>MPNV01002850.1:0-10545 GCA_013376435.1 Cyclocybe cylindracea | reverse complement strand
GACGCGAATGCCACTCACGTATCCGTTCTAATCTCGAAGTCTCGGTTTGTCATTGGCGCGTTGCACCAGCTTATCGAGTTATCTCCCTTTTCCTCGCATTCAACTTTCCTTGCTTCCCGTGTCCTCCTCGTGTTGCCTTCCTGCGCAGAACGAAGACGAGACTTGCTTCCAGTCCTAATCTTCTCCGTCGTCGATCCGGCGGATGAACGATGGGGGATGACAGACATGGATAAAGGCGCATGCACATTCCTCTTCTCTCGGTGCTTTCGGACGGCATTCTGCGGGTATGTCACCATTACCCTCAATCTTTCCGTTTCCTAGACTACTTTCCTCGTCCCTCTTTCCTCGTCGCACTTGTCCCGCAAAGCCGTCTCGTGCAGAGCAAGTGAGAAGATGCAGATTTCCAGTCCCAGTCATTTCGCTCGTCTCGTCGGATAAACGTAAACGAGTGCGCGACGATTGTCCTGGATCTGCCTTGTATCCATGATTCTACTTGCTCTGCGCTCTTTGGCAGTGGTGCAACATGATTTTTGACTCTTCGAGCCCCTCCTCTCGTCCTCTGTTCTCTTTTGTGACATACCTCGTATACTCTTTGTTGACATACGTTTACGTTTGTGTTCATATTCTTGGGGAGTCCGCACAAAAGCTTGTACGCTTTTCAGAACCTCCAGGCTCATGTGCTCGTCTGAATGATAGATTGCAGGCTTAGACCTTACGATATAGATCTAGTAAGGTACGTCCCTTCCTTCCATCTACGTCGCCCATATGCTGATCATGCTAGTTGAAGATGATGATTTGTCGTGGTGGCGCCAGTATGCTCAGCCTCCCCTGCAAGGTGGGAATTTGAAATAATCGTCGTCTCTAATATGGCCGACGTTTGGCGAGTGGTTTCTTTTTTCAGCACGCCTTATTTATTTATAACCTGGACCTGACTGGGAAGGAAGGGAGAATGGAGGACGCGACGAGCGTGGGATTCAGGTAAGGTTTAGGACCCGATAAGATAAGATTGTTTTTCATAACAACAGTCGCTTTCCCTTCAACCATCACGCTCCTCAACCCACTTCCACCGGAACTCGTCCTCAACGTCCTCTCGTTCACACCACTATCAGCACTCGCCTGTCTACACGCCACGTCACGCCAGTGGAAAGGCTTTTTGGTCAGCAACGACGCTGTCCTTTACAACCAAGCCACGTTCTTTCATGGATTCACCGACCAACAAACCCGCGTTCCTGATATCGAGGGGGTGAAGCCCGAGTACTCGTATAGGGTTGTAGGTGAGGATGATATAGATTAGTTAGAAGTCTGTGAGTCCCGCACCTGGGATGGCTGTGGCTTCGTGTACTCGATGGCTGCGTAAGTCCCGCGTGTATGCACGCGCATTTGGTCTGTTTGGAATGCTGCAAGAACTCAATCACCCAAACCCGCGAACCTGGTCAGGTCTAAATCCGTCTGTCCTCTCTCTCATTCTCTCGGTCGAGAGCTTCGAGGGGAGAACGTTCTCGGTACGTATCCAGATACGTGATTGACAGACCGCTATTTCTTGTTTCCCAATCTCATTCAGCGTTTGAGCCAGATCCAACTGGTGCTCCGACGTCTTCCCTCGTCTTCTTCTGCACACTCTACAGAGAGGACGACGACTTGAAGCGGTAAAGTTCTCTCTTTTATTGCAGTTGGTCTGCCTTGATGACTCTATTTTCAAGCCATTGCCTGTACGAGGAGTCGGAATATCCCATGACTTACCCATGACTGGAGGCCAAATTTTTCTCATCTTGGGAGCCTGCAGCCACAGGTGCGTAAATGCGCCTCATACTTACCCTGCACTGGGAATTTAATTGAATGAAAGCCGTACCTTATGCACAGCCTCGCTGGAGCGATCGTGGGACTCGTTCCCCGAGCCTGGACTTGTGGCTGGGGTGCGAGTCCCACAGTATGAAAGAAGTCGACCGTCGTTATTCCAATGGACTGGGTCCAGCAGCATGGACTTTCGGACATGATGATTCCATGGTGCGTCGACGTTCTTCACATTGACACATTTTCAAGGGTCGCTCCGCAGCGGTTTTCCATCTTCACTCCGCCGCCTAAAACGAAAGACGCGAGCATAACGAAGCTGCTACGCTAGCATGCGTCGCGAGACTGACCTATCAACCGCCAAGGTGCTGTAATGTGATATACCAGTTCCGCATATGTGTTGACGCGCTCGTTTATTCTCAATGTAGATCTCGAATGCGCCTCTCTTTCGTCATATGTGATATGCTGAATATGATCCATCCGCCTCGAGGACTCTTCACCAATTTCCCTCGTGAGTCGTCCATTAGCACACTCTTCAGGACAGAAACTCTCCAATTCCTCAGGGAGATAGATGCTAAGGCACTCCCAATCACGCAGCTTATTCGTGTGAGTCAAACTCCGTCCTGACGAGGCGATCAAAAATATACATTCCTATTTATAGCGTTTCGCGATTGTTGTTTAATCCGCGTTCTATTTTCTTTCGCAGGAGATGACTATTCTTAGCCAACGTTTCCATATGTCCGGTATGTTCTTTACATGCTACGCACCTTTTCCCTGTCTCATTGCTTCCTTCGGTGGTAGTCAGCTCCAAGAATAAAGCTGTGCAGTCCTTTCACTGGCCCACCCACACCAAATCCCGGGGAAGTTCAATGAGTTGCACTCTTTCCAGCCTAAATTATGAGCGCTGCAGTTGTCTATGATAACTTATAAGCTCGAAAAGAGCTGCGAAAGGGCGAAAACCAATCTCTGTGACAGTCAGCGGTCAGTAATGAGTCCGACCCACACGCCCAAAACGCGAGGCCCCACCGCCGGACATGTTCCGGGTTCAAAATACATCAAGGACGACCATTCGGAGGTGTCAGGCCTACTTACGCACGCACACACAGGCCTTGGAGAGGAGTATATTTAGGACACTGTCCCTGCTGGCTATCATGGGTGATCTATTCATGGCTCGCAGCGTTGGTCCCTCGTTGCCCGCTTGTGCCCCAGACGGCCATTCCCCCCTTCCTGTGTCACCCTCGGTCACTCGTCAGCCCGTTGCTGGACGAACGTTATTCATCAGCATCACTCGCAGTTGTTTGCATGGGGCTTTCTCGAGCTCATTGCCCCCGTATTCCTCTTCGGATTCGGATTCCAAATACGTACGTACGTCTCCTCCCTTTCCTCGATTTCGGCTTCTGGCGCTTCAAGCCTTCAGGCGTTCTTTTCTTAAAATATAACCCTCTTATTATATTCCGGCTCGCTCTAAGTTAACTGCAGTCTGATGCCACACGTTCCTGCCCTTTCTTCTCCCCCCTACATCGTGATGAGACGACTCAATTTCTTGGCGGTCCTCAAAATTGTCCTGTCTTGGCTCATGTCGTCGGGTGAAGCACAAACCGTTTCGGAAATCCTCTCTCCTTGGTGCGTCCTGCTTCCATCCCTTTATCAACCGCTATCGCCGCTGCTTCTGCTTCCTCCTGGTTGCAACCTCGTAATTTCCCTTTCCACTGACTCGGATGTTCCTAGTCCTCGATCTACTCCATATTTTACTGGCATACCTACAGCTGCGGCTGCACATCGCTCTCCATCGGGAGTAGGGTCCACCTATCTCGCCATCGTGTACGTTTTCCGCGTCTTCTCACCCTTTCTGACATCCAACGTCGTCCTGCCGCTATCACCCATCCAAATATAGCTCGACGCCTTCCTCAAGGTCAAACCCGACTTCAGGTTCAAATGGCGCGAGTAGATCCACATTACGAATCTCATCTTCCCTGGGGTCTACAAGTTCCACTGCCGTCCCTCTTCTCGCTTCCCCCACCTCTTCCTCCCAACCCGCGTCCACCTCGACCGAGTTGGATGACGACCCTTCGACGATGACCCACATCCCATCGCCTGTAGCGATGGTGGCGGGCTGTCTGGCGGGCTCTATCGTCGTCGTGGCTGCGTTGCTTGTGTTCTTCGTCGTGCGACGGCGGAAGAGAACGCGAAGACGAATGCTGCATGAGGTGATGAACCAGTCGTGGGCGGCGAGGTTGGCAGCTCGACACTCGACAGTGGACAGTATTAGTTCAGAAGGTGGGGAGGATGGGCGTGATGGAGGGGTTGATATAATCCCTGGTAAGTCTTTTCTGCTTATGATATCCCTTCGTATGTAAGGCGGGTGTTTTCTTTGAGACTGCGTAACACTTCACATTTGTTGTCGTGTCCGCCTCTATTCATCTTGAAGTCGACCCACCACCTAATCCAACTCCACTCGAATCAGGCCGCGATACTCGTCGTCCATCGAGGGCTCCCTCAATATCACGATCAGGCTCAACGATCTCTACCTCAAAGAAACCTTCAAAGGCGAACCACTACCCGCCTAACTCGTCGAAAACGCGCTACTCGTCGAGATACAACCGCGCAAGCCTTGAAACTGACGACCTCGAACTATCGACAACCCGAACGCTAACCTCGCATCCCCTCCCGTCCTCCTCTCCCGGCACCACTCTGCGCACACCGGACACCGTCACGATCGTAAGGCCCAATGACGAATCCGACGCACCGAAGCCCAGAGACGGATTGGTTACGACGGGTCAGGGCACCGTGGCGGTGACAGCGGGCGTGGATGCGGATGAGATCGTAGCGGCGAATGTTCGAGGGGCTCTCGCGGATGGTAAAGGGGCGAGGAGGAAACTGGGGCTAACACATGAGGAACGGATGGGCGGAGGTCAAGGACCGCGTGCTCTCCTGACACCAGCAGCTCATCCTCAGGGTTTTCGCACCAAGCTTGGGTCGGAGGATATGCCTCCCGCATATGAGTATGTACGATGAGGGTCTTTGGTGGTTCAAGGTTCGTCTGGTGAAGTTGAACACTCTTTCAGGGCCTGAATTGTTGAGGAAGGCTGTCATTATCATTTATATCTATATAATTTGTTATAACCGAAGCCGGCCACTCGTGTATGGCAAGTATTTAGGGACGGTCGGGTGCTGGATGATTGCCGTTTCTATTGGATTTGACACTACTTCCTGACTTTCGCTAGTAGCGCACGATTGAATTTCGCCCAGAGGTCGTCCCAAGCTGAGTGTGAGAACAAGAATTTGTGCTCTATTCGCGTTGTCGAGAGCCAGGCGGCCCATAGGCAGTGATAGCGTGCCACTCGGCGACCTCGTTAGATGCAGAAGAGGTTGCTTCAAAATACGTTTCTGGGTGAAGATGTCGCACCGGTGCCTGGTTCAGCGGTAGGAATATAAACTTCACGCATCAGCCAGAAGATATACGTGCATTCTCTACGGTGCGATAACGTAGGGCGTTCTCTGATTATTCCGTCCCAGCTGCGATTGCCAAGGTTCCTACGAGCGTCTAAGTATCCTACCGCCGCAGATCGGGCCGTTCATCCGGAGATTTCTCACGTACAATGTCGTTCGACTTCAGCATGACCTTCGTCTCAACTACAACGTCGCCATGTTCCTTCCCCCTTCAAATCAATATTGATACCGAACGTTTGTCTATTCCCAATCTACGCACAACTGAATACCTTGCCATAACATATGCTCCCAATTTGTATGTCTGCCAGCCGGTTCGATTATGCGGAGCTTCATCTCTGAGCCCATGCGTACAGCGTACGATCAGGAACAAGGGGGAACCGGGCTGTTGTTCCGGGACCCGAGGGTGGGGGGGGGGTCAAGCCCGAAGGGCTTAAAAAAATTTGCTATTTTTAGCCCAAGCACACCATAACGGCGTAAAATAATCCTGGTCGACCCACCCACAGTGCTGTGACCACCCCTGCTCGATAGCGTGAAGCTGCCACCTCCCAAGCTCGACACCACCCACCATGGATCCCCTGCTGGGCCTCCAAATTCAAGCTCCGACACTGGCATCGCAAGATGCTCGTGACTTGTCGGCACCAGCCCCCGTCGCCCCTAAGCTTGAATTCAGAGCTCAAGCTCATTGTGCTGGGGCTTTTTCGTGCTCGGTGTGTCACTGCTCGTCATACTTGTAATGGACGGGTTTGAGACAAGGAAGAGTACCCGCAAGAGCAACGCCTGACGCAGTGTGTGGAGAGGGGGATGGGGACAAGGAAGATGATACAACTCGACTCATTACCGGCGTGCGGTGGCGGTGAGTTGGGCAACACAGGGTATAGGGGGTGTACAATTAAATAAAGATATTCTGAAGACTGACATTTTCGTGATATGAGAAGTCTCCAGAAACATCATTGCGGAGGCCTCCCATCACAGAGAATTGCCATTTTGTATGGAAACATACCCGATTTGGGGGGAGGGGGGTAGGCTGTGAGTCCTTAAAAAAATTTGCCGACCCCGGGCAATTTTTAACATTCCGGTTCCCCCTTGATCAGGAAGTGTCCATGGATAATGAGCGGTATCCGAGTGGTCAGCTTATCATTGCTATCAGGTGAACTTTGGTACGTTTTGGGGTCTTCGGTCATCGTCTACGACAGCGGGAAGAAAGGTGCGTGTCAAGTACATACATATATATCCCGTGTGTGTGTATGACACGTCAACTCACCCGTCGATGACCGCCTGCAGAAGATGACGACAGGAATCAATCCATAAATAACACGCCGTTGAGGGTTTTCCGAAGCCGTCGCTGATTGACGGAAACACAGACCCTTCACGGACCAAGGCACTCCTTGTCTCCTCTTCTCGACTCTGCGGTCAAACTGGAACAAGTCCTTTGTCACCTAAATTTCTAGCATCAACGCCTCTTTATCCTCTTCTGGCGCACTGCAGAAGTCTACCCCCGCACGGGATGGGGATATAATAACCGAGCAGCACCATCATGCTATTCCCGATGTCTGGGCTGTCAATGGAACCTCGCTAGTCTGGATTATTTTAAGGTGCGTGTCGTGTGCGGGGAAGAGACCTCTCCGTCCTTTTTCACCCCCGTCGTGCTCGTATCATTTCCTTCGACCTCCTCGTTCCCTTCCTCCTCCTCCTCTGTTTGACTCCTCAGAAGACTCGTTCCCAGACGAATTTCACAACATAGTCTTCCTAAAACCCTCGATGGCCCATCTTATCTTACTGGCTGCGTTGGCAGCTACTTCGTTCTCCCTCGTAGCCGCACAGGGCATCGTCCCACTTGTCGATAAGAGATTTACATACGACAACATCGTAAGCCACCGTTGAAATTATCTTACTTCACGTTGAAAATGATATCCGGTCGTTCTTCACCAGCCTTACCGAGTCGATACGGACGTTGGGCAGCCCCGAGGGGAGCAGAAGGGCTACAATATCTGCAACTCAACGACCGAAGGACCCTCCTCACTCTGTCAAACAGCGTTCATAAATTCCCTAGACGGTGAGTGATCTCTTTCGTAACACTACGACCTCTTTTCTCTCGTATATCCTCTCATTCCACTCACTCCCTCCCAGATTTCTGCCTTTGGGCACCCGCTGAATCTGGACACACCGTCGGCGAGATCGAGGGCGAGATGATCGCCTGGTGCACCAAGCCCGGGCACGGAACGCGCGTCATCCCCGACGGTACTATCCTCGGAGTCCAGTTCACGAAGTCGCCGGATTATGTCCAGGTTGTAGGGTTTATGGACCAGACGAAGATAAATATGATTGCGGGAGACGCGGGTGGTGAGATGGATCCTCATGGTGCGGATCGGGTGAGCGGTTTTCTACATCTTCAGGGAGGACTATGTTCGAAATGACTGGCTTACGATAGAGGGGAAATCCCATGGGAGGTTTGCTCTTCACGAACGCGTGGACCGGTGGGATGATCCAGGCTGTCGAATGGCACAAGTACGCCCCTTTTTCCTGCTCATATTCATTTTGTCGTCTTAATTCTTCGTTTACCAGCTTTAACGGCGCCAACATGTTCTGCCTTAAAGCCTGCGACCCCCGCGGCGCTCGTGCACCCCAAATGTGTGAACACATCTACGACACCCAAGGCTGCGGGTTCAACGCGCCGTCCAACGCACGTAGGGGTGCTTTCGAGTCCTGCGCCTCCGACTCCCAAAACCCGCCCGGACAAGGCTCACCAGTGCCTCCGGCGTCGTCGCAGTGCAGCACGTACGAAAGCACCGCGATTTATGGTGCGAGCGCCAGTGTTACCGTGCCTATACCTGGAGCGGCGAGTATTACTTTTTCGACGACGAGCGGGGCACCGACGGCCACGAGTAGGTCTCCGACGGGTAGCGTGCGCTCGATCACTGACGGTGCGGGGGCGAGTGGGTCGGGGACTTCTAATGGGCCAGGGGTGACACAGACTCAGACGGATGGTGTTGGACGGGCAGAAGTTGCTCGTTTCGGGGTTGTTGGCGCTGTGGCGATCCTCCTTGCATTGGCCGCATAGACAGAGGTGTGAGACAGTACGTCGTGGTACATCATTTTCGGACCCGAACTATTCGCTTTTCGCGCTTTTTGGACTCTTTTGGACTGAGACTTTCAGCAGGGAATGCTTTTTTACGATGTTACTCAGGTCTAATCCGGTGAACTTTGTTTGTCGTTGTGGGTCGTTCGTAATTTCTGAAGAGGTAGTTGTTCATTAGTCTCTTACGATTTTTAGTAGGACTCGCACTCGTCTAGCTGATCCACTTATCATTCAATGCGGATTTAGAGCATTCTCTGGGACGCGGTAGTTGACGTTGCTCCTCGAACTGAATAAAGTTCGAAAGTATGGTATCGCAGGAGTCGAAAAATCTAGGATGACAAGTCAGGTAAATTTAAGTAGAAATCCCATTCGCCTAGAGGCGCTCATAATGCTTCTGCATTTTATATTGTGAACCTTCCATTTTCGACCTCGAGGAAGACAAACGTTGGCAGATCCTCGACAAGGGGGAAAAACAGAAGTATTGGAATACCCCTCACTTATGAACATATTGTCGACGTCATAGCCGGGTTGAATGGATGCTACTTACTAAAGATGAGTCCGCCACTTTATGGTCTTATTGGGCCTTCGGGTGGCAGCCGCAGATACGCTGAAGCCAATGCAACTCACATATATTGCTTGTATAGGAATCTGCTTTCACTTGTAGTCTCGGTTTGTCATTGGCACTTGGCACATGCCTGTCGCGTTGTCTCCCTCTTTCTCCCGTTCAACTTTCCCTGCTTCCTATGTCCTCCTCGTGCTGCCTCCTCGCGTAGGCAAGACGAGAGTTGCTTCCAGTCCCAATCTTCTCAGTCGTCGACCTGACGGATGAACGATCATGAGATGATTGGCTAGATATAGGGCATGTAGGGTTTGTCTTCACTCTGCTCTCTGACGGCACTCTGTGGGTATGTCACTACTACCTCTGATCTTTCTGTTTCCTGGACTACTTTCCTCGTCCCTCCTGCATCGTCATATGCGACTCGTAAAGCTGTCTCGCACAGAGCAAGTGACAAGGATGCACCTTCCAGTCCCAATCATTTCACTCGTCTCGTCGGATAGACGTAAACGTGTGCGCGACGATTGTCCTGGATGCTTTTCCTTCCTCTGCGCTCTTCGGCGGTGGCGCAACACGATTTTTCGTTCTTTGAGCCCCTCCTCTCGTCCTCTGTTCTCTTTTGTGACATCTGTTCGTGTTCATATTCTTGGGGAATCCGCACAAGATCTTCTACGCTTTTCGGAACCTTCAGGCACGCATGCTCGTCTAAATGGTAGAGCGCGGGCTTCATAGACCTTATGTTATAGATCTAGTAAGGTACGTCCCTTCCTTCCATTTACGTCGCCCATATACTGATCATGCTAGTTAAAGACAATGTTCGTCGTGGTGGCGACCGTACGCTCAACCTCCCCGGAAGGCGGAACTTTGAAATACTCGTCTTCTTTTACATGGCCGACGTTCGGCGAATGATTTCTTTCTTTTTTTTCAGCACGCCTTTAACGATCCACAATGTGGCAGACAAAGACAACGAAGACATCATTTGAATCCAGAATATTTATGTTGGTTTTCTCGGTGTTTCTGCCCTTGGAGTGAGCAAGACTGATGTTGTTGCTTTAGATGTCCGTCCGCTTGTTTCGAGCTACATGCCATCAACTTCATGCCACCTCCCTCTGTGGCTGGACTTGAAGGGGAATAATTTTTGTTTTCTCCTGAAATTGAAGTTACTTTCCATGAGAGTAAGTATCACATAATTAAATAAAGATTATTCAGACTCTCGGACTCCCAAATGTTATTGATCTACGAACATCAGAATGATTCGCTACGCGCCATCTCCTCCTGAGCGCCGTCGTATAAATTCTGAACACTATTAATAAGACCGAAATTGGGACAGGACCGACAGTCTTGCAACACGTACATCGGTGATGGAATGGGGAGGCCGTTGCAGAATCACGAATATATAATTGAGAGAGAATCCAAACGCAACACAAGATTTGGGACAGGTTGCTTGTGCACTTAAATTGATGTGTGCATGCTCAACACATAAGTATTCATGGTGGAAATTGGGTGGAAAGGGAAGCAGAAATCCGACTCTTGTCGCATTCACGTGTGGCGACGAGGGAAATCACTCGTCGGCGTATTCTCGGGACCCCAAATGGACCGTACTGGGTTTACCTCACCTCACGTGCCCTGCTCAATTCGGCGCATCGTTCAACATGCCTTCAACGTTCAACGTTCA
>MPNV01003717.1:0-14903 GCA_013376435.1 Cyclocybe cylindracea | reverse complement strand
CAAGCGTGAAGCCGGATGCCTTAGGCGTAGGCTCTACGACCGCCGTAGGCCCGAGCGCACCAACCGTTGGAATTTGTTTGGTCGTCGGTTTGTGCCTCGGGCGTGCTCATTCGCGCTAGTCCAATCTATTGCGACGGCGATTCTTCCTATCCTCATTTTGGGGTACCATTCGAGTCTTCCGACGACAGCGACCCGCTCTATCGCCCAGGTGATAGGCGCATAAGATACTCGAATACAAAATAAAGGTGGGAAATAAATTCCTGGTGCGTGAGACCTAAGAGAATAAGGAACAGGAGAAAACGATTAGAAAGCCTCGCAGATTTGCGGAGACGATCACAGGACAATCAAAATGCGAGAACAACCTGCAGGACACAGCGGCCTTGGTGAGTTTGAGTATCTATTTTACATGCAGAGGAGGAAAAGAGCACGACGCGCTCGAGTTATTCGTATATATGACCTCAATGACGATGTGTAATATACCCATCGCGTGAAGGCGGATAAGCGCAATTCTCGCTCTGACTTGCCCTCTTTTCCCTCTTGTCTGGAGGAAAACTTGAAGACTCGGATGTCATATTATGATGGAGAAGGGGTGTATATCATTAACTCGATGTATGCAACGCGCAACGGTGCATCGAGAAGAAAGAAAAAACGTCATCAAAGAGAAGTGCCGGACATGTCGGTTTCAGTGCTGCGGATCGGATTTGCCACGAATCAACAGCCGCGTCTACGATTCTCAACGAGTCGAAGAGACGTGGACGACGGTACAGGAGTGGGAGGGGAGGTCTGAGGGGTGGCCTCCACCGCATAAGATACAGCGTATTGCCAACATCAAAGAGTCTCGGGACCGGAGATTAACAGGCGGCCTTCCGTAAATCACGATATATGAGTTCATCATCACAGAAGAAGGGTGTTGGGCATGTCTACGGGATGTTTGTGGGCAACGCAATGTGACTTGTGCACGCGGATGGGGGTGCAGTTCAACCATGGATAATATGGGATTGAATTTGTGGGTCGAGGGTTGGACAAGGAGAGGAACAAATAGGAGGAGGAGGTTATCTCGAGGACGAGACAGCACGGGTGACATAGGATCGCCGAAAACAATCCAGTAAGCGCAATATCTTAGTTTTGTATCAGAAGTTGTTTCAGTTGGTCTATTGTGTCTTATCTGTTACCCTCTCCTGATATGGATGATCGACTCGAAGGAGAGAATCGCGTATATGCGATATGGCTCGATTGTGGTGGTGATGGGCTGAATGTACGAGGTGGTATTATAATTCTGATAATGTGTGTCGTCGAATCAATGGATCCCCTGAATAGAAAGAGATGATGTTTACCAGGGGATGAAATAGGTGTCGTGGGTGTAGGTGGGCAGAGATTTTGAAAGACCATAAGCCTATTTTATTTTTGTGAGATGTTTTTTGTGAGTCTGCTCATGAAACGATGCAATATCTAGAGGTTATTGAAATGGACCACATGTGATATAGATTGAGTGTATACAACAAGCTGATCAAGCAGAACTTGCGTGAGTGATCGTAAAAAGGTGGTTTATCACAATTAGTCCGCCTTTGAGGTATGTCGTTGTGTAGCGCAAGAGGTAAGCAGTCACTGGCTGGTCGATTTGACGTTGGTGGTTTAGTAATGGAGCGTGGTGAATAGTGGGTGGACGGTGGTTGGATTCAGTATATGCAATTTTTAAATACATCTATCACTTCTGAATATTAATAAATGAGAATAACAAGATCCTCTATATGATCCCTTGCCCAACTCATAACTTGTCAATTTTGATGATTGAGGATTTGCTACATAAGAAGAAAGTGATTTTAAAAGAATTATAAAGAGCTCTATCAGAACAGATTTTTTATATCTGTTCAGTAAGCATCTCAAATCACCCTACCAACAAGGGTATTTCATACTTAGACACCATAAATAAAAATTCTGCTCTGATAGCCCTCTTTATATCATGATTCCAAACATTTCTTTCCACTAACACAAGTTGCAAATCTTTGTCCTCGCGAAGTTATGGGCTGTGCACTGTTTGATGGCCAATTTGGCAGGGATTTCGCAGTCAACAGACTTTTTTGTTAGATGAGCTTAGTATTTTAAAATTTCACTCTGATAGCAACTTTGACAATGTATTATACTACGTGTTCCACATGAATAAATATCCGTAGGCTTGTTGTGCAGCGGAGGAAGGCACTGTCTCAAGAAATGGGACGTGACCGAGGGTGTAACGGGCCTGTGACCGGGACATCACCTTATCGAGGATTGTGCAACACCATTAGTTCCAAGTTCGAACCCCGAGTGCGGGGATTAAGATGTGTAATTTTGGCACGAGGGCAGTCCAGCTTCAGCCTTGGGCACCTCCTTTATATAGCAATTCATTGGAATAAAATGTAGCCAAAGTTTGTTGTTTCACCCAAACTTAGTATAACTTTACGGATCTGGAGTGTTCATAAGCTGTAATGTATGCTGGCTTTGCAAATTTGCGATCATCGGGCACTTTTCGTACTATATTTTACTAAATATTGCTACTCATACTTCCGTCACTTTTGCTGATGAGGATGCGACAAGGGGACTATGTAATCGGAAGAGTGTTACGAACGAGTAGAGGATACGGAGAGTGTGCCGTTGGGACGAAGCTGGCGACAGGGGACCCAAGAGCCGTCCGAGAAGAGGCCAAGATGACCGATACGATCCCACGGTCACATCCTCGTTCTGAGTCATGTCCTACAATTCGGCTTTGTTGGACTCTCTCTCCACATCCACCATTCCTCTTCTAGTCCCATCCCGCTCAGAGCGCACACATTCCTCTACCCGTCCAAGCTGGCCAACACCGCAGAAAACCTCTTCGAACCTATCGATTTACACTGACTGTCCTGTCCTGCGGAATTTGAAAGGCGAAAGGCGAAAGGCGAAAGGCAGATCTGCGGAAATACATACCTGATTGGCTCTCGGTATGTTTGATCCTTCTCTCACACCGCACCGCGATACATAGCCTTCTTTATTCCCGTTATTCCCCTCTAGATTATCTCGATCTCGGATCCACCGCCCAGATCTGCCTTCGCCTCCTTTGCTCGTGGTCCCCTGCGACGTCCTCCTCTCGCCCTTGCCTTCCGCTTTTCATACCATGGTTCTCCGTCTCGTCCAACACTTCATCTCAAGCTCACACGCATCACTCGCCCGGTGTCCTCCCTCCGACGCATGCACGACTGCCCTGCTCTTTTGCGAGGTGTTTAGTTGTTCATAGCGTCTACGGGCTTCGATTGCGACGGGCGGTCGATGTGCGTGTCGCGTACGAGAAATCGTTACAGAACACGGGGGTCCTATGAAGCTTGTCCTCATTTTGAAGTCGTGGATAGGGGCACCTCCCTCGCTGATCCTTGCTGGTAGCATACCACGCCCACTCTTCGTCCTCGCTCATTCCATGCCCGCATGCTCCATTCTTTTTTCTCTTCTTGTTGTATCGTTAATTCGGCCTTTTGGTCCGAAGTGTTGGGCGTACTTGCTCTATCCTCCATCCTTACTCCGCATAAAGAACCTCATAATCAAGGAACACGTTCGCGCTCGCGCTCAGCCTCTTCTTCCTCCGTCCCCCCATTCTGCCCTTTTTCGTCTCATACCTTCATTGATCATCCTTTGACCCCCCGATACTGGTTCTTCAGCATCAAAGATGAACAAAGGACACCGATGAGCGCAGCTTCCTCTATCCGTGTTGCGTACAGTCCCAGCCTCCAGACGCCTGCTGGTGTGTAGCAAGCGGATATACTTTGGAGAGCTGATTACTCCTCAGTGTCCTTTCCTCGTCTCCTTCAATTGCACTTGAAGGTGTTGGCTAGTTATCTACGTCTGGATCACGTTTATGATGCTCATTTCTCTCCGTATTGCCCTCCAGCCATTGCCCATCCTCCATGTATCCCCTGGCAAGCCCTACGCGAATGAGAGAGTCGAGGGAGTAGAATTAGGCTCATCTAATCTCTTGTCTACTATCCACAGGTCGGACGCCACGCTCAGTCATAGCACATAACACCAACAGCCGCTACGAGCGAGCGTCGTGGCTCATGCTGCTCTTTTCCGTCATAGGGATCAATATCCCACCCTTTCATTTATCGCCCCTCTGTCTGTCAATTCGCAAGAGGCTTCACGATTCATGGTCGTGTTAGCGTCAGGGTGTCAATCAAATTATCGCTGTAAGTCTCAACATGTCTGGTCCAATAATGTAGAATTGCTGTTTCATGCAACATTGATTATCATTCGCACCTGGAGAATACATCCGTCTGTGTCCGTCCAGCTGGTTTGATGGGCCCGTAAACCGTACAGCTACCACGGGGCTCTGGTACATAGCTCTCGTCTAGGATACCTCGCGCCTCAGAAAAAGAGCATAGCACGGGGCGAATAGTGAAAGTTTTTCATACCCAGTGAGAGCCACCAATGTCGAGAGACACGTAGCCTCCGGCTTGGATAGAAGCTGACTCGTCCGCAGGCATGCTCTTCTTCTCTCTGGCAGCTCGTGCGCCATCGTGTGTGAGAATGGGAAAAGGGAAAAGGGGATTGTGAGTATAATGGCCTGGGAAAACGGGATGGCGCCAGGGTCTACGCGGAAGGAAAAGGCGCATCGTAGAGGTGTGTGTTGGAGTCGAGAAGTGCGTTTCGGTATCTTCGAACGCCGTCCTGTCCTCAAAGGGCTCGGAAGGATGGATCGCAGCTATGGTCATCGAGGCCCTGCTACTTGTCTTTCGGATGGGCGAAAGGCGAAGGCGGAGAGTAATCATGGGTGAAGGACTAGGTGGCGATATCAAGAGCTGTAGCACGCAAGATGGGGGGGGCGGGGGACAAAACACTCGATCACAATGAGCGAATCGTATACGCACAGAGACCCAACTACGGTCAGTAGACACCATCAATACTCGGATCCCTCGAAAATGACGAGGGCGAGCGTTTGTGTGTCAAGACGGCCAGAGGTTGGGACCTGCGCGTCAGATCGAGTCGTTGGAGGGAGGGGAGGAACGCGTGGCGAATAGAGGGGTTGTCTGAGGAGGGACAGAAGTAGGAAGATGAGGCCATCGGGGGGTGCAGAAGGGGACGACTGAAGAAGGGGGTGGATGGTAACGTAGGGTGCAGACCGTCAGTCGATGAGCATAGATCTAGCAGATGGATCCGATCTAAGAGACTACGAGGTGAACGGAGAACGTTTCTGTGAAGGTGCATGATTCGGAGACGTACCAGAACATGACCAGTGGCCTCACTCCGAAATCTATCACTTTCAGCCCGTGCAGCACTAGTGATTTGGTGGTTCTTGTGGAGCAAGGACAATCAAGGCGAAGGCGAATGCATTGGTTTGAGGACGCCTTTATACGTGTTGGAGAGGTGTGGGTATGAGGGGGAAAAGGCCTGGACGCACTCGAATAGGTGTAGAAACGGTAGTGGACGAAGGAGAGCGAAGTTCGATGGCGGCAGAGTCTGTGACGTGACCGTGCGATCTTGTCGCCATTTTGAGGCATGGCAGACATGGCTCCATCTTCCCTTACCACCACTATCACACTGGTCGCCCCTCAGCGTCCTCCACTCGTTCCTCCCTCTCATACAAGCCCATCAGCTACCAAACCTGGTCGTCTGCTCCCCTTGATCAAGCATTCTCGGTGATCAATGTATGGATCTTGACTCGTCTCGGGGCGGCTTGGATGGCTGGTAAGCTTGATCGACCCATCCGATGTGCTTCCTCCCTGCTAAACATTGTCTCATCGTAATTCAAGCGCTATTGCACTATGTTGATGCAGGCTCTTGGTCCGTCGATCTGGAATAGTTGTCGGTTGTGGCCTATACCCGTGATTACATACATAGTACGTATCTTCGCTGCTCGTTCCGCCCCAGCCCGCCCTTGGTCCGAAACCTCTTGTCAGTATGTCTTTCTCACCTGCTCTCTGAACCTCTCGCCCTCTCTTTGAAGCCTACTACACTCTTGTGTCCGTCGTCTCTCAGTCTCCTACAAACTTCGGTGTTCGTGGCCAGATTTTCGACGCTTCGAGAGTGATATCCTTTACCTCGTGATGATATCACGATCTTTCTCCTCGAAATGTGTTGCTTTTCTCCTAGATTCAAGCCTTCATCTCCCTTGTCCCCTGCCCCACTTTTCGGCTCGCCGTTCTGGTCCATTCCGCCGATGTCGACCGGCCAAATTTCCGAAATGCGTACCCGGTGTAGAGACGTTTCGTGTTTCTCTGCACTTGGTTCATATTCGCGCAGAGGTGGACTCGACGTGCATCGGCGGAAATCATGCCCCTGCGAGAACGAAAACATCGCATGTATCTTACCTGCTGATATCGCAACCTTCCTTCCCATGTACTGTCCCTTTATCTACACGCTCGTCCTCCCTCCCATCTCTTTGCTCGATCCATCCACCTCCACCCACGCTCCATCGTCCGGCTGCATCCTCATCGCCGTAATCCCACTCTTCTACACCGGAAAACCCTTATCGGCTCTAGTTGACTAGAGTTCCGGTTGGGTGGCGGCTGGTTTCTAAGAAAAGGAGTGGATCTTGGGTAATGAGGCCGGCCTTTAAAGGGCCTAGTGGGATGTACATATTACGGCCACGCCTCGCATGTTAAATAACTCGGGCTACTTACTATATGGGATCGCCTTCTCTCCCACCTGGTGTAAACCCACTTCCATCTGCACCACTCGTATACTAAAGATGAGCGTGCAAGCTAACTTCTGAGCTTGCACATATCTGCCTCTGACGGACATGTATCTCGTACGTGTCGAGGCTGTAGTGCACGTATAGGGACCTCCCCTTCCTCGTTCCCTTTCGTTGCTCACTACACGCGCGTGGATGGCGTTGGAGGCTCTCGAGATCGTTTCGTTCTACACGTAAATCTGGTCTTCGCATCGTGCTCCTCTTCCTCCTCCCCCATTTCCCAAATACCTGCATTCGTCCGAGTTTCACAGAGGGTAAGATCACGGCTCAAAGAGGGGAAGGTTCTTCCAAGGTGAAGACCATAGACGTCTTGTTGATGCCTGCGGTGTCATCCTGGTGTATAACTTTCTTTCTTCTTTCTGGCCGTGTTCCTTCCCTAAATATTGGAGACGTCATCCAAAATGGACAGGTATTCATGCCATATCACATTCGCGTCTGGCGGTGCCATTATGTAGGTGTAGGCTTTCAAGACTGCGATGTGCCCGAGTGTATGCTGGGACATGAGAGTCATAGTCGTTTCCAGGCACACATTGTCTGATTCTCTGCTAAACCTTTTGTGATTATGAACCATGGTTGTGATGGAGGACACAGGTGATAGACGGCAGGGTTGAGGAGAAAGGATATGGTGATTGTTAAGATATTCTACACACAGATTTGGGGAAAAGAACAGTTTTGTCCACCCCTTCTGCGAAACATCGAACAGATGAACATGAAAAGACATATCTGAGGACCTTTGAGAGAAGAAGGCATATAGAGACACCGAATATGCCAGAGCCCCGCGGAATCAGGTTCATTCCATAGGAGGCCCCATACGCATAGCCGGCGCAAAACACAGGTACTGCTTGAACGCAGACCCAAGAGCTTAGGGTATGTGCCTCAAGCGCCGATACAACTGCACAATATGGGGATGTTTAACATGGGTGTCCTGGCATAGAGCCGTAGGGCGAGGTCAGAGCTTAGTCGTGTGAGTGCAGAACGGCGGAGGACGAGGAAGGGCAGAGGCGGGAGTAGACCACGACAAAAGAAAGGACAGGAAGGGGAATCACGAGCAACCAAA
Source organism: Cyclocybe cylindracea (assembly GCA_013376435.1). NCBI lineage: Eukaryota > Fungi > Basidiomycota > Agaricomycetes > Agaricales > Hemipholiotaceae > Cyclocybe > Cyclocybe cylindracea. Next base: position 7,155 of record MPNV01003717.1, on the reverse strand, counting down.
ATGAAGCAAATGAAGGAGGATGTAGACGCACAGCCATGCGAGTGAATTCTCACAAAACTGAACACCTTGCAAATCCAAGGGTCGTCGTCGGTGCGTCGGAGTTGTGCAGAAATGGGAGCCGCGCGTCGGATCTTCTGGTTTGAATGCAATGAGGGGAGAGAAGTATGGAGAGAGGAGGACGGTTGGATGGCGGTCGTGCGGATACCAGGTCAACACTAGACGATGAGATCGAGGGCGGTGAAGTTGGGCAGTGGAAGGCGTCGCGATCGGAGGTGCTATCGGTGTGATTTTTGAGAAGAGGAAATGATTGAAGTGAGAATCGAGGCGCAGAATAAGAGAGGGAGAGAGACGCACCAAGAACAACCCGACGCCTCTATCCAATGATCTGAATCCATTGCCACCAACCCGGAACGGTATCGAAATGTAGTCTGCCTCTCGAACGTTACAGAGTGAGGACAAGTAAGGTAAATCGACATGCCGGGATAGGTGATAAACAGCGCGTCCCACCCTAGACGTATGGGAGGATGGGGGAGTCATCGATGAGCTTGAGGAAGTTGGTGGAAGAAGTCGTCTGACGTACCCGAGCTACCCAGACGATGACGTGACCGTGAGATCCCTTCAGCGTTTCGGGTTTTTGCGCTTCAAGTCCGACGCATCTCTTTCTTCCCGCCTTCATCGTCCTCTCGTTACCTTTATCACACCGGCAGCCACTCCATGTTCGTATCAAATATCTTTGTTTACTTCATAAAGCAATCTAAAGAGTTGAGAAGCTAGATCTCGATTCGACCATGGCTGAATTCAACCTTTGCTGGTGAGTAGACCGATAACGTATGGCTGGACTAGGAGGCGACGAGGGCGACCTGTAAGGCGGATTCGGCTGGTGAGCGCGGTATAATTTCACCGCATGTTTCTTTGTGGCCGAAGAACATCTCATCATCGATCGCCAACGTTCGTCTGCAGCAGCGGTGTTCGCATCCCTCCTTCATCTCTGCCTATTACGACGCTCCTTGTAGGCCCCCACCTCGCATTACCCCCTCAATTAACCAATCCACAACCGCACAGCGCCAACCACGCAGCACCACAGGATCGATAACGAGCAGCGACCTCCTCCGTTATTCCCGCGTTCACCATCAACTCGTTGTTTCCAGACCCGATCTCTTCCTGTGGGTCTTCGTCGACGTTTTATCGCAGAGATCTCGCTGTTGTTTTCTTATAGCGTGTCCAGGATACGTGCAGCCTCAACTAGGACGCCAGCGTCTCGGATACAAGGTGTCTCAAGACTATCTACCCTCGCCGCCCCTTTGAGGCATCGCCGCCTCTATTCGTCTGATCTCCCCACCCCTCCGAGCCAGGGATGGCCAGATTTGATCAACGGAGCGAGCGGCGCTGCCTGTAGGCATCCACACTTACGATAGCCCTCATCTTCTCTGATCAAGACGTAGGATTGCTCTCGTGACAGTGGTTGAATAGCCTCAGGTAGCGCGTGCTCGTTCCTCGTTTCTCTTATCGCTTCTCTCTGGACCCACTCCGTCGAGTGCTTCTCCTTCTTTCGTTCGGGAGTGAACATTTGGGTTCAATTGTCAGGGGATTACACTGCCCTTCGAGACTCGTTGTCCATCAAGCTCATCATACATAGCCGATGAGCCCTCCATCTCTCCGTTTCACGGCCAGGGTCGCACATCCAGGCAGCAAGAGCACGTTGGCTGGGAAAGTTGCCTCTATCCACGCTCCAGCAGACGGGCGTCTCGTACCCGTTGTCAGCTGTGACAGGATATAAAATGGTTCATCCCCAACTTCATGCTCTTTTTGGCCTGTTGCCACTGAGGAAAAGGCAAATGTATGCTCTCGAGGCTGTCGTGTCCTTCCGGTCCATAATTTCTGCTGTCGTCTTTCTCATCTTTCCATCCACCCTCCACTCGTGCTGATCTCGCAGAGAGCACAGAGCATGCGTCGAGAAAGGGATATTCTATCCATACTGGAACTGGCTCGCGTCTCGTGGGCGTCAGCAGTTCCAGCTGGATATGGGCGAGAATGTAGTAATTGCCCTCTTTCGGCTCATGCTCTCTCTCTCCAAAAACCCGGGATATCATACGAAGTGGGGCATAGGGTGGGTGTTCGTGCATTCAAGTGCCCAACAGTCGCGTTATCTCAGGAATGACCATGTACTCGAGGATACACTTCGGCGTACATGTCGATTTTTCGCTCGCGAACTGTTAGCACTTATTCAATCTTAAGCTATGCTCTTGAGAACACTCTTTGCTCTCCACCCACAAATTCTGAAAGTTTGAACGTGAACGTTCAGGTGATTCCCCCAGAACTTCGGGTTCAAGGTCGGCCCCAGCGTCCCATTTCAACCTTCCATAAAATAAACGTATTTGATCTAAATTTTTGACGTTGCATGTCCACTGACTCGTTATGCTGACTCTAAACCACTTAAGGTCTTTCAGAATGGTCTAGCTAGCCGTTGTATAGAAACCTCGCTCGGAAGCTTGGGCTCGGAAGATTAACCATGGGGTGACGACGGATCGTCACATCCGCCAACTTTCTTTACAAACTGCAGTAATTATGCGGCGAATAGAGCACGAGATGATGGCCAAAAACCAAGGTACTTAGAACGAACAGGCTCTACCCGGCAGCAGCGAACGAAAGAGGGGTGCATGTCATGCACAAGCGAAACGAGCATACAGAACCGATTTGTATATAACCTCGCTAAATATACCTCAAGGATATAGGAATCCCTGTGAGAATGGATGCGAGGTGAAGCGGAGTCTGCACTGCCCGTTTAACGTGCGGCCAGCTTGGGGTTGATTATGCACTGAATGAATTTGACATTTCGAATCCTCATGGATATTGAGCGCTGCACCGATGAAGACGAGAGAAAAAAGGACGCAGATCTTGGTCGACAATTCGGTCGCATTCATTTCTTACCTGGCGACGTCTCAAAGGCGGGTGGTCCGCAACATAGATAGAGAGCTGCCATGGCCGTCTGTGTCCTGCTGGCCATCCCTCATGCTCATGAACCGGTAGCAGGGCGAGAAGGATCGAAAAGAACACAATGGTGGGACGAGGAACAGCTGGTGCAAGGTGACACAAGAAAGCTTTCGTAGCTTCCGAGATCATTCTACCATTAAAGTTGGGATGGGGTACGTTTGTCCGACCTTTCAGCACCGAAGGCCTGACGAACGAACAAGAAGAGGGGCACAGTGGCCACGAAACGCTCCGCAGCAGCATGCTGGACAAGCTCAAGTGCTCAAAGGCAATTACGAGTTCGAGACGTATGCGAAAAGGTGCATGCCTCGAGACGGTTGGTTTGTCTCACCTTTCGCGCAAGCACAGACCATGAACAACCAAATAACTCGCAAAGGAGAAGGCGGTCATGCATGTGTCGGAGGGAAGCTAACTGGGCAGGAACAGCGCGTCAGACCGGGACCGCATCGTGATAGGTTCTAAACCAGAACGGGTAGAGTCAAGATGAGGGATGGGAGAGGGAGCATGCGGGCGGACGGGCAGAGGCGATGGGCTAGAGGGGTTGCCAGAGAGGACCGAGAGAAGAGCAGACGATGGTGTCTACATCCCAGAGGGGAATGTGAGATCGGAGTGACCTAGAAGAAATGGTGTGCATCGATAGAGCCGATTACCAAGGCGCCGTATGAGAGAGGCAGGTAGATGCACCAGAATGTCGCAAATCCGTCTTTTCGACGACCCATTCCCAGCGAGTGCAGGAAGCTATTCTGCCTTTCAAATTCCGGAAGCGACGACGATCGTGGCGAATCGAGGAGGTCGATAAGGTGATTCGTCGGTTTACAGTGGTCAACGAGTGTGCAAAGAAATATGAAGGCCATCGATGGGCTCAAGTACTTAGGAAGAGTTCGACAAAGGATGACAGAGCGGGAGCGTGACCGTGTGAGTTATCGGTGATATCGGACCACTGCTTCGAGACGATTATTCGAATCTTCCTTCCCACCTCCGTGGTCCTCTTGCTGGCTTCGTCCCACCGGCGTACTTCTGCACACTATCTACTTGTTCATACTGCTTCATTAATTGCCTAATCGTTTTGTCTCGTCTGCCTCGTCAAGCGCTCTCGAAAATCTCAATATGTTTCGTATCTTCAACGCTACCACACGATAAATCAAGTGGAGCGTAGTGGAATGGGGTGCAAGGAGGGACAGCGGGTGTGCATGATTCATCTATCCGATGTATTCCATTCTGACTGAACTCCATATCATTGTCGATTTCGCCCCGTCATAGGTAGGTCGCCACTCGTATCTGGTGCATCGATCTCAGGTAATCGTCGTCCGTGCCCTCAGCCACATCCCTCCTTCTCTATCGAGTCTCTCTTGTCCTCCGTCCGTATACTCCTGCAGACCCATCACACGCACCCTTCATTGATCTGTCGAGCGGACGGTCCTCAAGCCGGAAACGAGCAGTGTCATCCAGCCATACGTCCACGTCTGCGATCAACCCCGTCTTTCAAGGCGTGGCGTTGATTTCCCTTCCGTGGTGAATGTAAATTGAGATGGCGCTGCTCGTCCCGTACCTGGTCCCATCTTGCGCCGCAACTCAAAACTCGTCTACATCTCTTCTCTCTTCTCGTGACTCTCTTATGACCTCCAGTTATCCCCCATCCACTCGCATCGATCCCCCGATCGGCCCTGGCGATAACGAGCAGGACTCTTTTGCTCCATCACCCACATTAACTGTCGCCTCGCCCCTGTCCCTTCGAGGCCTGACTTGTTTTCTGTGGGTGATATCTGGTTTCCGCGACGGTGTCCCTGCTCGTTTCATCTCGCCGTGCTTGTGCTATGGTCGACGGGTGCGCCATGTATATATTCTCCTTAACCGACTCTGGCCTTCCACGCGAATGGTGGAATCGATACTCTAGTATCGTCGTCCACGTACTCTCCCCTGCTCGGCTCTTTTCCGCCCGCCTTCCTCGTATATGATTCCATCCATCTTCTCTTTACTGTCCTCTGTACCCTTACTCTTTCTTGGTAGGCTAGAGTAAGTCCTCATGCTCACCCGTGCGAGTCTGGGATCGATCCCTCTAACCTTCTTGTTGAATATATGTGTTAATGCCTTCTACTTTTCAAAATGACTTCTTTGCAAATTCTCGCCGTTTGCCTACTCCACTACTCGGACGCTCGAGCCTTTCATTCTCGAACTCCTCATCGTATACAGGGCGTAACCGCTCCGTCCACGGCAGATTCTCAATTTTGGCATGGATGTCGAAAAGACGTCGAATCGAATCAGAATCGAGATTCGGCGATTGATAGCAAACAGTTCTCGGTTTATGGGGAAACAGGACGAGGAGGGGCTAAAGACCGGAACAGATCTACGAGATTAAAAATACCGGCACGTCGTTTCAAGACTACAAGTGAATAGCACTGTCGATATATATCACTTGAAGTTGACCGCTGAGAATCCCTCGTCAATCGATGGATACGAAGCTTCGGGAATAAACACCCTCTATGAAGCGAATTTCGACCGCATTCGCCGTCGCAGCGCGAGCAGTATACGACATACACTCATCCTAGGCATGTAAGGATATAGGTCCTCAATTCGACGAGTTCGAGCGCAATGGAAAGGAGCGGTGGAAGGAACCCGACAAATACAGACGCGGCCGGTGTGCGAGGATAGATGCGAAAAGGGCAAAGGCGATGGACGACACATCGTCGCGGAACTCAAACGGAGCAGCGCCTGGGAACGCGTTTCCGACGAGCTTAACGGCGACGTGGTGAGAACAGGGTCAACGATGAAAAAATGCCGTATGTGATCGGGCGGACTAGGCAGTCAGAGGGCGAGGGGTCGATTACAATGACTCCGATACCAGATGCACAGCACCCACTCTTCGGTCGTGCAGCAAGACACCATGGGCGATAACCACCTCGCAAATGATGAGGGTGGTAGCCTGTGTGTCGGATGACACGGACTTGGGAGCTGTGCGTCGGACCGAGACTGAATCGCTGGAGGCACCGCGGTATCTCGATGGGCGGAGATGTGGGGGATGAGAAGGACGGCCTGAGGGCGGGGTAGGAACGCTGGGCGAGACACAACCGAGAGCGGGATCGTCAACAGAGTGCGTGATTCCTGTGATCTGCGAGAGGAAAAGAGCATCGCGGAGAGTTGTGCGTCATGCCATAAGAGAGAAAGGCAGATGCACCGAGGCATAGTCTTCACCTCTACCCAACGATCTGAGTCCAACACAACTAACCCAGCCCAACGAAGAACCGTACTATGGCCATCGAATCTTCAGGAGCGAGATCACCACGAATCGACGCGGGTTTGAGTCGGCGATAAGTGGTTTTGGCTAGCTCGCCCTGGAGTGGGAAGGAGAGAGTGGTGGACGATGGAAAGCCGAGCAAGGTCCGAGGTCCGAGAAAGGCGATGACGTGACCGTGGGATCCTATCATCATTTCGGCCACTAGTTCGACAGATTCTTCTCATCGATTTCTCATCGATCCTCCACCAACCTCTCGCTATCTGAAGCACCCGCTGCCCTCTGCCCTCTCGACTCCTCCAAACGCTTCTGTGTTGCCTATCCCTCTCGCATACCAAGGCCTCTCAACAGTTGATCGAGACCGCATCAACGCGACATTATGCTCTGGAAGATGACTGAGGGGTGGAACGGGGTGTAAGGAGGACGCGCTGTGTGAAGGGTGCATTGTGGTGAGTACGGTCTATCTATCAGCTTGTTCCTTTCCGACTGCTGTTCGCCTTGACTTCGATTTCGCCACATGCTGACTACACCGCCACTCGCATCTGGGGACCGACCTCAAAGGTTCGTCTCTAGTAACAACCCCCACGGCCTTCGACATCTTTCCATATAACTCGTCCTTGGCGTCCCTCCTCCCCTCTCCCGCACCTGTGGCGCATCATAAGACCGATAACGAGTTGCAGCGCCTTTGCCATACCCACGTTGATTGTCACCCTCGTTTCCTCAAGGGTTGGCCGAGCTTCTGTCGGTTCCCCCCCAAAAAAGGCGCTCGCAGCTCGTTTCATGTTGGTGGGCCTCTCGTGCAGCCTCTCACCTCGTTCCCCGTGTTCGTCCTACCACCATTCCCACCATACCCAGTGATATGACGCGAGCAGGTACGTCATCATACTTTTTGAAACTCAAGCTGCGTCGCTCTTTGTAGGGGACGACGGGTTCCAATC
>MPNV01002858.1:0-13553 GCA_013376435.1 Cyclocybe cylindracea | reverse complement strand
CTTGCTTCTGCAGCCCCAGCGCATTATGGATATTCGCCGTGGGCGTACCGAGTCGCGCGACCTGCGGCGTCGACGCCTGCGAGGCGTACTGCGGGAGCGTCTCGAGGTCCTCCTCATGCCCCTCCGGCCCCCTCCTCTCCTCCCCATACTCTGTCGTACTCCCCTCCGTACCCGACCCAAACACCACCCCTGGCGCCGTCGTGATCGTCCCACTCCTCTTTCCCACCCCAACTCCATACCCAAACACCGAACTCGGTAGCCTCCTTACACCCTTCAAGAACCTATTGACCACAGACTTCTTTTTCGGTCTGAGCTGCGCACCCCCGACTGCGGTCGACGACCCTCCGCCTTCGTTCGATCCCAGGTCGGTGCGAAAACGGTTCTGGAGGGGGGACGGACCGGGCCCGCGGCGGTCGATCGCGAAATACCCGTCCGCGCCTCGCCCATTCGCACCCCCGAGTTCATTAACAGGCGTAGGGGTCGTGTTGACAACCCGAAACGGCGCCCTTCCTCCATCGAACGCCCGTGGATAAGGGTTAGGCAGCGGCCGCGAGATCGAACGTTGGACAAAAGGTGCGGGTGGTAAGCGTGCGGATGGTGGTGGTGGGGCTGCGCGAGGAGGTCTTACTGGTGCTTGCATTACCTCTCCTGGCTGCTGCTGCTGCTGCTGCTGCTCCATTCGTTCCGTTACTCGTTCTGAGGCAGATGGACGAGGTGGGCGCGGTCGTGGTCGTGCTTGGATTTCCGGTAGAGGTGCGGGAGGGAAAGAAGGTGTTGATGGGGTTGGTCCGGCCGGTCGAGCAGGAGGAGACGTCGGCTGAACATTCTGGTTATATGGATAGACCCAAGAGCGCGTGTTCGCCCCAGCGCCGTTCCGCGTGTACACCGACGTGGAGGCAGAGCCGTGCAAGGAAGGATATCGTGACATCCTGAATATGTCCGTTAGCGCAAGATGGTGGAGAGAGCGGGGATTTTGCGTACTTGTATGCGCATATAGTCGTATGATTGAAGTAGTACTCGGAGAGTACGGAGAGGGGCCAATGAGGAGGTCGAGTCGACGAGGCGTGGACTCGAGAGTCGAGACGAAGGTAAGCAAGTACGTCACTACCCATGATCCATGCCAGTGAGGAATTGTACTTACCACACGGATGGAGCGTGTCGTCCTCCCGTAAGGAATCCACGGAGCGGAGTCTTCTCCAAGTCCAAGTCCAAGGGCAAACGCACGGTTGGCTGTCGCTCGCAGGCGTCCTGCGTGATGCATAGAGAGGGTCCGCTCGAGTGTGAGAGTATATAGGACTGGCACTGGGGTGTGCCAGCATTGAGGGTGACCTCGAGGCCGGTTTCCGAACTCGTGCAGCTTCATTCTTCTACTCTAGCTCGGGCTGGTAGTCCTGCCGAGTACGATATCCTGGGAAGCATTTCAGCCACTGCCGAAGGTGAGTATTTCCGTTCTCGACGTAGGTTCGCGTCCTCGGACCCTCCCTCTAGCGCTATCCTCTCGGGAATCTGGGCGGTGGTGCTTGGAGCTGATCTTAAGGATTCAGGACTTTGCCAGTAATGCACGAAGATGTCGACTTCTGTTCTATGTAAGGTCACGGCCATTGTTAGAACGTAGAAGGCGAGATTAGAACAAGGACGAATGTCGATGCTCACATAAAGTACACCAGTTCATGGCAAAGCGAACGTCGCAGCGAAGACGCCGAGAGAAAGGCTCAAAGTCGGCACGAGTTGTCCGCGCGTCTCGAAGAAGACGTGGAGGCAAGTTCGGAAATTGTGCAGGTGGTGGAAGGTGGAAGGTGAAAGCAACGTTGATGGCTCAAAGTTCGGTCCTCGGCTCCGGGGCCGTAAATGGGAGATAAGATTCCCATGCAGATAAGATGATGGGACAATCTCGAGCCTGCGAATAAAGTTACTTTTCCGAGTAACTTGCGCTAATGTGTGGCTCCCGGAAGAAAGCACGCATTAATCTATGTGATCGTATCGCCGGACGAAGCTCCTCTTTCCTTCCTTCCTTCCTCTCGCTAGTTGCGCAATGCAGCAGTCCAAAATCTTGTCTTATCGGCTTTTTCGACATCTCGAACCGTGGGTTGAATGTTGTCAGTGGCTGCCCTAATTTGGAACTCAAGAACCTCATGTATTCGCCTAGATCGCACGCTCGACTGCGGCATGCCTTGTATCTTACTTTATATTATTATTTCCCACCACGTCGTAGCTGGAGATTTTGGATGAAACCCAAATATCTTCCCACCTTCGGATTGGTACCTGCATATTTAGCGAGTCAGTGATTTTGCATTCTGAAGATCATTCTTGTGAGCTACTCTTTTTCTTGGTAGCAATATACCCATCCTAAGTATATATATAATGCCCAGCGCTTTGGCCCAATAAACGACTCGTACGCTCGGCTCGTACTTTCGCGCCCCGTGCTCATCTATTTTTTCCTCGGCTCTGCGTCGCGTGAACGGGGAATTTGCTGTGATTTCGGCGCTCGTAAGGGTTGCCGCCACATGAGCTATTTCGTAGTAGATCTGAAAAGTATGAAGTCCTTACCTGTTACGAGCTATAGAGTTAGAGATCGGTGATCTATGTCTTCCTATGTAGCTTTCCCCATGTAGTTCTCGTGTACTCACAGCTGAGATTACACCCTTTCAAATTCATCTAGTGGCTTGTCGCAGCTTCCATCGCGGTTCATCGATTTATCTGCACTTTCCTGTGCGATGTAGAGCATTATGATTATCGCCAATATTGCTGATATTCCCGTTGTTATGAATCTCACGTCCCTTCAAGTTTTCACTGAGTCCCAACAGTCCGCAATGATTTGAGAGCAATATATACCCGCAATTTGACCCATCCACGGCAGCCTTAAGGTGTCTCGGTAGAGCTTTGCCGCTGTTATGGCAAGGACTGCGTTCAATGAAGTTCTACGTCTTCTCGTGCTTGACTTGGCTTGTTCACTGTGACGCGGCCGAAGTTTCCTTTCCACAGGTGATGTTGCAGGAATTTAAGGTGCCGTGTGACGAGGCATATTTTCAGACTACCCATCCTCGATGCCAGCATCCCTCGAGGCGTCTCGCGCAGTATGCTTAAACATACCCTTCCACACGCTCTCAGCTCTCCTCCAAACCACTACTACATCATATAGTACTCCCCACTACCTACCATGCCATCACACAGCGAATCTATGCCCCTCCTCCCCCTACCCTTCCGCACCGACTCACGGGTGCACTACCTCGACAACCAGCGCACTGTCCTCGTGGTCCTCCTCGTCCTGCACCACGCCGCCGTCACCATCCTTGCCACCTCAACGTTAGACTATAACCCCGTCGAGCTTAACGCCCTTGGTATCTTCACAACCACGAACAGAGCTTTCCTCTGGTCTACGTTCTACCTCGTCTCGGGGTCTGCGAGCGCGCTGGCGGTCTCGCGTGGGAACGGGATCATGCAGAAGTTCGTCAAGCGCCGAAGCTTGCCGCTTGCGGTACACGCGCTGGTGTGGGGGAGTGTGGGACGGATGGGCGCGGCGTGGGCGTTGACGGCGTTGGATACGAAGGGAGGGAAGGGGGTGTTTGGGACCCGCGAGGAGTTGGAGGTGATGTTGGTTGGGCCGGCGTCGTATATTGGGTTTCTGGTCGTGTTGGACTGTGTGTATGTCGGGCTGCGCGTCCTGGGTGCGCCCCGACTGACACGCGTCCTTGGAGGTCGAGATGGATTTCTCACCGCTGTCGTACTGACAAATTTCGCACTCCTCGTGTGCACGTATATCAACACAATGCAAGGGACCATCGCACCCCTCCCGTCCTTCCTTTCCACGCTTATATCGGCATTCGACTACCCCCTCCCCGACGCACCGCTCTCATGCATCGTCGCGTACACTGTTGGGGCTAATTGGGCCGGGATCAAAGACGCCCTACCCACGACCCCCATCTCCCGGTTCCTCTTCCCCTTCTTTCTCGTCGCATCGTACGCTTTCTTAGCGCTCGCGTCGGTGCTCTCGACCTCGATCTCCCAGTACATCCAACCGGATCCTGCCAAATTTCCTGGTGCTCATCGACAATTCCCCTACGCCGGCCCGAACACACACACATTCACGTTCGTCCTCTGGGACGCTCTCACCTCCTTCATCCTCCCATTCACCCTGCTCTGGTTCTTCTCCTCCACTTCCTTCCTCCGAAAGTCATGGGCCGTCCGAGGGATGGGAAGTTGGAAGAAGGGATACGTACTGATTTACGTCCATATGATCCCCGTGCTTGCGTTGCGGTGGTTCCTTGAGAGGATGGGGGAGGAGATGGGGGTGAAGATTAGGAGTGCCGTTGTGTCGGCGGTGGTCGTGGGAGGGTTGGCGCCCATGCCGGTGTGGATTGTTGTGAGGGGTTTGGAGGCGGCTGTTGTGGCGGTAGGGAACTTGAGGAAGTGAAGGTGTACATAGTATATGAGGTTCTACAGAGCTTGGTTCGAAATTTATTCATCTTAGGGCGAGTACGTAGTTGTACATGCATGTATTGTCATTGAATATTCTATTGTCTTATCTGAACAGTAATTTGAATTTGGAATGGTGTATGATTCTTCCAGCGCGTAGAGCATATCAGCGTTTGGAAGAGGCCACGGCGCAATAAGCGCTGTCCCTCGGAATTTTCATTCGATGATGAACTTCCGGAGAGGGCAAGTGGGTGAGAGGGCATGCAGGACAGCCCTGGAGCGCCGACTTGGCGGGAACACTCCGACAAGCGCAGTTCGATTCGGACTATTCTTATCTTATCTATGTATGTAAGTACAGATATCATCTAAATCTGAGGTGTCATGCCCGATCTTTCCTTCTAGATCCGAGGAGATCGCGCGGTCACGCGGCTTCGCGTGCATGGTCCGTGCGTACTCGACGCGTCTGCGCGTTTTGCATAAATACCGTGCCTCAGTTTTTTTGTCGCCCATTCCTCCTTTCTTCCTTTCCCCCACCATCTCCCTGCTTTCCCCTCTTTCCTGTGCCCCCACCACGTCCGGTCCTCCCGGTCCCCCGTCCGCTTTCCCTGTCCCGCCGTCCCCCTGTCCCTCCCGCTTCCCCCTGTCCAGGCCCCCCAGTTCCCCAGTCCTCCGGTCTCCTTCCGCCCCTCCCCTCGGTTCGTTGTCCCTCCGGTCTCCCCGATCTCCCTCCCCATCCCCCCTCCCTCAGTCCCTGCCTCCCTGCTCTTTTCCCCACAACCTCAACCCTGTGCCAGCCACTCTCGGCGCAGTTGCTAGGAAGGCAGTGCATCTAATGGCATAGATGTAGCCTCGTCCTTTTCAATTGTCGCGTGAGTTGCCTCCAGTGCAGCGTGCCTTTCCTTTCGGCTCGAGATTGGGATCGATCGCATTCCAACTCCGGGGTTGGCTTCTGTTACCGGATGCGACGGTGGTGTAGTCGATGCCGCCGTACTTGATACCTTCCTCTGTGTTACGTTGGCTTCTGTTATATCGGAGACAGCGTGTTCCAGAGACAGGACGCCAATGCGCTCCTGTATTTTGAAAACGCTTGTCGCACGGTGCCGCGACTCACAACACGCTCTCGAATACGCCCTCTGGTTCCTAAGGCAGAGATCTTCAGACCTCATCATGAGTATTTCTGACAGCACTTCACTCGTCTTACGAATATTCTCTGAGTCAAGATTCCCCGATAATTTATGGCCTTGGCCCCACCTCGTGAGCACTCCTGGTGAAAAGACACCTGAACTTTCTTCACCAGGAGTGCTCACGCTCCTTTTCATCATCCCCTATGATTGCAGCTGGAACTTAACGCACTGTATGCCAAGGTGCTGATCATCCTCTGTGCTCAGCGCCTAACCCCTCGATCACCAGGTCCTCCTTCCTTTGAATCCCTCCTATCTAGCCATCTGCTCGATACCTAGAGAACTCGATCCTTTCGGTCGAGGACAACACTTTGATCCATCGCCCCGTTCTCCCTGGAGATCGATGGTTCCACTTCATGGAACATCGAACTTGATCATCCCCAGCCTGTTTATCCCCAGCCCCTCATCGTCGGCGTCGGCCTCTGTAGCCAAGCCAAAATTTTGAGCTGAGAAATAGCCTTCGGCTGCCGTCTTCGTTTGGCGTAATCCTGCTTGCCCCGTTCATCCACGCTTTCACTAAGTCCAGGAAAATCCAGGAACTCGTTTCTAGTCCCATCTTAGACATCTCCACCAGCTTCCACACTCCTTGATCCCTTCAAGCTTTTGTTCTTGGATTGGCACGCTCCGAGACCTACGGCAATGGGATCGACTTCCTACCTTCGTGTATACAGGGCAGCTTGAACTTGAAGGAGATTGTCGTGAACGCTGTCCAAAATGAACCCGGATCGGGTGACCGCGAAGTCGTCTACACCAGCGGATATTCCTCCGGTGTAGCCGACTATGCGTACGTCGCTCAAGCCCATGCCCGTGCTGGTGCATCTCCTGGACGTGAAGCGTGAAGCATGGAACCACCTGTAGAAAATCAAACCCTAGATAAGATAACAGTGGCTCAGTCGATGGTAATCTGACTCTATTGTGGTACCGTACCTAGATAAGATAACAGTGGCTATGGTACGGTAAGCGCGAGTTTTAAGTATCTAGGCAGTAAAATACTCACCTCAGTCGATGGTAATCTGACTGAGGTGCTACCTACTAGGTCGAAGGTAATATATACTGTAAGATTAACAAAGGTAATTGTGTCTAAGGGAAAGAAAGAGAAGAAAGAAAAAGATGGTGAAGAGGGATTATGCCACCCGGTGCTACCATAGCGTTCACGGTGTCAACGCAATGTCAACACCACCTGCTTTCCCGGGGACGGACGTTGAGTACTGTGGGCGTATCCTGAATCGGACTGGCGCCCAATTGGACCACACGTGAAAGCTCGAGTCGATGCTTGCTGTGCCTTGGCGCCAGAAGTACTTGATTTGCTCGATATCTCATGGACAGGACAGGTTCGAGTTCGTGAGATTCGTTCCAAATCGCCTAATAAGCAGGGCATTCGGCAATTTGGACAGATCACAACTGATATTGAGGTGAGCTATACTGCTTCGTCGCGGCCTCGAATATCTCCCCCTATTCCGCGCGCTGCATCATTTTGTGCGGTGATTGTTCAATTTTAATACTTCGTGGCATCCTGTTGAACGACCAACATACGCTGATCCGCTCGTAGTGCGTGATGGGTTCTCCTAGATTCCGACCTCGCGGAGTGAGGTAGAAGACTCTGGCCTATATTGGTTTTGCGAATAGAAGCTAGTTGCCGACTCATAGTTGAAGCTCAAGATGCTATTCGAAGTCTACCCATATTGAGCTTCAACTATGAGTCGGGTACCCATGTCGGGCGACTCGTGAACTGGGTCCGTTAGGGCAAGCACGAGTCTCGTAATCGCACCTCTCAACTAGCTTCTATTCGCAAAACCAATATAGGTCAGAGTCTTCCGTCACCCCGGCTTCTGGTGATAGACCGATAGTGGGTGGCATAAGGAATCAAGTTGGAAGACTGCCCAAGTCCACGATTGACTAACCATTATTTATCCTTGCCCTAATATTTGATTCTACTTGAATTTCACTTGAAGCCGCTCGCCTTCGCCCTTCCGTCGCGTGCGGCGCTCTGTCGTGCCGAGCGACTTCCAGCCGACACAAAACGGCCGACAAATTTCCTATTCCTCGTTGAGAATTTCCACCTGCAGGCCCGAATCTGTACGCATTCATGCTCGTTCTATGGGACGCACTCACCTCCTTAATCCTCCCTTTCTCCCTCCTCTGGTGCTTCTCCTCCAGCGTGCTCCGGAAGTCATGGCTTGTGAGAGCGATGGGAAATTGGAAGAAGGGGTATGTGCTGACTTAGATCCATATAATCCCCATTCTGGTGTTACGGTGGGCCCTTGAGAGACTGGCGGAGCGGATGGGCGTGGAAGTGAAGAGTGTCGTGGTGGAGGCGGTGGTAGTGGGAGAGTTGGCGCTGGGAACAACGTGGATTGTGATGAGGGGTATGGAGGTGGCGGTTAAGGCGGTTAAAAACTTGAGGAGGTGAAGGTGTAGTACTTACCTAGTAGTTATCTTAGGTTCGACGCTTTTTGGTTCGGATTTATTTATTTCAGAGCGATTGAGTAGAGTATCGTTCGTGTATGTAAGTATGGTCGCTGGGTAGTCGACTTCATCTTATTGGAAGGATAACTTGATTTTGAATGTGACATGATTTATCCACCCCTGCTATGCGATTCTAGTGGAGGGATGGGCGCCACAACGCGATACTCATAATAAGCGCCGTCACTACTCGGGCATAATTAGGAAGGCGGCTGGTCCTTGTCTGTATGCACGGTGCCAGCATGTGGCCATTTTAACGAGGAAAAACGGATTATGTACCAGAATATATGCCTCGTTTATCTGCCCAGTAATTTTGAAAGGAGGTGAAGGAACCCAGGGGTGAAATTACAATAGTTGGGATAAGATAAGATCAAATCCGGGCCGACTAGCCCGACGGTTCTGCTGGCAGTGACTCTTATCGCATCCAACTTTCTCGTCAACGACATCCAGCGGATGTCCCTCCCCTTTCTCCTCAAACGACCACCTCCCTACGCCCTTTTCTGCCAACCGTCTGCGTACCCCAACCACATCACCTTCCCATCGCGAAAACGTTCAACGATGGGCAAAAAGAAGTCTTCAACACCTGGCGAAGAGAACCTCCTCCTCCCCACCCCGCCCTCCCTCCTGCCGATCGTGGACACGCACACGCATATAGCGTCTACTTTTGAGTTTTACAGGGGCCGGTATAAGCATGGCAAATACGCCGACGTGCACGAATTCGTGAGGGCGATGTATGAGGGCAGGAAGGTGGAAGCGGTAGTAGATGTGTGGTGCGAGGCGCCGGTGAGGGCGTTCTGGAGGGAGTTTGCGGATGTGGCGAAGGATGAGGAGAAGTGGGGCGGGATGGAGTACTGGTTCGTTATGGGTGAGTTGAGTTGTTGGCATCTGGGACGATCGTGCTGATTACGGCGAAGGTGTCCATCCGTGAGTTCGATCGTGAACCTTTTCAAGTTCTCGGAATGTTTCTTAGGTTCAGATGTTCAGACACGAAGCGAAGCTGTATACTGACGACGTCGAGAAAGACATGTACGTCCCTCCTCTCCCTCCCTTCGCCCCTTCATCCGCTCACCCGTCCTCCCAGCCTCGAAGCGATGTCCCACCCCCGCTGCGTCGGATGGGGCGAGATGGGGCTCGACTACCACTACGACAACTCCCCGCGCGAGATCCAGCGGAACGTATTCGCGCGCCAGCTCCGCCAGGCGGTGAGGCTGGAGAAGCCGCTGACGATCCATACGCGCGAGGCGGAGGAGGACACGGAGAGGATCTTGAAGAAGGAGGTGCCGAGAGAGTATAAGGTATGTTTGTCTTTGAGGATGGAGGATGTTTAGAGGCTGTAGATGCTCATGCGATGATAGATCCATATACATTGCTTTACAGACTCGCCAGAGTTTGCGCAAAGATTGTTGGATTATTTCCCGAAGCTTTACATTGGGATCACGGGTCTGTCGTCCCCTTTTCTTTGATCCCTCGTCTTTGACTCACCTGTCGATCGTTAATCTCCAGGAGTCATTTCGTACGCGACGAACGACAACACCTCCGCCGTCATCCGCAACATGGTCACTTCCTCTTTGCCCTCGTCCTCCCCAACTCCTCCACCCCAATCACCGCTGCGCATCCTCCTAGAGACCGACGCGCCTTTCATGGTGCCCGCAAACCTGTACGACGACCTCCCAGCTATCAAGGGGAAGAAGTTGCCCATTTGTCATAGCGCGATGGTGCCCTGGACAGCCAAGTTCGTGGCTGATGTTGCTAATCAGGCCGTTGAAAAAGAGGGCAAGGAGGGACTGTGGACGCCGGATGAGGTCATGAGAGTCGCGAGGGAGAATGCAAGGCGGGTGTATGGGGTTTGAGGATAATGAACGATAGTTGCGGCGGGGGTTGGGGGGTTCGAGGAGGGTAAGTCCCGCGTTTGGTGGTAGCTTGATGTTCGATGCTGATGGGATTGGTAGGCTGGATGTTAGAGACATAGAAGACGGGCGATCTAGCGAGTATCCTCTATGCGCGCCCGTCGAGGTCATCGACCGGTTCTGGCGTGCATGCAAGCATGTAGACTCGACGCAATTTATCACAGCCGTGTCGTTGCTTCCATCAAGCCTCAGAAATATTGTTCAGGTTGTCGAAGAGACCGGAGAGGAGATATTCAGCGCACATCTAAGCTTCTTACTTACACCTCATAGTTTCTCCGTTCCTGAAGGATAAGTGTTTCTTTATCTACTGGTCAAAAGTTCCGTGGCCGTGCCATCTAACCGTGGCCACGGATTCAAGATGCGCAAATCACTTTTGATATATTTGAACTGCCCCTGATTCGCCTTTCGTATATACCTTCGACTCAGTTGTCGATCCTGGAAAGCTGAGCGGTCGACTGGACAATCTTCCTCCACCTGATGAAAGAAGGAAGAAAAATTTCGTCTTTCAGGGCCACTGCCTCCTTGTCTCCTCCTTTGAGCCTTGAGCTTCTAGCGAAATCGATACTGACGTCGGTGCTCAGTCGACCTGTATCTTCCGGGTTTAATTCCGCGAGCGAGCTAAAGGTACGTGCATTCCCCTTCCTAATCTTCTGGCAGCTCACGGTGAGCGTTATTAGAATAACAAACGGTCACTTGGGATCTATATGGATGTCGAATTTGGGTTCAGAATTTTCCAGTCAGCAACATCCAATATTATTGCCTCGCTATACATGACTCAAAGGAGGTGCGTAAGTCCACTCCTCGGTGTTCACTAATACGTCGATGCTCACTGGGGCTCAGTAGGCGGGATTTTATAGCTGCGATACGCGCACCCATTGACTTCTGGCACTCACGCAGACACCTAGAACCAACCTACTGTAAGTATCGCAGACTGCAGCCGTCGCGTCCGCCAAGCGTCGTAATGAATGCGTATACCTTGGAGTCGACGAAGCATCCTAGTATCTCCGTTTTTTTTTTCAAGCATGAATTGTGCACTAATAACTCGACGGGACTTTACGGGAGGGTTCCCGGCGTTCCGAATTTCAATTAACGCGAAGCCCCGGTTCTGGCTATGGATTCGAGGTGCATACGTCTCCTTGGATAGTTTTGGAATAGTCCTAATCCGTGTTTCGTAGGAAAATCGGCTGTGGATCCTAGAAAGTCGAGCGAGCGTTCAAGACTAGATAACAATCCAGGACGTGATCGTTAGAAAGCTCAAGAAAAAGAGAACCGACGAAGAAGCGTCCAGTCCGTCCGGGTCCTCCACGGGTACTCGAGACCAAGAGAAATAGATGAACCCTCCACGATGTGACAAGCTAACACGCCGTTCGACGCCCAATTCTCCTGCATCTTGCGAATTCGATTTCATGAGCAAGGTAGAGGTAAGTGCATCGAACTCCCTGTTTCTACTGCCTGGACGCCGACGATTATTACATTTGGATCAGAACGTCGACGTCCGAACGAAGACCAGGTCTCAGGACTGCATGAGCATGTTAGTTTGCTTCTTTTGAAGGAATTGCTATGTAGATGGACCCTCACGGCTTTGGTGGGTTGAATCACGCCGTCGGTAACACCAAGTCGGAGTAATCGCATCGTCTCTCTGTCACGACTCGAACCGCCTCATATCAACACTCGACGAGTCAGCACCTGTTATGATCATCAACGCCCATGTTAGACGCCCACAAGGCGACGTCCGTGGTGCGTATATATAACACGCAGAAATTTTGTTTCCTCCCGCAATTTAATTTTCTCTTTCTCCTCATCTAGTTGCGCAATGTGGCAAAACGCTAGCTCAAGTTCAACCCCTCGCGAAAATGACACGAACGGCCACAGCAGTAGCACAAGATCTACTCGCAGAGGACTCCGCCAGCGCACATCGTCCGAATCTGACCTCTTCCTCCCTTTCCCACTGTCCGCCCTGCCAATTATCGGCATGCACACGCATATAGAGGCGGCGTTCGAGCATTACCGACGCGCGTTCAAGTATATGGAGAGGAGGAAGGTAATCTACAGGCGCTAGCCGACAGGCTCATTGTTCATGCTCTCACAACTGCTAAATACCCTAACAGGATGGATACGAGTCCGTCAATACCGGCGGGTCTCCCTGGGTTTGAACGCATCGTAACTCATACTCGAGTATGTCCATTTCGTCATACCAGAGTAAGGCTTTGGAACGGGACGCGGTAAGTCCTGCAATGAATCCAGAGACCCATCATCTACCCTTGCGGCGCTCATTTTCCACTGCATAATTAGTAATAATGCCGACTTAATTGGAGCCAGGCAAAGATGTCAGGACGCAGCAGGCTGGATCGCTTAATAAAGGTGTGGCGGACGGGTGAGTCCGACTGTGCCTCCACGCACTGTGAGTGGGGATTGGGGAGGACACGGAGACGCAGGGGGAATCTTTGAGTCACGGTCATACCCGTCAGCGTCGTGAAGATTTGGCGCATCCCCGGCTAACAAGAGGAACCAAATAGGAGGGAAGGCGCGCCTGGTCCTTTTCTGACATGAGCGGGACCGAGACGACAGAACGAAATAGGAAGTCTGTTTCAGAATTTGACGGGTTGCGTCGAACCCAGCCGCCTATCTCCTTCCCTCCCAGCCACCACCGTCACTGTAAGAGGCTGACGGACGAAACGCTATGGAAAATAAAAACCCGCAGGACACCCCCGTCTTCCTTCCAAAGTTAGTCCCGCATTTATTCGCGCCTCGCAAAACTCGTCGCCGCCCCCATCCCCAACAACAACGTCCCTCTCCTACGAAAATGTCGAACGTCCAAAAAGATGATGGTGGGTGTCCCTCACAATTAGCCGCCAACATTGTCTAATTATTCTTCGGTATAGACTCTCGAAGCGGAGCCTCCGATAGTGAGAAATCATCGACGCTTCATTGACGATGCCATCCCCATTGCTGATGATGTTTTAGGCCCAATGTCACTATATCACTCCTCAAAGTCCCAGGAGACGGGCAAGAGCGGCAGTAAGAGATATCCCCTCCCGTTCCAGAGTTATCGCCTCTGACATGCTGTTATCCGTTATCCTAGCTCGCACACCCGAAACCGAGGCGACCGACTCCTTCTCCAATGAGGCGTTCTTACGTGCGGAATTGGACGCTCACTTCTCGAATGCGAGGGAAGAAATTAGGAGTATGATGCTCGAGAAGAGAGCAGTATTAGCTAAGGAGAGAGCAGAGACGCAAGCGATGTTGGTACGCGAGCTGGATAAGTTTTCAGCTCGCATGCTCGAGAGGATGATAACTCTTGTCGCCATGGAGCGGGCCGAGGTCCGGGCCGCAGAGAGGCATCAGAAGGAGTCAGGGGCATAGGCTTGGCAGTTCGACTGTCTTTTTTCTAGCACTTTGGTTGTTCTCTTTTCTTTCAAAGCATGCATGTCACAGTAGCTATAAAATTGCAGCAGACTCTTTTTTTCTTTCCACTGGTACCTTTCCGTGACTCGTTCTCTACGCCTGCTGATTGGGTTGCGTGGTCACGTCACGGTCGGTCCAACTATCCGTCACTACTGTGGGAACCGACTTTATGGACGCCCATAAA
>MPNV01002784.1:507449-550999 GCA_013376435.1 Cyclocybe cylindracea | reverse complement strand
GGCCGGGTCCAGATGGCTTCCGTTGTGATGGTCCATCCCCCCATATCTGTCGCGTCTTCTCATTCACACGTCAGCTGGAGATTTATCTGCTTGAATTCACTCTTTGCCATTTCCGTCTCGCTTTGCTGTGGTTGTTCTTTGGTGAGCCCGTCCCCCCATTAGCGTTGCTTTGGGACTTGGTCATTTTCTTCAGCCCCGCATATCCTGCTGGATCTGTTGCGCCCATGACCGCCCTTGGCCAGTGATGCCTTTGGGCACAGCCACCCGTCCCGCCCCGCATCGTCGAGGACGACGTACAGTATGTGTTGCGGCGTACCTGTTGAAGTATTGCTCACTCACTGGGATAGTAGTAAAGGATTCCAAACGTATGGGACTTAGAACACCCGTATCCAGTTTTGGCGCTCCGGTCAATGATGGGCGCCACTTGTTCGACATTCCAGACAGACTGAAACTTGAATGCAAGATCTTTAATGCTAAAACGAGGCGCCTACATCTGGGGTGTTTCACATGGGTGTTATCCCAAAGTGAGAACGGGGAACAGATGTGATTCGGGAATCCTTAAGTTCTGTTGAGATTCTTTGTTACCGATGTACCATTGATTTGCTCAAGATTTTGAGAGAGACGGAATTCTTTCCCCTTGAGAAATCCTTGTTATTTTTTAAGTAGACCAATGGCATAAAAGGGCCAATCCTCGAGGATTCTTAACACTGTGGGAAGCCAGGGCATTTTCAAAAAATACATTGGGATACAGTTAGTTCTCATAGCATGTATGGGTGTGGAGATTAACCAGCCATATTGCAGTATATAAAACCATGCTGAGGTGGTTTTCTTTTACATCAGCTGGTGGTTTTATGCCCTGCTGGAAAGCAGTTATAATAACTGTGAAAAGGACTGTTTTGGCAGTTAATTTAACCATGGTCAGGCAGTTTTTTCTCCTCAAGAACGTCAGTTTTTTTCACTTTCCCTAAGCGCCGCACAATTCACATCAGTCAATGCCAACAGTTTAATTAACTGCTTGAAAGAGACATCATATTATCTGTATGTACAGTGCAGTGATATTCCCATTCTACAGTCCATGCAAATTTACCTGCCCAGATTGAAGTTGAATGTACAGTGCATGCAGCGCAGTTTTTTTTGCTGCTTGATGATGCAAGGAAATTAATTGCCACTTGTGCAAGGGGGTCCCAGGCTGTTGTTCTGAGACTTGAGGTGGAGGGGGGGGTCAAGCCCAAAGGGCTAAAAAAAATTTAGGGAACCTGCTTATGTAGGGGTGCCTGTGGGGTTCTTGGACCTTTAAAAGCTATAGAATATTGTCTCTGATGCTCCTGGAAGTTTTGCAACTTGGAAACACTGCCATGATGCAGCTGCAGAGGCTCAGGCACACCCCAGCCTGGCAGCACCACTGGTGATGGCCATTTTGGACAGGCCTGTGATGGCCATGAAGGCTTCTGAAGGCCCACTATTTCGTGTTGTGGCAGGCAACATTGATCCTTGAGCCACCTTCACAAGGTAAAACCACTCTGTTAATGACTCAATAGTGTGTCAGACTGGTAGCTAGAGCACAGTAGTTCTCTCAACAGCTCGAAACCCCCCAGATGGAAGGGGAAGGGAAAACTGGGCCGTTTATGGTAAAATCAAATGTTTTAAGTAACTTCCAAGATTGGCTCAACATGAGAAATCTCCAAAAACATCATGAATATGTCACTGGAGACCTTCCATTGGGGAGAATTTCCATTTTCAGCCAAAACATATGTTATGACCTGTGCTGAGCCGGAGGGAGCTGGAGTGAGCCGGGGATCAGATGTGTCGGATGAGCTTTGGAAGTGAGAGTCAGATGTGGACCGTGGCTTCAACATGCGTGCGTTGCGCCCTCGAGATAGTCTTGGTCCGATTTCAGGTATAGGCTTTTTAGGCTGGTGTCAGATGTCGAGCAGATGCAAACGGATGAGAACGGATGAGAACGAGAGTAGGTGATTATAAGTCGAGTATGATATTCAGACTGCCAGACTCGGTCGTCCTGCAGTCCCTTATATACTACAACGGATAATGGACTATCTACGACAATGAGCCGTCGGCTGTACGACTCGT
This sequence comes from Cyclocybe cylindracea, assembly GCA_013376435.1. Lineage (NCBI taxonomy): Eukaryota > Fungi > Basidiomycota > Agaricomycetes > Agaricales > Hemipholiotaceae > Cyclocybe > Cyclocybe cylindracea. The sequence continues at coordinate 548,911 of MPNV01002784.1, read as the reverse complement.
GTAGGGAACATGTATGCTAGTGACAATAAGATAATGAGGCACGTGTACACTAAGAAATCAAAGACAAATAACAAACAAAAGAACAATATAATCAAAGAGCCGAAACGGCTACGAACGGATGTCTCTCGGCTCGTGATCAGATGTCGTCGGCCGGGGACGGGTCGTGACAGTACCTCCCCCTTAAGGCCGAGCCCCCGAGGCCTTTACTGTGGCTGATGTTTGGTTTTGTGTTCGCCATGTTGAAGTTGCCATTTGGTGTTGTTTACATTTAGGAAATTTTCTCTTCCGCTCCACCACCTCGCCCCCACAACCCCAACCCCACGATGTCTAACCCCACCACATCCGAGACCCAGCGGCAACTCAAGCAACAAAGGAGGTTGGTGGAGGAAAAGGCATGGGAGAGGCAGGAGAAGGCGTGACAGAGGCAGTTGGAGGAGGAGAGGGAGAGGGCCGAGGAGGAGGAGCTCGCGAGGGAGGTCGCGGAAGTGGAGCAGGCCGCGGAAGAGGAGCAGCTGCGAAACAAAGTGGCGGCCGCTAAGCGGCTCCAGGAAGAGGAGGAGGTGAGGCAGAGGGCAGAGGCGAAGAGGAAGGCCAAGGAGCGGAGGCGAGAGGAGAGGCGCAGAGCCGCCAAAGAACGAGCAGCCGAGGAGGAGCGAGCAGCCGAAGCAGCACGGAAGGCGGCTATGGCATACCCGAGTTTGGACAAAGAGGACGAAGAAGAGGTTGAGGCAAGGGCACAGCGTAAAGGCAAGAAGAGGGCCATCGTGCCATCGTCCAGTAAGTTAACGGGTTTCGAATGCCAGGATCGGCTAACAGCTGTCGTAGGCGAGAGCGGCTCAGGAAGCGAAAGCGAGAGCGAGAGCGAGAGTGAGGAGAAGAGGAAGGGGCGAGAAGAGGAAGAAGAAGAAGAAGAAGAAGACGAGGACAAAGAAGAACCAGAGCCGGAGGTCGTGCCAAAGGCAAAGGCGAAGCGAGCTGGCCAGACGGAAGACGAAAAGAAGGCGATCCGCGACAAGAGGATCGCGAAGGCCAAACGGACCTGGCCCGAGGCTGCAGAGCCCACTGCGTGGCGACGCAGTCTGTGTGCCGGTGGAATCCGGCTGCCGTGGCTAGGTGGCGGAAGGCGGTTGAGAACGGCAAGGGGACCAGGCGGGCGCCTCCCGGAGTGTCGTGCCTGGCTTGCATGCGGGCGAAGATTTCCTGCTCGCTGCCGGCCACGAAGTGGATGCACGAGCGGCTCGACAAGAACAACGAAGGCAAGAGGAAGCGGGAGGATGAGGATGAGGGGGACTTCGAACCAGAGGGAAGGTCGAAGAAGCTGAGGGTCAAAGAAGGAGGAGAAGCGCCGTGAGCCAGGCCGAGCCGTGAGAGGCCGCATCAGGCAGCGGCTGTTGGGGCTGATCGGGCGCGAAGGCAGCAGAGGAAGGAGCAGGTGGAGGCATCGGACGATCCGATGATCCACCTTGCTTGGTCCGTGGAGTCGATGCGGAGGCAGCAGGTGACGATGAGCCGGGCCGTCCTCGAGCGGCTCGAGACGGCTAACCGTCTCCTAGAGCAGTTTGTGAAGGCCTACGAGAAGGCCAACGGAGTCGAGGAGCCAAAGGGCAGAGAGGGAGAGGGAGAGGGAGGCGGAGAGGGCGGCAGCGTGGCCCAGTAGGTAAGGAACGGAGCAGCTGCGGCCCAAAAAAATGTATATACGAAAATTTCTTTATCTTTGTTGAAATAGAGTTTGGTTTTCTTGAAATGAAAAGCGAATGGGATAAGAAAGGAACGGAAGTGGACGGCAGAAAATGGCTACGAATGGATGTCTCTCAGAAGGGAGGTGGACTTAGAAGAATTGAGGAGTGCAAGAAGGGCGGATGAAGAGAAACAGAAGTCAAACTGGCAGGGGACCCAGCTTGTTGGGATATGCCTTGTGGAATTCTTCAACTAGTTCTTGAGTGTTCGGAAGTTCATCGGCTGGCTGCCAGGAGAACTCCTCATCCGTGTTCTCATAGCCGTACCATCGAACATAGTAAAGGAGCTTGCACTTGCGTCGTCGATCGATTTTGGAATCGACTATCTCAGCGACCTCGTACTCGAGTTTGCCTTCGATTTCGACGGGTGCTGGCAGCTCGACGGCTCGGTTCGGAATAGTACTCGGCTTGAACGGCTCGAGCATGGAGACATGGAACACCGGATGGACTAGTCGCATAGACTGGGGAAGGCGGAGGGTGAAGGAATGAGATCCTACTTGGGCTATGATCTCGTAGGGGCCGAGGAACTTCTCGGCAAGCTTCTTGGATGGGCGGGTGGTTCAGAAGAATTGAACCTTGACAAAAACTTGATCGCCGACCTTGAGATCGGGAGCCGGAAGATGTCAGTTGTCGGCTGCCTTCTGGTAGCGCTGTTGAGACTCGCAGATGTTTTCCTTAAGGAACTCGTGGAGTTCTCCAAGGTCAACAGTGAACTCTCAAGCACGGCTGGAGGCAATGTCGCGTTCCGGATGCACGGCTAAGTTCAGATGATAGCCCTTGTTAGCGAAGAAGGGCGATACACCAGTAGAGTCGTGTGGAGCGTTGTTGTAGGTGAATTTGGCAAGCGGAAGGAGAGTGACCCAGTTGTCTTGTTGGTAGTTGCAGTAGGTTCGGATGTACTGTTCCAAGGTTTGGTTGGTGCGTTCCGTCTGGCCGTCGCCTTCCGGATGGTAGCCGGAGGTGAAATGCAGTTCTATGTCGAGAGCCTTACCCAGGCCTCGGAAGAAGTGCGAGATGAACTCGGAGCCACGATTGGAAGTGACGTGAGAGGGAACACCGTGCTTGGAGAATACATTGAGGACGAACAATTCGGCCAACTTGACGGCTGTGAGATCGGAATGGGTCAGAATGAACAGGGATTGCTTGGTGAGCCTATCGACAATGACTAGGATGTCAGTGAAACCAGTGGAAGGCGGAAGCTTCTCAATGAGGTCCATGGATATGGAATCCCAAGGACGCTCAGGAACCGGAAGCTGCTTGAGGAGCCCGTAAGGCTTGTGGCAGCGCGGCTTGACTCGGTTGCAAACAACACAAGAATTGACGTAGTCTTTGACGAAGTCGCACATACCAGGCCATGCGTACTCTCGTCGGACCAACTTGAGAGTCTTGTTTTGGCCGAAATGACCGGCTAACGGATGATCGTGCTTGGTTTGCAAAACGCGGATCCGTAGGTCGTTATCGTCCGGAACGAAGATGCGGTCGTTGAGTAGTAGTAGGCCGTCGGGGGACAGGGTGAACTTGGGGTCAGTGGGAGCCGGAAGTTGAGCGGCTGAGGTCAGATCGTTCGGAAGGGCAGCTCGGATGTCGGCATGAAGCTTTTCTGTGTCGAGGGTGATAGCTCCACGCAGCGAGGGTGTGATCAGAGTTGATGCTCGGAGGGACATAGCCAACTGTTCCTGGGTGAATACTGGACGGAAGTTGTGAGGGTTGACAGTGGCATAGTCGCTACCTCCCTCTTTTAGGTAGATGTCCCATCGTCTAGTAAGGGCATCCAGTTTGGCGCCGAGCTTGCCAGGCTGGAAGCGAATGATGAGATTGAACTGACTTAGGTACTCGGACCAACGTGCTTGCCGATGGTTCAAGAGTTTTGTGGTAGTGAAATACTCGAGGTTTTTGTGGTCAGTTACAATGTCGATGAGTGTGCCGGAGCCTTCCAGGTAGTGTCGCCAGATCCGGAACGATTTGTAGATGGTGAAAAGTTCCTTGTCGTGGACGTCGTAGTTCAGTTCGGTCGGATTGAACGTTCGGGAGTGGAAAGCAACCGGATGGATTTCTCCATTGGTCAGCTCGATAGAGAGGATGGCGGCGAGAGCATAGTCGGAAGCGTCGGTTTCAAGGATGATGGGCCGATCCGGGATCCATTGGGCGAGGATGGGAGCCGTGGTGAAGGCTTTCTTGAGGTAGTTGAACGATTCCTGGGCTTCGTCCGAGAACTTGAAGGGAACACCCTTTCGAGTGAGCTGAGTGAGGGGAACGCAGATGTCGGAGTAGTTGTAAATGAACCGTCTATAAAAATTGGCAAAGCCAAGGAAGGACTGAACGTCCTTGACTTTCCGTGGCTCGGGCCAGTCCTGGATGATCTTGACCTTGTCGGCTGCCATGGAGAGGCCGTCAGCCGAAAGAATGTAGCCGAGGTACTCAACACGGTCAGCGTGCCATTCGCACTTGTCAGGCCGGGCGTAAAGTCCGTGCTTCCGAAGTCGTTGGAGCACTTCCTTGACATGTTTCTTGTGCGAGGCGAGATCCGAAGAGTAGATGAGAATGTCGTCCAGGTAGACGATAACCGAGACATCGATGAGATCCGAGAATATGTCATTCATGAATCGCTGGAAGGCGGCTGGAGCGTTGGATAAGCCGAACGGCATAACCATCCATTCGAACGAGCCGTAGCAGGTCCGGAACGTGGTTTTCCATTTGTCACCATCCGCGATTCTGACAAGGTGGTAGGCGTGCCGAAGATCAATTTTGGTGAAGACCTTGGCTTTGCCAGGAGCGTCCAAAAGGTCGGAGATGAGCGGGAGGGGATAGCGGTCCTTCTTGGTGACTTTGTTGAGGCCGCGGTAGTCTACACAGAGCCAAAGCGAGCCGTCCTTCTTCCGAACAAAGAGGATCAGGGCTCTGTGAGACGAGTTGGATGGTCGGATGAATTTGGATCAAGTATTCTCTTCCAAGAACTCTCACAGAGCCTGGAGTTTGGTGGTGGAAAGAGAGTACATCCGGCTGAGGGGCAGCTCGGCACCTTCCTCGAGGTCGATCTTGAGATCGTAGGGACAATGAGGAGTGAGGGTGTCAGCCTTGGATTTGCTAAACACATCCAGGAAGTCATGGTAATCTTCCGGGACGGATGAGAGGTCGACGGGTTCTGGGTTGTCGGTAGCCGAAGAGTGAGCCGAAACGGAACCGTCTTTGGATAGGGCCAGTTGGAACGAGACTGACCCTAAGAGGTGGCAGGCAAATGCAAAAGCGACTGCGTTGACGAGGGAGACGTGAGGTAAGGGAGTGGATGACATGGGAGACGTGGGAGAGGGTTCGTAAGGAGGGGCAGGAGGATCAGGAGGGACTGGAGGAGACTCAGCAATGACTGGAGTAGCTGGCATCACTCTCAGGAATGTATTTCATTATTTTTGGCCGAGTTAAATGGCCCTAAACATGCCCGGGGATGCATGGGTGCATCATGCACTATAGTAGCCAAAATCGCTTTTGCCATATCTCAACGAGTTCTTACCCGTTTCACACGATGAGAGGGTCTACAGGAAGGTATCAATGTACCTGACATTTCGCTCAGCCAAAGCTAAGCGAAATAATGCGAGGGGAAGCCGGAATTCAGCCTGAATGTCCAACCATCAATGTGCTTACCTAATCGGAAAAGCACATCAAAACCGGCCGTGCCCGCTATTCCCTGTGGTGTGGCGCATCCCATAATTCATAATAAATGCTCAAAATATTTATGAAGCACCCTCTACCATAGATACATGTGTCCACAAATTTTCATGCTGAGATATTAAGTATTCGATTTGATATTGAATTGTTTTGTATTAAAATCGCAAAAGACTCTGGATTTTTCGAGTTTTTTGCCTTTTACAGCCCCGCCGCCCCATCCCGCACCCCGTGGATGCCATGATAATTATTACCATTCATATCCGGACCCGCCCAACCCATTTTTAGGCCCCCACGGCAGCCGGAATGCACCCCACTCAGGCATGGCTCCCTTTCAGCTCAGGCATGGCTCCCTTTCAGCTCAGGCATGGCTCCCTTTTGGCTCAGCCGTGGCTCATGCTCGGCTCAGCCGTAGCTCACCTTTGGCTCAGCCATGGCTCACCTTCGGCTCAGCCGTAGCTCCTTTTCGGCTGAGCCGGGGGAGCTATGGCTCAGCCATGGCTCATGTTTGGCTCAGCCATAGCTCCCCCGGCTCAGCCATAGCTCCTTTTCGGCTCAGCCGTGGCTCACCTTCGGCTCAGCCATGGCTCACGTTTGGCTCGGCCATAGCTCATCTTTGGCTGAGCCGGGGGAGCTACAGCTCAGCCATGGCTCATGTTTGGCTTAGCCGTAGTTCCCCCAGCTCAGCCGTAGCTCCTTTTCGGCTCAGCCGTAGCTCATCTTTGGCTGAGCCGGGGGAGCTACGGGTGACCATAGCTCCCCCCGGCTTCAGCCATCACTCATGTTTGGTCCCCGGCTCAGCCATTGCTCATGTTCGGCTCAGCCATAGCTCCCCCGGCTCAGCCATGGTCCTGCAGCCTCCATGTGGGCTGAGCCACTGGCCCTTACAACGCTAGCACTGTATGTCAGTCTGGTTCGCCTCCAGTGGCCCGTTCACTACGCTACACTGTATAGGGCCACTGCACCATTGCAACGCTACAGTGTAGTTCTGATATGTGGATTCGGCTTGTCCGAGGACGAGCCTTTGGACTTGGGTTTGTCCTTATCCTTGCTGTTGTTGCTGGAGTTGGAGCCGGACTTGGAGTTCGAGGAGCCAGAGCCGGAACACGATCCGGCTGAGTTGCCTTTGGGGTTGGACGAGCCGGAACTGGAGCCGTTGTTGTTGCTGGTGCTGGACTTGCTGGTGGCGTTGTCCTTGTGCTTTTTGCGATTGATCTCATTTTGGCGCTCCCAGTAGCGATGGTCGAGGTCCTGGGTGGACCGCTGCAGAGCGATGAGGGTGGTTGGCTTGCCCGTACAAGGGAATTCGTCCTTGATCCGGTTCAGAAGTCCTTTGTAGTACTGATGATAGAGGGCACGTTCGTTCCATCCTGTGCGGCCCGCGTACTGGTTGAATTCCAATGTGTACCATATAGCTTTGCCAGAGTCTCGGAAGGTGAGATTCTTGAGCTGGGTGATGGCATCTGCGACCGGGTCTTGTGGGCCAAACAGTTGTTTGAGCTCTTCGATGAAGAGCGAAACATCCGAGAGCCACAGGATGGTCTGGGCCATTCTGGTTTCAAGGGCAGCAGTGATTTGCGATTGGAACCAGTTGTAGGGGGAGCCGGACAGATACGAAAGCATGAAGCTGACCTTGGAGTCTTCGGTGGTGAACTCGTGGGGCCAGAGCGCGATATACATCATACATTGGACGAGGAAGGGGTCTAGCTTGTGGGCGCTTGTGCCATCAAACACATCCAGAGCCTTCAACTTGGGCCGAGGAGTCAGCTCTTGATGTGGCTGCATCATTGGCATATTCGACATGTTCCTGGCCATGAGGTGAACGGCTTTGGTGAGCTGCGTTTGGTTCTGGAGGAAACAAAGCTCGGCAGGTTCGCTTCCCGAGTGGTCCGTACTTTCCGTTTCCATTTGTTCGAGAACGGTTGGAAGAGCCGGAGAGAGGGGAGCTGGGGTGTGGAAGCCTGTCGGGTGGTACGTTCCTGTCCTCGGATAAGTGCTTTCAGCCGGTAGGAACTGGCTGTGCATATGCAGAGGACTAAGTGGACCTTGCGGCTTGGGTGCCCATGGGTTTGGGATGTACGGCATAGTAGCGGAAGCTGGGATACGGGTCGGAGTTTCCAGGTAGAGTTGGGCTGAGGGAGTAAGGTAAGGAGTGAAAGGGTTTCGTGGAGAGGGTTGTTGAATTGTCGGAACCGTTGGACGACGATGACGGGTGAAGGAAAGCATGGTTTCTTGAATGCCAGCTTGTTGGGCAGTCCTTGTGTTGCGACCTGTAGCCATGTAGACAGACTATTCGAGCTTGTAGTCTGAATATACTGTTACGACCTGTGCTGAGCCGGAGGGAGCCAGAGTGAGCCGGGGATCGGATGTGTCGGATGAGCTTCGGAAGTGAGAGTTGGATGTGGACCGTGGCTTCAACGTGCGTGCGTTGCGCCCTCGAGATAGTCTTGGTCCGATTTCAGGTATAGGCTTTTTAGGCCGGTGTCAGATGTCGAGCAGATGCAAACAGATGAGAACGGATGAGAACGAGAGTAGGTGATTATAAGTCGAGTATGATATTCAGACTGCTGGACTCGGTCGTCCTGCAGTCCCTTATATACTACAACGGATAATGGACTATCTACGACAATGAGCCATCGGCTGTACGACTCGTGTAGGGAACATGTACGCTAGTGACAATAAGATAATGAGGCACGTGTACACTAAGAAATCAAAGACAAATAACAAACAAAAGAACAATATAATCAAAGAGCCGAAACGGCTACGAACGGATGTCTCTCGGCTCGTGATCGGATGTCATCAGCCAGGGACAGGTCGTGACAACATACCTGATTTGGCAGGAGGGAGGGTAGGCCACTGAGCCTTAAAAAAATTTACCTACCCCATGTAATTTTAAAAATCCCAGGCCCTCCTTGCACTTGTGTGCAATTAAATTTGCCACTCACCTTGACAGCACCATGCAAAGCACACCTCCATTTTTACGTGGAACTCAAGGCATTGGTCTTTCTGTTCAAGGACTGCAGGTGGTCAGTGAACACTGAACATGTAGGCAACAACATGACACCATTTTGTGCCCAAAACACAAGGGCTTGTGGGTCCTGGCAATGGTCTTCTGCTCAACGTTAATGGGTGTTTGTGGATGCATAAGAAGAATGCTCACATTTGGCTTGGGTATCCTGTGAAAGATGTGGCTGTAGTCAACAGACTTTCTGCACAGTCCATTGGCTTTGGTTTCCTTGTCTTCAGTATCCTCCATGATCAGGATGTTGGTGATATGGGGCACTAGCAGAACATCCAGAAATTGTCTATCTGCCAGGTCCAATCCTCAAAGACCAAGCCACTACATTCAGTTGACTCCTCCCATGGCCTGTAATGACCTGAACAGGAGGGGGGACTTGGCCTCAGCATGCTCTTGTGCTGTGCCCCTACACCACTTCTATAAGCTACCTGAAGACATCAAATACTGTGTTTAAGTAGTGTTAACTTATGTATCCAGACTGTCATTAAGCAGTCTGTCATTAAGCAGTCAGCCTCCCCGGTGCATGTGTGACCTTGCCGGGGCTGCCGGGGCTTGGGAATGTGGGCGGGACCTGTCAACACTGCCAAACAATCCAGGAAACAGTGCTCGGGCACCGCTCCTCGTCATTTTGGGGGTTCCCGCCACCGTTTTCGGTGGGGAAAAGGCGCCAACGACGACGAAACATATTTCGTCGTCGTTCTGCACCATTTCCCCCCACCCCGGGGGGCGGGATGGGCTGGATTGGGTAGGGTGAGTTTGGATGACGCGGCTATTTTCGAACACGGTGCTATTTTTAGATACTGATGGAATCCACCCACGTGGACCCTTCCGATCGCCCTAAATATGGGAATCTCAGAATCTTAGCCCTCGGACATGCTCAGCACACACAAAAAAATCACGAAAAAAATGTATTAAATTAGAATTAAAATATGTACATGGCGAGGGTGGCTCTACTAGCCACCCTCGGTGAGACAAAGGGAAAAAGAGCAGAAGTAATGCCTTCACGGTGCATTACTTCTGCTCTGGGAGCTCCCCCGGTCGTCGTCTGCTCACGTAGACGCGGGGGAAAACAAGGACGCCGCGAGGGCGAACATGGCATGAGGGGGGACACGGTGCAAGGGCGAAGACAGCGGTGAGACGAGCAAGGCAACCAGGACAATCGTCCTTGGCCCATCCTTGCCGTCGCCGTCGTCGCGTCCTCACACTGCCCTCGTCGTCCCATCCTCGTTGTCGTACCATCCTCGCAGCCGTCGCCATATCGTCCTCGCCGTCGTGGTACCGTCCTCACCGTCGTGGTTCGTACCGCCGCCGTCCTCGCCGCCGTCGTCTTCGCCTCATCGCCATCGTTGTCTTCGCCTCATCGCCGTCGTTGTCTTCGCCTCATCGCCGTCGTTGTCTTCGCCTCATCGCTGTTGTCGTCTTCGCCTCATCGCTGTCATCGTCTTCGCCTCATTGCCGTTGTCGTCTTCGCCTCATCGTCGCCCTCGCCTCGTCGTCGCCTTCGCCTCATCGTCGCATTCACCTCATCGTCGCATTCACCTCATCGTCGCATTCACCTCATCGTCGCCTTCGCCTCGTCGTCACCTTCACCCCGTCGTTGTATTTGCCCTGCTGTTGCCTTTGTCCTGCCGACGCCCCCTTCTCGCCTCGTCGTCACCCTGTCGTCACCCTGTCGTCTTCGTGCCATTCCTTTCTTCGTGCCATGGAGGTCGAAGGCGAGGTTGCAGGTAGAACAGAGGGCGAGAGAGGGCAAGGGTGGGAGAGAAGGTGAGGGCGAGGGTGGGAGGCGGGGGAGGCGAGAGGAGAGGGGGGTGAGAGGAGAGGGAGGTGAGAGGAGAGGGAAGAGAGGGGCAACATCGGCGGCTGGTCAGTTGAAGAGCGACACCCACATCCCTGTTGAAGGGGTGGGGTGCTGGGCGGGTGCCGAATGAGGAGAGGAGAGGCGAGGGCGAGGGAGTCGGATAGGGAAGAGAGAGGGCATCGGGGTCGAGGAGGCGCCGGCCCACATCCCTGTCGCGAGGGGAGGGGCAGCACGGCGGCGTCATCGCGTCGTTACGAGTGGGGTGTTGGTGCAAAGGTGAAGGCGAGGGCGAGGGCGAGGGCTGGAGAGAAGGCGAAGGCGAAGGCGGGAGAGAAGGCGAGGGCGAGAGAGAAGGCGAGGGCGAGAGGCAGCGAGACGAGAGGGAAGGGAAGGAGAGGTGGCGGCATCGGCGGCAGGTTAGACGAAGGGCGACACCCGCATCCTTGTTGAAGGGGTGGGGGGTAGGCGATGCGGGCCGCGCAGGGGCAATGGGCCGCAATGGGAGCGCGATCCGGGGCATACCAGATGGGGTAGGCACACTAGGTGCATGCCAGGGGGGAGGTCGTGCCCTGCCCACATCCCTGTTGAAGGGGAGGGGCCCGAGATGGGGAGAAAACGAACGTCGACATTACGTCGACGTTCGTGGGCCTAACGTCCAATTAAATGCATGTTAGAGTATGTAGTTATGAATAAAACATCTTACTTACCTGTTTGGCAGCTTTGAGGTGTCATTTGAGGGGCTGGAAGACGAGGGGAATCGCCAGGTGGTGGTTGAAGATGAGAATCAACGACCCTCGTCGTCGTTGATTGCTTATCCGGCGGATGCCGCAAGCGATGCGATTGGCTGGCGAATGCGGTCCGCCCAACCGACGTTCCGCTCGTCGATCGCGGAATAGCTCATACAGTCGAGATAGGACGAAATTCCCTTGCTTGGGTGTCGGTAATCAATTAATATACTGTACTTAATGTATTAGTAAATGTCCGAACATCATCTGTGAACGAGAATATAGTAAGAACCAAGGTCGTTGCCCCCGCGTGGTGATTTTCGTTTTCCTGCAATTACACCCCTCCGAATATCACTTGTTTGACAAGCTGAAGTACCCAAATAACTCTACTTTTTGAATCCTCCAGTAAGTAAATATAATATATCAAAAATTCAGCCCACATTTCCAATGTAGATGTTGTGATACAACCCAGTGTTCGAAAACTGACACATCTCGAGTTCCTTTCATTGCAGAATCCACTGCATCATTTGTTGTTTCTTAGATTACATCCGAGGATTCAGAAGTTGGTCAGGGGAGGTGTATTTTTAAATACTAATGTAGCAAGCCGTCCTATATAGAATTTTTATAGATTTATTTGTCTTTCCTCCCCCTTGGAATCCAACACACAGTGATGAGAGTACAATAGTTGGCACATGCGCGACACAGTTTTGCACACAAAATATTTCGATTTGCTTACAACTTAATTTAAAACCCATACACAGATGTATTTATACATTCATGAAATTTACCGATGGTTTAAACAGAAGTAGAAAGCATTCTGCATGCACCGGAGACGTTCCATGGGTCGACGACGGAACAGAACGAGACCGGGCCGCGTGTCCCAGCCAATGGGATGCCTGGACGGAAATCGCCGAACAGTGATCAACGATGTTCAACATCGTTGATCACTGGTCCTTGTCCACCATGCCTTCCCGCCGCGAACCGGCCCCGAAACATGAAAAAAAAGGTATGTTTATGTTTCTTATGTACTTGTATGCATACTAACGTTACTTTTACCCTCACAGCCCTCCGCCTGCATCAACGACGACACGACGATGCCGCCGTGTGCCCCTCCCCTCGCGACAGGGATGTGGGCCGGCGCATCCCCCACTTCTCTCCCTCGAATCCGCCTTCTCGCCCACCGTCTCTCTCTCGCCCACCATCTCTCTCTCGCCCACCGTCTCTCCCTCGCCCACCGTCTCTTTTGCCCTTGCCCTTGCCCTGTCACTCGCCCTCGCCCATCTCATGCACGCCCTCCGTCGATTTGGATCGTCTCTCGGTCCCTCGCGCCCCTCCCCTTCCATAGGGATGTGGGCAGGGCATGATCGCCCTCTTGGCCACTCTGCACCGACCCGTGCGTCCGCCCTGCCAACTTTCTCTCGCCCGTCATTACCCGTCACCTGCGCCTCGCCCATCACGCACCCCACCCCTTCAACAGGGATGTAGGTGATCCCCTTCGCCAACCACGACGAAGTGGTGATGATGGGGTGAGGAGAGCGGGGCGAGGACGATGGCGGGGCAACGAGGACAGTACGAGGAGGGTGGTACGAGGGACGACGGCATCGTGAGGATGACAAGGCGAGGACGACGGGGGTGTGAAGATGGGGCGAGGACGACGACTGCGTGAGGACAGGGCGAGGACGACAAGGGAAACATGACGATTGGCTAGCGGGCGACGACAGCGACAGCGAGTAACGACGACAAGAGCAAAGTACGACGTCGGCAGCGAGGAAGACGACAGCCGGGGAAGACGAATGATGGGGAGGGAGACGGGGAGGAATACAACGGCGGGAATACAATGGGCAGGAAGACGATGGGGAAGACGACCCGGAGGAAGACGACAGCGAAGAAGAACGACGGCGGTGGTGGAGGGAGACGGCAGCGAGCAAGAACGACGACAGCGAGAAAGGACGACTACAGCAACGAATAAGGACAAAGGACGATGGCATCAAGGATGGACGACGGCGGCGAGGAGCAACAGACAAGGGGGTGACGGCACAAGGACCAGCGCACTGCAAAGACAACCACAATGAGCACAAGGACCAACACGGCGCGAAGACCAGCAGGGCACCAGGACGAGGACGCCGCAAGTACCGCCATAGTGCAAGGACGACCACGGCACAGCCCGAGGACACCACCTGCCGCCCGTTCCCTCCTTGCCACCCCCTCCCTTGCCCCTCTTGCATCGTAGGCAGAGTCACATCATCCTTGAGATGGTGTGTAATGCTGCACGATGGATTTCGGGCAGCGAAAGGGGTAGCATGGGTGGGGACGGTAGCAGTGGTGGGTGAGGAACGACGGCGAGGGACGACGATAAAGACAGCGGCGAGGAATGGCGAGCAGCGGAGGAGAACCGGCAGGACGAGCACGCTGCGAGCACCAGCGCGGCGGTAGGCCACCAAGCAGAAACGGCGTGTTCATGACGCGCCGTTTTCTTTCTATCTCAACAGCAGGTGGCTAATAGAGCCACCTGAATCCTGTACTTATTTTATTTCAATTTAATGTGAATTTATCGTGAAATTTTCGATGCAGGACGAGAAGGCTGGCGCACCGCGCTATCTCGGGGCCAGATCCATAGACCCACGTGGATCGGGTACAGGTTCCGAGGCTAACGTCATCTCCCCGGAACCAAAAATAGACGACACAGCTAAAAGCCCCGAACATCATCCAAACTATCTCTCCCCAATCCAGCCATTCCCGCCCCCCGACGGTGGGGGAAATGGTGCAGAACAGCGACAAGATATATTTCCGGGGCATTGCCGCCCTTCCCCCATCGAAAATGGTGTGCAGGAGCCCCCAAACGATGAGGAGCAGTGCTCGGGCACCATTTCCTGTGTTGTTTGGCACTGTTGACAGCTCCCGCCCATATTCCCGAGACCCGGCACCCCCGGCAACATCACACAACGAGCATGGGGATGCTGACTGCTTAATGACAGCCTGGATACATAAGTTAAGTCTGCTTAAACACAGTATTTGATATAGAAATGTAGCGTACATGGCTGCCTACACATCATCTGGTTGTCCCCAATTTACAGGAAGTGCCTTGGTCTTGACAGAGGTAGACTGTCTATGGTCCAGTCCATGGCCCTCCAGCCCCAGGTTGGCCCTGGCCTAGACCTGAGGGCCAGGGTCAAGGGCCAGCAGCCTGGCAGACCCAGCCCTTTAGGGAGGGCAAGGGCCAAGGTTGGTTGGCCCTCGGACCTTGGGTCAAACTGGGGCCGACCCAGTTTGGCCCCATTGCAGAAGGCTGCATCATCACTCGAACTCCTTTGCCTTGCTGCTCACACTGTTGCCCTTGTCTCACCCCCATGATCCCCTCACCTTTGCCTCACTGCTTGCACCATTGCTGTTGCCATCACCCCTGCCCCCACCCTCACTCACTGTTGCTCGTCCTCGTCTTGCACCTAGACTGTCTAAGGTCCAGGTCAGGGCCGGCCCTCACCTATTTTGCCGGCCCTGACCCTGGCCCTTGGGGCCAGGTCAGGCCATAAAAGGGTCAGGCCAGGGCCGACCCCAGGCTGGCCCTAAAAAAACACCTATTTTTTAATTTGTTTTCGCAATTAAATAAAAATATTTATTTTATGCATACTATACAGGATATTCTACGAGGCGACGGTGAGACAGAGACGAGGGCAATGGCAGCAGCAAAGTGACAGCGAGAGACAAGGGTGGGTGCGAGCAGGGAGGCAATGGCAACAGTGCAAGGCAATGGCGAGTGAGAGTGAGGGCGAGGGCGAGGTGATGGCAGAGGTGAGATGAGAGTGAGCGACGGTGAGTGAGGCTGGCGACGGTGCGAGATGAGGGTGACAGTGCGAGGCAAGGTGCAGTGCGAAACGAGGGCGGTGCAAGACGAGGGCGGTGCAAGACGAGGGCGGTGCAAGACGAGGGTGGGTGGGCAACACAAGGTGGGTGTGAAACGAGAGCGAGGGCAAGTGAGGGCGAGGGCAAGTGAGGGCAAGGGCAAGTGAGGGCAAGGGCAAGTGAGGGCAAGGGCGAGTGAGGGCAAGGGCGAGTGAGGGCGAGGGTGACGGTGCGAAGCGATGGTGATGGTGCAAAACGAGGGCAAGGGCAAGGGCAAGGGCAAGGGCAAGGGCAAGGGCAAGGGCAAGGGCAAGGGCAAGGGCAAGGGCAATGGCAATGGTGAGTGAGGGCAAGGGCAACAGTTTGAGGCAATGGCAATGGTGTGAGATGAAGGGCAAGGGAGGGCGACAGCGACAGCGATGGTGCGAGCAGCAAGGCAAAGGCAAACGTGCGAGACGATGGGGTTGACGATGTGGGAGACAGAATATTCGAGGTGGGAGGGAGACGATGGAGGTGGGAGTTGGGGTGATGACGCGGCCTTCCGCAATGGGGCCAAACTGGGTCAGCCCCAGTTTGACCCAAGGTCCAAGGGCCGGCCAACCCTTGGCCCTGGCCCTCCTTAAAGGGCTGGGTCTGCCAGGCTGCCGGCCTGGGGCTGGAGGACCACAGACTGGACCGCAGACAGTCTACTTGCACCCTCGCCATTGCCTCACCCCATTGCTGCCATTGCCTCACCCTCGCCCTCACTTGCCCCTGTCTCACACCATTGCCATTGCCTCCCTGCTCACACCCCCCACTCGCTGTTGATAGGGCTGATACAAGGCCACCCATGAAAATTCATGAAATACTACATATTTTACAGTTGCTAGTACACTACCAATGGGGTCTGTGATGTGGGCAGTGAGCAATAGACATGTTGTGCTCTTGCTAGCAAACCCAGGGACAGTACTCAAAACCCTGAGCGTGTTCAATTCAGTACCTAGCAACTTACATAACAGGCAGATGTGATTGCCATCACAAGTGGCTGACATGGGTGAAACTGGGATCGGCCTCCTTCTCAACTCAAAGCTTAATCGACCCATCTATGACTTGACCTGACAAGTGCAGTCAAATGCTAGGATCACTAATTGAACAGGATGTGACATGTTCAGGCATGTGATAAGTGAACACCCAGCTGCCTAGCAATGACAAGATGATGACAAAATGAGCCTCAGGGTCACAGAACAATCCCCTGCTGTGGCACAAGACTATGGATCAATGACAGAATGCACAGGCAATCCTGAGACCATGATTAAAGTCTGCAAAATAACAAAAAAAAAAGCCTACGTGTTCAAGCAGCACCAGTCCTCAAGGCTGCTAGCTACTATGCAATAAGGAGAATGACTCAAGCAGACATTAGATAAGATAGGAATCAAGCATGCACTCATCTGCTGACTTGATTAGATAAGAGATAAGGGAGCTGCATGCCAGTGCTTTGATGCATGGGCAAAACCAATGCTCATAAATGGACATGCTAAGACACGCTCAAGGTGCCGACTATTCCACAAGGGCTACATACTTACACTGGGCATGCATGCAGACCAATAGGGTACCCATTTCCTTATTTATTCACAAAGTTTTCCTTTATTATTTATTATAGGCACTGGTTCATGTATAAAAACTCATAGCTATAAAGTAGGTAGACAAGAAATATACACCCTATGTGCACCCTCTGTAGCTAAAATGCACAGATTCAAGTGACCTGGAAGGAAAAATATCACTTTGCCAGTGCTGTCACTGGCTTAAGACATGAGAAACGCGTAGTTGACTGTGGACTTGGCAGGATTGCCCTCATGTGATCAACCCAGGGGCTTCTAAAAACTCCACTTTAATGTATTGGGCATTGAGCAGCTGGCTCAGCATGCATAGGGAACTGTTCCCACTTAACAGTATCAGGGCCCATGTTGCCTCATGAGCAGTAGAATGAAGTACTAGCATTGTCGTGTGTGATGTTCTAGTTCAAATTTTTATAAGCTCAAAGACTATACATATATTCTCAATAAAACCCATTGACAATATACCCCCACCATACGATCTTTAGATTACAACGTCGGCCCAATAGATTACCAAGTACATTCTCCACCCACGAACTGAGCAATTGTGTGCACAACAAGTCCAAGAATGTTCCTAGCAACCCCCAAACCTACCCTTAGACCCCAGACCAAAGCATATATCTCAATCAACAATTGAGTAGAGCATTGCTCAGTTCATAAGAGCCTCACTCCACTCATAGTGATTTAGGGTGATTTAGGGTTGAGTTGTTGGATCGTGGGTTCAAGACCAAGTAGCCACAGAGTCTCTCATTGCACTGTTGCGGTAGCTTGTCACTGTCATTGTGGTTCTTTGCTGCTGCTGTCATCTCTGTTCTTTGCCACTGTTGTTGTTCCTCACCACTGTTGTCATCATTATTCTTTGCTGTCATCACTATCATTGTTGTCATTGGCTCACCTGTCTGTGTAGTCTTCCTCAGCTTGTCCAAAAATGCCACCCCACCCATGGTGATGACAGCAAAGAATAATGACAACAACAGTGGTGAGGAACAACAACAGTGGCAAAGAACAGAGATGACAGCAGCAGCAAAGAACCACAATGACAGCGACAAGCTACCACAACAGCGCAAGGACAAAGGTGAGGTAAAGGCAATGACAGGGAGAAAATGACAATGGGGAGAAGATGACAACAGGGAGAAGATGCCTCAACGCAAGAACAAAGGTGGGGGAAAGACCATGACAAAGAGAAAACAATGGCCAGGAGAGGGCAAGATGGGGGGAAGACCACAATGGAGGGAGGATGGTGGTGGGATGAGCAAGGCAGCAGCAGGATGTGGGAGAAAGCAAGAACAAGCACACAGCAAGCACAGCAATGAGGAGGGTGCAACAGTAGAGACAAAGGCATCAGCGACAGATATGGATGTGGAGGGTGGCTCATGCATGACAAGGACGAGCAACATCAGAGTGGAAGCAGCATGTTCATGATGTGCTGTTTCTGCCTGTTGTGTCTGTATCTTACAGTGGATGGCTCTACTAGCCACCCACACCATGTAATAATTTTATTGCAATTTAATACAATTTTTTTTGTGATTTTTTGGTGTGTTCTGAGCATGTCTGAGCTTGCCAGATGGCCAGCGACAGCCAAGATTCTGAGATTCCTGTATTTAGGGTGATCAGAAGGGTCCATGTGGGTGGATCTCATCAGTATCTAAAAATAGTGCCATGAATGAAAATGGCCATGACATCCAAACCCACCCTACCCAATCCAGCCCATCCCACCTGCTGGGGGTGGGCAGAAATGGTGCAGAATGATGGCAAAATATAAAATTTTGCCATCATTGGTGCCTTTTCCCAACCAAAAAGAGTGGCAGGAACCCCCGCAGGAACCCCCAAAACGACAAGGAGCAGTGCTTGAGCACTGTTCCCCTGCATTGTTTGTGCATGTTGGTGGCTCCATTTCACCACCTCGAAGCGCAGTTCAGAGGACACTGATCATGGAACAAGGGCCTTGAGGCAGTGCACTGGCAATTAGATTAGAGTTACAATTTTTATCATGTACAATCTGCTACTATCAACAACATTCCTTGACCACCACACCCTGTGTGAAACACAGGCAGACCTCTAGTGTTTTAATAATATTATGTATGTCATACTCCAGTGTATGGAATAAGAAGATTTAGAAGTTGTAAAATCTTTAATGGTTGTTTGAAAGATATATAAAACAGATTTCAGAACTCTTAGAAAATGAAAAAAAGAAAAGGCCAAAAAAACAACCAGAAGAAGGGTTTGCAATTTTACTAATATCACAGTAGTACCTGCTATTTATTTTTTGTTGGTAAACTGTAAATCAACTTGCTTAAAAAGGATCTCCAATGTAAAATTTCTTTTTCTCTGACTGTTTTTCCAAATGTTTGATATCCTCTGAGAACTGAAAACATCCATAGCAGAATCCACAAGCCACAGTCATGGCTATTTGTCTGGATAGGTAAAGCCTTATTTTATGATAAATCAATACAAACTGCTTATATTATAAGATTATTTCTTACCATAATTGTTTCAATTTGCCAGGTTGATGGACTTTGTAAGGGCAAATTACCAAGTTCAGCTAGATTCAATATCAAAGTTGACAGATCCTGTGAAGTTGCTGATAAGATAACAGAAGAACATGTATAATAAAGAATCAATTTAATTACCTGAAGATCATTGCTCCAATCCTTTCCTGCTAAACTATCAAACAAGTATAATTTGTTGGAGTTCAAGTAGAACACTGCTGCAACCCAATGACGCTCTAGTGGACGGTGAATTGGTATTATCCAAGTATTCTTTTTCCAATATTCTGTAGGTGAAACAAAACGCCATAAGTCTTGGCCAGATATTCCAGAGTTGACTCGAGCAAGATCATAGGTTGATAATAGACAGCAATTTCTGCTTGTCTCTCTATAGACAGGATCTTCTTGAAGGAGAAAATGCAGATAATTTCCAATGCCATTGATGCATATATCATTTAGCTTTTCAGTATTACTGTCAAGTATTGACAGTTCTTTTGCACTGAATCTAAATGATCCAAAGGTCCGAGAAAGATTAGAAGATGAATCTGTGTTTGACTGAAGAATGTTGGCATTTTGAATGCTAGGCATCAGGTATTCATCATAAGTGATAGTTTGAGCCTAGATAAAAATAAGCATCTATTCTGCTTAGATAAATAGTTTGAATATTACCCACCTCAGAAATATGATCTATATTTTTGCATTCTTGTTCTTCCACGTCCAAAGTATTCCATTCATAGTCAATCATGTCAAATGCATCTGAAAGTTCACTGACTTCAGAACTATCATCAGGATAATTCTGGTCAGAGCAGTCTGGGAGATCTTCTGGTGCTAAATGAAAAACAGATGTTGAATAATCCCAAGCAGTGTCTGGATTTTCAGTTGGGGAAGAATTTAGGAGACTATTAGCCAATTGCTCTGCAATGGCTATAGCACGAATAACTCCAAATTCACATCCAAATTTTTGACCCAAAGTTTTAGACCAATGTGATTGAAGATAGAGAAGATGTTGTTTCCACTTTCTGAGTTGCACTCCAATCAAATGATCTGAAATTCAAGATTACTAATGAATAATATAGTTTTAGAAAAAAAAACTTACTATTAGGAATATGAAGTGCTAGCTCAACTGAAGATAGCTCTCGTTCAAACCAAGAACAGATATTTTTTACTTCCAGCTCTAGTCTTTGATGTTCTTCTTGACAACGGTCTGTCTTTAGAGCAGCTTGAATACCAGATCGAATTAATGGATTTTTAATCCATAATAAAGGCTCTTTTGGTGTTGCTGGACTAATCCATACATCCTCCATAAGAGAAGTATGATCTCGCAAGTCTGCCAGCTTTGTTGGCAGTGGAGTCGGAAGAGGAATGTCATACTCTGGTTGGAATAATTTTTCAAGTTCTGAACAATAGTGGTTAAACTTCTTAATAGAAGTGATTAAGGCTGGCTGCCGCTTTGCAATAGCCTTTCTTGTTTGTTGATGAATCTTTGTACCTAGTAGAAAATAGTGATTATAAATAAACAATTTTTAATAATTTTTTAGAGCAAGTGAATTAGCAACTTACCAAGAGGCTGTGCTTTTCCTCCAACTGCTTGATCTAAACGATCCCATTCAAAAAAACTGCCAACTGCTTTTTTCCGGATAATGATTTTGAGCTCATGAGCAAGAAGCAATGTTTGAACAAATTTTGGATCAAAATTGTGCAGATTTGGATAGCTTTCATGATCAAGTGAAATATAAAAGGCCTCCACGTTACTTGCAAGCATTTTTTGCTTGTTTTGAAGGCTTTCAAAAGCTGTCTGAGTTTTCTTGGATCCTGAATGATTTAATGACTGAATTTTCTTGTTGATATGCTCTAGATCAGTCTGTAAATCCAGAATCACATCCAAGCTTTTTTTCAGTTCTGATGAAGTAGCTATTGATTATTTAGCATCAAGATCAAGAAATATAAAAGAATCTTACAATATTTGGACATCTGTGCAGTCTTTTGAAGAGTCCACTGAGATTTTAATTCTTCAGTAGAGAAGCCAGATTTTGCAATAATTTGCTGTGCATTTCTGCCTTGACCTGCAATACCATATCGTGCTCGATGGATAATCCAATCTCCAAGACCATCTCGGATATCAGCTGCCAGAAATGACAAATATCTGTCTGTCATCCATATTCGTCTAGCATTCTTTAAAATAATAAGAATAATACCATGACTATGATATAACCAAAATTAACTCACAGAAGATGTTCTACTGAGTCCAATTAATTTTCGAAGTCTGGACCAAATTCTTTCTACTCCCTCTCCATCAGTTAGACCAAGTCCTTTGCATAGCCGGGGATTGTACACAAGCTGACAGGCCCATTGATGTCCATAGGCATGCATAGCTGTGGTAGCAAATTGTATATTTGATAGAATCTCTTGTGGAAGAATGTCGTGCTTTAAATTCAAATCAATATAGAACAAATTAACCAAAATTAATAAACTCACCAGTTGTAGACTTCTATCTAGCACACATCCTATGTCATACAGCACTGTTGTTGTAGACTTAGGAGGAACCAAAGTATAAAACCACAAAATAAGTGAAACAGCATATTTTTGTTGCTCGCCTGGAGTATCAATATTAGCAAAGAATAGTGGTACATCATGTCGACAGACAAGGGACATCCATCCATAAGCATCAAAAATATTGGGCTCCTCAGATTGAGTGCCCTTTTTGTCTTTGGCTGCATGATGAGAATTCTGACATTCATTGATAGCATGATCAAGTGCTGCTGACACTGATTCTCTTGACTTGACTGGTGAATGACGTGCTTTGAGAATATGCTCTCCAACTTCATCCACAAAGGCCTTTGGAATAATGTGTTTTGGTTGATGGAAGGAAATTGCAGTTCCAGCTGATTTTAGATGACGGTGATGAAAGTTGCCATCAGTACAGATCTGAAAGTCACCCCCACTAAAGAGCCAGAAGTCAGTTAAAGAATATAGCCAATATTAAATATTATTTACTCATCAAGACTTCTTCCAAATATTGTTCCACCAAAACATGCAGGGCATAATTGTCGAAGAAGTCTATGACACTCCTTTATATAAACAAACAAGTCAATTATTAAGTCAGCCATGAAGCCCAAAAATGATACCTTGAGATCTTGATTTTTTTTGTTTGATTTAGTACCACTAGTATCACTGCTGGTAATGATGCTCTGATCAGAGACACCACTATTTGCTTGCTTGCTTTTTGACTGTATAGTACGTTGATCAAGGTCTTGCATTTTACATTGAATGCTGCTATCAGCTGCTTCCAGTGCTGTCTCCACCTGGTTCTCAATCATAACATGCAGAATATCAAGCCACTGGAGGCTCTGCCCAAGACTTCTACGAAAGGGTTCTCGAATTTTTTCACTCTGAAGCATGAAATGGCCAAGTAAGTTTCACTCTTGATGGAATTAAATGACTTCAAACTTACCTTGGAGTTCAGAAGTGTATATCCTCGGCGATCATAGAAAGTATTTAGGCCCAAGGACATGGCATTTATTGCATCACAGGACCGCTCAAACAAGGCAGAGAAAAAATTCAGGAGGTCAATGGACACAGCCATGTGAGGTTGGGAAGGGGCCGCAGGAAACAGTCCTGCTCGAACAAGAACCTGAGGGAGTGATCTACATGAACAGTGGGAGACGGTAAGATTTGCAACATCTGAAGATGCAAAGTAGACATCAGGATATGGCAGAAGAGTGATAAATGGCAAAAAATGGGGCATACAATCAAAGTAAAGACATGTAATGCTTGCCGTCTTTACAGAGTGGCAAATGTTGGTGGGGCAATGTGTGTGCAATCCTTCTGTCAGGGGTTCAAGTCGACGGCCAGTGGATGCTGCGTAATATTCGAGCATATCCTCCACAAGTGTCGGCAGAAGGGCATCCCAATGACTGTTGAGATTCGTCGCGGCCTCGTCTTTCGTGGTGGTGACCGATTTCGAAGTCATGTTGGCATGTACACGAGCGCGGGAGGCTGGAGCTATGTGGACTGGAAGGGAAGAGGATTCGTTGTGCTGTTCCGCCTGACCATTACTTCGGAAGTGGCCAGGAGGGCCAGGAGTCTCTTCAATAGTGGAATGTGATGCTGGCGGAAATTGGCATGGAAGGGCTCCCTCGTTGAGCATAGCATTGAGCTGAGATTCTAGGCGTTGCTTTTTAGCATATGGATCGAAGCTATTTGTTGTGGTTTGCTTGCGTTTTGACTTCGGGACGGCCGGTGAGGTGGCCATAGCCTAGGAGGACGGTTGGGACTAGCGCAGGTTGTAGTGAGAAAGGACAGATCAACCAGCCCATCACGTACCCGCAAAGTTCGGAAGCCCGTGACATGAGGGCGGCGGTGGGATGACATGTATCTATTAGACTTTTGCCCTCTCAGGTAACTGGGTATCCAGCGCTCAATGCCATTGGTTTGGCTCTGACGACAATAGGCTCGGCGTGAGCTAGTCGCGGCCGTGGAAGGACCACTCAGCGCGACCTCAAATCATTGTTTTCAAGTTGAGCCAAACAATATTCTAGCGGTCAGTATGATGTATACGGAGGGCGAGGATGAATGGCGGAGATATTTCACAGGGGCAACTAATATGAGGATAATCCGGATCAAGACAAAATAGTAATCGAAATGAGAGGAGTGGGGGTCGCAGGAAAGCGCAAGGGTAAAAAGAGATGAGGAAGAATAGGAGTCATGCATGAATGCACGCGATTGAACTTTATAATGTAAGGTGTCCAAGATGAAAAAACCGGGACATGTGGGCAAACGGCGCTACTAACTGCGGTCGTGGAATGACAGGGATGAAAATGGTGTAGGGGGAGGTTCGATCTTGCTACGGAGCCCACGAACTAGTCAGAATGGCGTCGGCATTAGCGCCAACAGAGATACGTGCTCTAAGCACAGGCCCCACCCGAGGCGGACGAGGTCCGAATTCAGCACCGGGCCATGCAAGAAAAAAGGGCAGTGAGAACGTTGCTGACCAACGTAGCACAGCAAGGAGGACAAGAGAAGAGACGAAGGGCTCAGGAAACATCGCGTCCCGCCCAGAAGAGAGAGGAAAGGAAAAGAAAGAAAAGACAAGAGAAAGCCAGGAAGAACGGAGGAGTCGTCGGGAGGGTTGAAAAGGTAATGCGGGTTTCGTACCTTGTCTCAACCGCTAGATTGGGATAACCCCACCCTACACCAGCACTAGAAATGCGAAGCCGAGATCCTGATCCCCCACCATTTCAGAGCGGGGCGATGTGACGGGAGAAGCCGCGGAGCTCGAGCGCATACTCTGGTGGCACTTTGAAAACCATGTGTATAAGTTGTGCGCTGGACAGAATTTAGTAGGATAGACAGGCGAAAAATCAGCGACGGCGTCCATCCCAAGCCTTTCGCCGAGAGAGAAGCGCCGTTGAGGGTACGGATCAGAGTGGATGTGTCGGATGGCGGAATAGTATGGGTGCTGTGTTCATGAGGCGGAATCAGTTGGATAAACGAGGATCTGAAGAGGCGTTAGCGCAGGTAACGCCCCGGTGGTGATGGCCTTACCGACGAATGACTGGAGAGCGAGACAAGCATTCGATCAGTGTTCGATGGTTACTTACAAAGGGTGTCTCTAGCGGGCCGGCATGAGGGTACTCTGGTCGTCGTCGACATGGTGGCGAAGGAGAAACGGCGGGTCAATTTGAGGAGGTTTAGAGAGAGAATGATAGCATTAGCGTCACTAGATGAGTGGCACATTGCCGCGATAGGGGCTTTACAAAAGACGGATTTACGGGTAAGGCTTTAACCTCCATGGAGCTCTCTGGTGCACAAATTATTCCTGGCAGTCACATCTCTTTATGAAGCAATATTATTTCTAACATTACTGGCCTACCTTGACCTTGGCCCTTTCCAAGTAGGATCGTCTCCGTAGGGGCGAAAGTTACATGTCCTCTGACTTGGCAATAGAATTGTTCAGACTGAAATTAAGTAGAATCTCTTTGACAATACCCGCCCAGTCTTTTCACGCGTTCCGTCATGCTGTCGTGGTCTGGCCGCACTATGGCGCCTCTCTTAATCGCCTCCTTGATTGTGCAGGTCGGAGCCTCTCTAGAGGTCGGGCCGATCGTGAACAACGAATACATGCATCGATGCGAGGAGTGTCACCTTTTCTTCATAAATCTCGTTTATGTTCTATTCATGTTTCATTAGGTCGTCACAAATCTGAGACGGATGTCCCGATTTTTTTGCCGACTCTGCGTCTATCTGTGTTCCCAACGAGCATGAGCCAGGGCTACCAGCCACTTCGTCTGCGCCTGGTGTCCTTATGATGCATTGATTTGACCATTGTAGGCTCTGCAGGGTTTTATGCCAGCGACACGACACCNATATGGCTGACCACTCGCTCTCGATGACGATGCCGGGACACTCCATCCCCTCTGATCCTGCGTCATTGGGCCCGGCCAAAGTCGATGTCGTGAGAGCAGACAACTTGCCTAACAATGGTGTCGGATACAAGGTGGCTGCCTGCGGATGTTGCAGCTACCAGGGGAAAGGTCTGTGCATGCGCCGTTGCGTTCTTTCGGTTTGCGTCTTGACATTTTTGAATTGCAAGGTTGCTCTGGGTTTCGATACCTTCATACCTTCCTTGTCATGCGACACGGTGCTCTTGGGTCTTCTCTACCCGCCGGACACGATGGCAAAAACACGTTGGAAACTGGGATGCTATTACTGCAATGGTAATGTTGCGCTTGCTGACGTACGCACCTTGCTTCCTGCATTCCGAGGCGCGAACTGATCCAGCTTCACAGTCTATTACCGACCGAACCTCCGACAAAACGTGCACTGTCGATGGTCATGGTCTCGGCTTGTAGCATCAGCAAACATTTCCGTCAAACTACTCGCCTCATTCTGAAACCTCGACGCCTCTTCGCGCGACCGCCCTCAAAATCGACACGCCAGCTCTGCGTAAGTCTCCATTTCATCGCTCTCCGATCGAAACTTCGTATGACTATCTCCCGAAGCGCGGCTGGGATCAAGCTCGGTCCGGCTCCTCTGCCACACCTCGGTTCCGTTCTCCGTTCCACCTTGTTTTGTAACGTGCCAGAACTTGCTTCCATGTTTTCTTCAATGTCGGGTCGGTAATGCGTGCATTGCTTCAGATACTTTCATGAACCACCTACGTCAACGTATCAACCATCTTCTCGCAAGGCTGACTGGGAATATCGACAAAGGTCGTCTTGCCAATCTCACAGATACGTGACTGACGGCCATCTTTCTGCATCGCGTAGCCTGCTGTTCTTATACGTCGCGGCTCGCACTGCGTTTAGTACCAGCGCACACTTCTCCACTCCCTCCTAAGGATCACTTCCGGCCCTCGACCTCGAGAGATCACAACTTGAGGCAAGACTCGAATGGTCCCACTGAACGAGAAGACAGGGCACCTGCCATGAGAGGAGGAGCCGGCGGGGGCTCCGCATCAGGCACCCAGGGAGTACAACACAATAGAGGGTACGATTTCCGTAGACAGTCCATGTCAGTTGTTTATCGAAGGCGTTCAGGATCTAGGCGAGCCGTCGAGAGAACAGTCAAGGGACTTGTCGCAATCTAAGACAATCAGGAATATGCGTGGAAGGAACGGTTACGAGGGTTGTACGCGCCGTCACATGGCGGAAGGGTGGAACCAGTGTAAGTGCCCATTTTTACACTGACTTGTCGTAAACTTGCCATATGTTCCTTCATAAAGCGTAGCCCTTCATTCGTTACATCCCCCCTGGTGCATTCAAATGAAGATACCCTGATGTCGAGGAACGTAAGCGGGCTGCCATGACGAGAAAAGGCCGACAATGTGGTTTATCGCCTCTGTACAGGCAAAGCTCTTACTGACTTCATACGCCAGAATACAGCCCACCACCGGTGCTGTGACCATTTCGAGGGTTCGATGCACGATTGACTTGCGTCCAGCGCGAGAGAGCATGTTTATACGAGACCTTTGTCGTGGATGAGAGGAGGGCACGGGGAGAAGCAGAATCACTGTTGATGGCAGCAGAACACCGTACTGCCAGGTATGAATACAATCTGGTGCACTTAGGGAAGTAATCGCCTGCCCGAAGTTAAATTAGCTGCCAAAAGAAAACTTTTTGTAGTTATTTTCACTGACAGGATATAAAATCACCAACTGATAGCGACATAAATTGCCTCGGGGTAGATACATTTTATCTCCAATACTTCTACGTGCTATGGAAATCAACTGTATCCTGGCATAGTATTTTTTGTGTGGAATGCCTGGGCTTACCACAGTAAAAACAGGCAGCGTCATTTTGCCCTTGAAATTTTATGTTGCATCAGATATAGTTGTCAGACAGAATCGAGAATTAATCACGGAGTCATACATTCAACATGGCTATTTTGTACGGAGTCTGGACATATGCATTATTCAACAACGACATTAAGGCCACAAGTTAGCGACAGCAGCTTAGATCCCCTCACGCTGCTCCTCGGTCAAGAGTACCCCTTCCTTACCAGTACCTTCTTGAGCTGTCTCCGAAGCAGAGGCTTGCACATCCCCCACTGCCGAAGTGGACGCCTGTAAGGTGGTTGCCCCAATTGGGTAGTCACGTTGAAGGGAGTCAGGAAATACATCTCCGTTGTCGAGCACCACAGCACGGAGGCCGGGTTCTTTGTTGTCTGGGACACCATAAAAGGTGGAGGCCGCTTCGGACTCAAGCGGAGTAGCGGCGGGCAAAGATATGCTGGCCGTTGCAGGTACCTTAGGAGGGAGGATCATCAAGGAACCCTCATGATGGGCCCCAGTGTAGATAGCCAGAGCCTCCTCCCAGGAGCCCACACGTTGACGACGGTTGTGGCTGATTCCATCTGTGCGAGAGGTAGCCGCCGCTCTATACGAATACAGAATCAGTTATGTGCTAAATATAGAAGGAGAAGAGGCATCATACGCATGCATCAAAGAAAATGCCGACCTCAAGGCCAGCAGTAACGACGTAGAAATCTTTGATGAATGTTGTCGGAGGTGTGAGCTCTCCCGGCTCGGGGATGTATCCGGCACAGATGGGAATGAAAGATGAAAGCCCGGTGAGGGGAGCAGCGGGAGAGGCAGGCGGGATGGCTGCATGGGTAGGAGCCTGCCTCTCTGTTGAATCATCGGAGACAAGGTGACTGAGAGCAGGTCTCAGAGATTTGCTCGTTGTGGTCGTAACTTGCTCTACCTCATGTGTAACTGAAACGAAGGTTTGAATCATGACGGGAGCCTCAAGGAAAAAATGAGCTTACTCCCATGTAGGCATCTTGTTTGTGTGGTGGTGACGGTCTTGGTGAATCGGATAGGTGCATGCTCCACTGATTCTTGTTCAGCTACGCTGTGAGGAAGAGGAAAGGACGCATACTGTGACAGTCGCAAGGTCCTTTACGATCGCAGGATGCTACGTGATGGGCTAGATGACTTGTGAGATACACGTGCAACAAACGAGGACGATATTCTCACCTTCACAAGCACAAAACTTTTTGAGAAGATCGGCATCGAGACCTAGTTCTGACATTGGGGTCAGTATTATAATATTAGTAGTACATGCCTGTATGGACCGGCTCACCTGCAGGGGAACGACCGTCGTGGGTACAGTTGACAACTGTCGAGGTGCGAAAATTGATATAATTGTCGGCTGGGATACCAACAGCTGGTTCGGCGCGCATTTTCCTGAGGGGGTGCTCGATTCATGAGGCCAAAACTGCTTATTATAAGAAGAATCCAGGTTAAGGGTCGGACGAACACCAGATAGACGGCGATTTTTCGATTATCCAAGTTGTTCGTTATTTGTATTTATTTTGATGGGTTATTAATAGCAACTCGCTTGGAGTCAGACGGCATATGGTCATCTGCGCCACTCTCGTCAGTCTTCTTGGCAGGCACGTAAGAGTTATCGGGTGCTAGGTTTCACGCGGCTATTACGAGGCTCCAAGTAGACATAGAGACATGTGGGACGAAATTCGGTACGTAACCGACGAATGCCGTGTTCCCTTCATATCTCAACAGACTATGCACAGCATCATTCTCGCATGAGTGGACGTAAAGCTTTTTGGGGCTTGCACAAGGCGTCCCTTGTCTGTCAGAACCATCAACGGAAATCACATCAACGACACGCTCGCTGACAGTGACATCCAACACCGTCGTTATCCTATTGTACTTCCACACGACCAAGAGACACCGGAGGAAGACCTCGCTCTTGTTGATGTCTCTGCCGCGACGGACCCGATGTCCCTTCGCCCAATACCGGGAGATGATGGGCGATTGAATATAATCAGGTATATTGTACATGTGACCGCTCATTCACCCACTGGCTCTTACCATGCAGTGTCCACTCGGACGCCACCTCAGGAAAACATTCGGAAGATCAGAGTGCCACGCTCACAGGAAGCTCATCGTGCCTGCGTTTGCGGGATTTTTCAAGAGATACTACTGTAAGTTTGATTCAAGCAAACAGTGTACTAAAAAGGCTACATTCGATAGATTCATCTTGCACTTTGCAAAGGAGTAATGGCGACCGACGACTTGGGACTAAAGTACCGTCGAGCTCAGAGTGAGCTCAGAATAGCCCTGGGGCCCGCGTGAAGACTAAGGTAAACCCGATCGGTTGCTTCTGATGAGTAGGATGGAGCGATTCCGTGCTTCATCCTGAGCTTCTGTCTGTGCCAGTAGTTGAAATTGGGATGATCCCCACACTCCTCGAAGGTAGAGCTTCATGGCGCTCTTCGGATAGAATGGGGTCTGAATATGTCAAGCGAAAGAGCACGAAAGAGACGACATAAATTCCATTCTATATATGCCCCTCTGGGTCGTCTTCTTCCTGGAGTGCAACGTTCGGCTTCTGCTCGCCCTCTTTCCCTAGCAGTGCTAACATGCCCGTCATGGATGACCCCGAGGACGCAGTCATTATCGCGACACCCCGCCCTAAGCATGATGCGTTGTTCGACGAGTGCATTGCGTTTCAGAAACAAAGCCACAATATCGTGGTCTACAGCCATATTGCCGGTCAGATTGTGACAATTGCATGGTAAGCCAGACAACGCAGAAAGACGTTAGAATTTGACGATCCCCTGTACAGGCCGCTATCCTTCCAGGGAAGGAAGATCGTCCCATGGAACCTCGTAGCTTGGCTTGCTGCACGCAACCTCCATTGGCCGTGTTTCTGCGGTTTTGTCTCTCCCGCTGGTGCTTCACTATCATGTCGCATTGTGCATCGCGCATTGGAGCCTCGCAGGGTTTTGGCGTTTTGTCACGAAGATCCTCCTCGTTGCGGGTTTTTTTGTATGTCCCTGCCTTTCCATTGGACTTCGCAAAATTCACCAACACGACAGTGAACCTGTCTCAAATTTATGACACTGCCACCCTGGTTTCCTCCTACCCACATATCGGTAAGATTTTATTGCAATTCAAATGACATTCCTACTCACAACGTGATACCAGTTGGAAGGACCGACAGACAAGCCGACTCAGAATTACTAACGGCCTTCGCTCTCGCCCAGCTCAGCAACTCGGAAATTGGCCCATACTTCAAAGGGTATTGCGGAGAAATAAGAAGGGGTGTACGCCAATTAACTGGGGGGTTGCGAACGAATATCAACTTCAGAAATTTGGAAAGGACAAGTAATTTGCAACCGCTGCTTGACAGAACTGAAGCTGATTTCTCCTTTGCTTAGCCATTCGTCGTTCTCATGTCCACATCTCTCAGCCACGACCCGTTATGAACAGCAGTAACGTCAACTCAGCAACTGGACCCTTATGCGTTGCTGGGCCATCACGTCGTATTGAAGGCGGTAGCATCGGTGAATCTAGTAAAGGCAAGAAGAGAAAGCTGCCAGAAGACAACGAGGATGACCTTCAGGAACAGCTTCAGGTACTGTACGCTCTGGAAGACGGGAAGGGGATCTCCAAGCGTGAGCTGGATGGTCTCATCGGCAAATGCGACAAATGTAAGAGCTACTTCCTCACGCCATTCGTCGATGACCACATCCATAATTGTGATGGGTCAATTGTCTTGTAGAGTATTATTGAACTGAGTCTCGTACCGACTTGATAGTCAAATCGCCCCCTGGTGGAGGGCCTCGGGTTGTGAGAGGCGGCTTATCTGAGTTGCTGTCGAAATTCAACAATGGTCTGATCGGCAAATGTTAGATAGATGAAGATTTGATCTTTGTAATTGCAAGCAAAGCGTGTCAGAAAGTTCCGGAATGCGAAAGTCTGAGCCCTGTCAGTCTGAGCCGTCAGCCTGTTTGATGTGACAAAGGTACTTGTTAAAATTTGGCTGCTGCGGCCACGAATCTCCTGCAACAGTTCGTCCGGCCTCGTCTGCAACAACGTTCGCCACTCTTCTAGTACTACCCATCTGTAACGCCGAGATCACTACTGAGACCGAGGGTCACGGTAGTGTCAAGACGGCACATGGGGTTGGTCGCAATTGAAGGGAAAGGGTGGTTGCACAAAAACAGAATGGCATAAAGGTTTCTGAATTCACCCTAAGGACTAACATGGATAAGGCAAATCCGGATACTTATCCAAAATCCGTGACTTTCGCGCACATTGGGTGGATGTGGATAAAATCAGCGCTAATCCACGGGTCCCACGGATATTCATGGATCTCCACACAAAATTCATCACACATGATTCTGCGTCTCTCATGGAAAATGACAGAATAAAAGCCATTGATAACGGTGTATGAGACCAGTACCTCTCTTTTGGCCAAATTTCAAGTGAAGCGACCTAGAAATGTACTCTACAGAAGGGATCATTTGAATTGGGTCGAAAACACGGATTTGGGACGGTCAGGGATCACGGTGTCCCTGGTCCCACTAAGGAGGTGACGAGGTTTTCTAATGCTTCTATTGATTCTGATGGGAAACCATACAAAACTTTGTAGTGTAGGCATAAAAGTGGATAAATCCGTGGATAATCCAGCCCAAATCCAACCCAATCTGTTCTTTCGCTTATCCGTGGGCTGGATGTGGATAAGGCATGGTCCAATCCATGTTAGTCCTTAATTCACCCTAGCTTCAAGTGAAGTTGGGTCCTATCTACAGTACAGACAGCCATATTCGTACTACTGGGAAATAAGATTGAGTCACTAATTAAAATGTAGCTGAGTAAGAAGACAAGTCATATAACTATGGAAGGCTGTGATAAAAGTACTGTAGACTACAGAAAGCAATATCTAAGAATTTAGGCGAGTCAGTGAGGGGGAATAGGGGGATTTGTAAGCAGCTGTGAAAGAATCGTCATGAATCTCCTACATACGCCCTCCTGGATTTCTGCAAGAAGTCCACATAAAATCGTATCACATAGTTTTCAGTGAGTAGGGAGTTAGGTCATTGAAGGTCATGCATGGTCATAAAGTCGTGTTGTCATTAATCATTGGCATGTGAGATGCCAAGGAATATCTGCCATCCTCAGGCCAGAATGCCTGCATTGCCTGTCCAGTGCGAGTCACTCAAACTTATTTGGAGGAAGTAGTTGATGTCCATGGTGAGTCGTATTATTTATTCTCTAGTGTATGTCAGAAATTTGTTGAGGGAGATGGGGTATAGCTCCTGTATTACGACGCCACACGCCTTGGGCGTATTTCCTTTTTCTCTTTTCCTTGGTGATACCTTGGCACAGCTGCCCCCATAGTCATCACCCACCTTGCCTACTTCTTCCTGCAGGGCATCCCCTGTCCATTTCCCTGCTCTTACTTATACCTGACTCAATGCACTCGCCACCTCAGTCGTTCACATTGTGCAACGTCTGAGGTGAGCCATATACCCATCTAGTCTACTTGTACATATACTAACTATTCTACCATAGCTCACTATGCTCGCTCTTCAGGTAGCTATTAATCGTAGTCGTTCACATTGTGCAACATCTGAGCTCACTACACTCGCTCTTCAGGTTATGGGCCCCGAGCTGTGACCTACCAACCTCAGACACAGACCACGATCACAGCCACGATTCACTCACAGAGGTAGACCACAAACTAGATGTCTACCACCACCACACCATCGGGCTACGCAGCCCCTCCAACTTTCCCCGAGGCAGAAAAGTTCGACGGCACAAACTGGCTTCAATGGCACAAGGCCATTCTCATCACAGCGAGGCTCCGAGGAGCTCGTGGCTACCTTGAGGGGACTAGACCAAATCCGACTGCCGACCCGCTGGCAAACCCAATACCACCTCCTCCCTCAGTGACTACCCCTACCATCACTACCACCACTCCAACCCCATGGACTTCCACCTCACCCTTGGCTGAGGAATGGGACACCCGTGATGCTTGGGTGATGGGCCTTATCACCTGGAATGTCAGGAACACAATAGGACTAGGGGTCAAGATGGACGGAACGGTGGCACAGGCATGGGCATCCCTCAAAGCCCAATACCAGACCACATCAGACCTCGCTGCCATCCTCACAGACACAGACCTACACAGTACCAAGTTCTGTGATGGGGACGACCTCCCTATGCACATCACAAACCTCCGCCTCAAATGGGAATATGTAGACTGTCTGAGGTCCAGGTCAGGGCCGGCCCTCAACCTTTTTGCTGGCCCTGACCCTGGCCCTCGGGGCCGGCACCAACTTTCTCTGGCCCTGGCCCTCCTAAAAGGGCCAGGGCCGGGCTGGGCCATAAAGGGGTCGGGCCAGGGCCGAACCCGGGTCGGCCCTAAAAAAAACCTATTTTTTTGTTTGCTTTCGCAATTAAATAAAAAGATTTTATTTCATTTTAAGTAAACTATACAAGAGGTATTCTACAGAATACATATTTATCTTGTCGTGCCCATGGAAGGGTGGCAGTAGCGAGGCGACGGCGAGACAACAGCGGTGACGAGACGATGACGGAGGCGAGGTGATGACGAGCAAGGGTGGGGGCGGGGGCGAGGCGACGGCGAGACGACGGCGAGACGATGACGAGGGTGGAGGTTGTGAGCAGCGAGGCGATGGCGACATGATGACGGTGGTGAGACGATGATGGAGGCGAGGAGACAGCGAGCGACGGCGAGCAAGGGTGGGGGTGGTGGCGAGACAACGGCAGTGGCGAGACGATGACAGAGGCGAGGCGACGGCAAGCGACGGCGAGCGAAGGTGGAGGCGAAGGCGAGGGGATGGCGACGGTGTGAGCAGCGAGGTGAAGGGAGGGCGAGATGATGGCGGGGGCGAGACGACAGCGAGCGAGGGTGGGGACAGGGGCGAGACAATGGCGAGACGAGGACGAGGACGGGGGGTGCGAGTGGTGGTGCGAGGTGAGACGAGGGCAGGGGTGAGGCGACGGCAAGCGAGGGTGGGGGCGGGGGTGAGGCGACGGTGACACGATGGCGGGGGCGAGACGAGGGCGAACGACGGTGAGCGGGGGGTGCGAGCAGCGAGGCGATGGCAACACGGTAACGGGGGCGAGGCGACGGCAGGAGCAGCGGCGAGGGCGGGGGTGCGAGTGGTCGACGACGGCGGGTCAACAACGGTGGGGAGTGGATGTGGGAGATGGGAGGGATTGGATGTGGGAGGGAGAACGACGTGATGACGCGGCCTTCCGAAATGGGGCTGAACCAGGTCGGCCCGGGTTCGACCCGAGGTCCGAGGGCCAACCAACCCTTGGCCCTGGCCCTCCCTAAAGGGCCGGGTCCGCCAGGCTGCTGGCCCTTGACCCTGGCCCTCAGGTCAGGGCCAGGGCCAACCCAGGGCCGGAGGGCCACGGACCAGACCGTAGACAGTCTAGGAATATGCGAACTCAGTTGGTGGACACATCCTTGACAGGGACTTCCGAATCATCGTTCTCCAGTCACTCCCTGTGACACCCATGTGGGAAGCCCACATTTCCACCCTCTACGACCTCACAACCTCCACCGACGTCATTGCTCACATCACGCTCCACTGGCAATGCATCTCCCAAAACAGCACTGTGTCAACACTGAACACCTCCAACATGGCTCTGCAGGCTGATGCCAAAGTCAAGAAACCCGAGAAGCAATGCACCAACTGTCATAGGAGAGGACACCTGGTCGAAGCCTGCTACTGGCCTGGAGGTGGAAAGGAGGGGCAATTCCCACCAGGCTTTGGGAAGTGAGGCAGGGCGAGCAGGCTCACAAACACATCCGCAACGCTGACAAATGCCCCTACCTCAACCGCAAATGCTGCTATCACCGAAACATCATATGCATTGGTGGTGACCGTGGGGGGAGCAGATGCTAACAGCGATGAGGGCACTGGCAGACACACTGTCTCCTTTGTACCTGAGGGGGATGAGCCAATGGCATTAGCAGCAGGGACCTTAGGTAGAGGTGACCTACTCACCTATGTTGACTCCAGTGCGAGTGACCACTACTTTGCAAATAAGACCAATTTCTCTGCTTATGAGCTCTTTCCTGAGTCGCATGAGGGACAGGTGGCATGCCATGGAGCAAAGTTCAGAATCCTGGGGAAAGGAACCATTGTGAAGACTTTCATCTCGGAAGGACAATGGATGACACTTACATTCCACAACGTGCTCCACACACCCAACTTCACTGCAAACCTCATCTCTGTGAGCAGATTTGATGCTGCCCGCTTCAAGGTGCTCTTTGGTGGGGGGCACGCACAGTTCATTGACCCAAAGGGAAAGACATTTGTGACAGCAAGCCATGCCAATGGAATGTACACCCTGTTGCCAGACCTTGACTCGACTGCCCTATCCGCGAAATCCCATGAGAAGCCCACCAGCATTGACACCTGGCACCGACGCTTCTCGCATGCTGGGGTTATGCTCACAGAAGACCTCGCATGGAAGAACCTTGTCGACGGACTCCATATTACAGGTGGAGAAGGTTCACCCAGCATGTGTGAAGACTGCATCTATGGGAAGCAGACAGCAAGACTGTACGACAAGCACTACAAGCCAGAGTCCGAGACCCTGGCACTAGTCCACATTGACCTGTGGGGCCCTGCACAGATATGCTCGACTGGGGGAGCAAGGTACCTCATGGTATTCACCAATGATGCCTCATCATACTGAACACCCTTTTTCCTGTCTGAGAAATCAGGGGATGCCACCCTCCAGGCAATCAAGGAGTACTGGGCTGAGAGTGAATGCCAGACTGGAAAGAAGCTCAAGAAGCTGTGCCTAGACATGGGGAAGGAGTTCCTGAACAGGGCATACAAGGACTACTGTCAGGAAGCTGGGATATTACTCAAATCGACTGCTCCATATGCGCACGCCTCCAATGGAGTCCCTGAGCGGACAAACCACACCATTGTGGAGGGGGTCTGCTGCCTACTCTGTGACTCTGGACCACCTCCATCCCTCTGGGCAGATGCAGCTGCCACATCCGTGTACACATGAAACCTCATACCTTCCAGGCACCACCCAGGGAAGGTGCCTGCTGAGGTTTGGACTGGGAAACGGCAGGGTGTCAGCCACCTGCAACCATTCAGCTGCACAGTGTATGCCAAGATACCAAAAGAGGTCAACCCTTCCAAAATCAGCCCAATCTCCATAAAGTACTTGCTTACTGGCTATTACAACTGCAACACGTACAAGCTCTTTGACCGGCACACAGGAAAGGTCATCAAGAGCTGCGACGTAATTTTTGAGGAAGGAACCGGACACAGAACCTTGCCCACTACTCCACCTGCTGATGAGGATGACATCTATGACATCTTTGGTCCCACGAGCACAGACGTGACAGAGGACAGTGACAAAACACCTGGGAGAGTGGTTTGAGAAGCTGTGCCAGTTGCACCCAGACCTCATCCTACCGACGTCCTCCATGATGCACCTGAATGCACCACTGCTGCACCAATGCACCAGGACGTGGCCACCACCCAACCCACACAATGCAGGTCAACCCGTGCTGTGTGACTGACAAATGCCACACTGGAGTCATGAGAATCAGAGGAGAGAATGGCCTGGGCAAAGGCAGATGGCCTTGACTGGGCAACAGACGACTCCAGGCTGTGAATGATGCTGGCCACTGATCTCCCCTCTTTCCATGCCAAGCTGGATGATTACATGGCAATGCTTGCTTCATCCTCAGACCACCACCTGCCATGAAGTGCCATCGAAGCACTCAGAGAGCCTGAGCTGTGGCTGGAACCTATGCAGATAGAGTGGGGGAACATGCAGCACCGTGAAGTGTTTACACTTACCAACTGACCACCTGGCAAGAATGTCATCAACCCCCTCTGGACCTTTGGCTACAAGTATGATGCTGAGGGGGAGATAACCAAGCAGAAAGCCCAACTCGTAGCCAAGGGATACATGCAAATCCCAGGACTTGACTTTGACCAGACATACACGTCTGTTGCTTGCCTCGAATCAATGAGGATGACTGCCACTGTCATTGCCTGCAAGCAGCTCAACTCATGGCAAATTGACTACATCGCTGCATACCTCAACAGCAAAAACAAATTCGAGGTATACATGGAGCAGCCCTGGCCATTTGTGGAACAAGGGTGGGAGCACATGGTACTATGAGTCAACAAGACAGTTTACGGGATGATGCAGGGGGCATATGACTGGGAGGATGAGTTGTCGAGGACGTACAAGAGATTAGGATACTACCAATCTCATGCCGACCCCTGCATCCGACACCGCTTCATCGATGGTGAGTACACACTCACCTGCACATACACCAATGATGTACTCGGTGGGTCCTCATCATTGGCAGCTAAGGAGAAGGCAATAGGCGAGATGGAGGGATGTTACAAGGTGAAGAGGATTGAGGAGAGCAGGGGAGAAAAGGTCATCCTGGGGATGGCAATGATGCAGGACAGTGAGACTGGCACAATCACCCTATCCCAGCAGATCTTTGCTGAATGCATGCTTGAGCGTTTTGGAATGCTTGACTGCAATGCCAAATCGACACCACTTCCATGTGGAATTGAACTCTCTGAACTCAGCTCCCCTCGCTCAGAAGAAGATGCACTTTTCATGAAAGACAAACCCTACTGAGAAGCACTGGGCTGCATAATGTGGCTGCAGGTCAGCACACAACCAGACCTTTCCTTCACCGTCAACCTACTATCCTGGTACCAGGCAAACCCTGGACAAGCCCACTGGAAGGCACTACAGCATGTCCTCGCCTACATCAATGGAACCCTACACTACAAGATAACCTATGACCCTGGCTCCCCCAAGGCTCTCAGCATCTCGGGGTACTCCGACTCCGACTATGCTGGAGACCCTGACACAATGCGCTCTACTGGCAGTTACATCTTCACCATGGCAGGAGGACCGGTTGCATGGAGCTCTAAGCGACAGGCAACAACTGCTTCCTCCACGACGGAGGCGGAGTACATGGCATTGAACCGTGAATGCCAGCAGGCAGTGTGGATGCGAGAATGGGTGAGCGAGGCACAGCTGGAGCAAATGTCACCTGCAAAAATTTTTGGTGACAACAAGGGATCTGTCGACATAGCAAAGAATGTAAAGGGGATCACAAAGGCAAAGCACATTCATGTAAAACACCACTACATCCACAAACGCGTCAACAAGGGCGACGTAGAAATCACCCGCATACCAACAGACATGAATGTCGCAGATATACTCACCAAATCCCTGCCCCGAGCGCCGCACAAGAAGTTTGTCAACATGCTGGGACTTGCCAGCGAGTAGGGCAATGGGACCTATCCCATCTGGGGGAGTGTTGAGGGAGACAGGGTATAGCTCCCGTATTATGACGCTGATGTGGTAGCTGCAGGAGTGTGCCTACAAAGTGGATCGAACAACCACTTTGCAGGGAAACACAACTTATTGACTGGGACAACTACCCAACCAACAAAATTCGTATTTTGGGAGGGAGATGATTTACGGTATACAATTGAATGCAACAGCACCGTTGTCTAACATGATAGCAACGCTTGGTAAGGGCACTTTGGATGGTTGTGGGATAGATCTTAAGTTATGCTCTGAACTGCTGACTTGACTTAGAAAACTCAGAAATGCCCTCGGACTCGTTCTCTTGACTTGACTTCTAATGGCTCAATTGCCCACTTTGACTTTACTGATCCCTTTGACTGACTTACGGTACACAGACCGACTTACAGTACTCAGGCGCTTAGCTTATGGTCCTTTGACCGACTTAGAAGTTCTATCACGAAAACTCGACTTTAAGCACTCTTTGCTTGTCTAATTGCTCTTGGTTCAAATTCCCTCAGACTCAATCACACGAAGTCAATCTCGCACTGAACTGAAATTCAGATTCTGGGGGATAACGATTGCTTGCTTAAATCTACACTATTCAAGTCCTTTTATACAAACGCGGTTAGGTGTATCGGTATATAGACAAGCCAGGCCAAGTAATGTACCATGTGCAAAATAACAAATTGGAGTGGAGCATGTGGTGGTTTTATCACAGTAACAGCGTGGACCAGCGCCATGGGTACTAATTGGGTACTATCCCTGACGAGTAACTACGACCATTTTGGTTCCGCTTGCTATTCCTGGAAGTCCTCTCACTGTAACTCAGCCGTTGCACTACTCTTGAGCTTTCTTGGCCTTCTTGGACTGCGATATCAGTCTTTAGCACGATTAAGTTATCCTGTGAAAACACATGGTGTTCTTGACTTGTTCCCAAGACTTTACTTGGCCCACTGCTTTAGCCAATTAGCACTGTTAATGTGATGACTCTTGTCGCGATTACAATGTAATTACCATGACCTAGCTGGCCGTTCTCTAGGCTGGTGGGAAGGCCAATTCCCCTTTGTATGGTTTGTAGTCTCGGAACTATGAAACACTACATTCGCTTTTGTAGTGCTTGACCGTCCTTCATATCGCGATAACGCTCTTGCTCTCCACTCTTGACTGACTGCACTAGCTTAGCACATTTAGAACTTTGCTTAGACAATTCCATAGACCGTGCTTTGGTTTGTGACTCTTTTGGTGTGAGGTGGCTAGTCTCCTCCTGATATTGTGCTAAGCACCATTGATCATCATGCTCCCAAGCTAAGGTAACACTTATAACAATTACTGGCCAGCACCTTTACCGCAACTAGGTGTTACTGCTTCAATCCGAGTCTCTGACTGGGCGAATAACACTTCTTATTTCTCTAAGTGGGTGGTTGACTAACCGTGGGAGGCCGCAAAATTGTAGGCTTATACAGAGCATGGCTCTTCAATGCCACATGCCTTGGGCGTATTTCCTTTTTCTCTTTTCCTTGGTGATACCTTGGCACGGCCACCCCCATAGTCATCACCCACCTTGCCTACTCCTGCCTGCAGGGCATCCCCTGTCCATTTCCCTGCTATTACTTATACCCGACTCAATGCACTCGCCACCTCAGTCATTCACATTGTGCAACGTCTGAGCTCACTACGCTCGCTCTTCAAAATTCAATCTCATGAGCATCATGATGCGAAAGAAGTGATAGCAGAGTTCCAACGAGTCATGATGCTGGTTGTGCCGTGATGACCTAGAATAACAGATGTATTTGGCAGAGGGATTTGCCCTTTTACAAACTGTTTTGAGGCGTCATCACAGAGATCTCCCTTGTCAGAACATGTTGGGACAGGCACCCATGCATTTTTGGCATCACAGACATTGTGACATGTAACCTGCCTTCATACAGTATAACAATTGGTTTATTTCTCCTAGCATATCCATGTGTCTTTCACATCCCAAATGCCATAATCCATCTCAGACTCAGTATGTGGAGTCTGAACAGGCAGCCACTCACACTAAGCCTCTTCAGGACAGATAGTCCCTTTGTACCGAACTACTCCTAGACAGCAGGCTGATTGTATTCCGAGAAGTTCACAGTAAGTGCAACATCTGGAGGGCTACAATTGTCTCGAACCGTTCGTGGCACTTACGACCCCTACAATATACCGAGTTTTTTGTAGCACTTACCGCCTCACCCACCGACGGGCTTCCATTATCCCCAGTTCTCCGTCCATTTCACCTGCCTCTGGCCCTCAGTACTCATTCCGCCTGCCCGCTACTAGTACATTCGCTGGCGGGGTCAGCCTCACTGTCCCACTTCCGTCGCCTGCCTGGGCGGGATTCTCTTGTCCGCTTACAGTGTTTGCAATGTTCGAAGATATCATTGAAACTGAATTAAACATGCTCAAAGACATCGTTGAAATTCATTCGAAGATGTCATTGAAATATGTTCCAAGATGTCATTGAAATGCATTCGAAGATATCATTGAAACTGAGTTCAATATGCTCAGAATTCGTTCTGAGATGTCGTTTAATACATTCGAAGATATCGTTGCAAAGGAGTTCAATAGATGTCGATCAAATTCGGGTGAACTATCTCAGAGCAGAGATAAGCACCAGTACGGAGCAGGTTGCGGATCAAGATTGTCGCAAGCGGGATGTGGTCTTTGTCGGAATGGATATGATCAACGTGTATTGATCTTTCTGATGAACCGCCACCACCTCTATCCTCGCTCCAACGTGATTAACATCATTCCTGTCCACTATGAAACACAGAAGTGGACAGAGAGGACGAAGTCACTCTGTCAGTCGAGGCTGCAATACTACACCTCGCGTCTGAAGGCTGCAATTCTCGCATATACTCATGAGTCATCCACGGAGGTCAAGGTTCCGTGGTGGCGTCAAAATTTGCAAGCTGAGCTGGTACTCATTCTCACCTGCTCTCTCAAGTTTCCGCTCAC
>MPNV01002784.1:442042-505852 GCA_013376435.1 Cyclocybe cylindracea | reverse complement strand
TGCATCCCAGGTTGTTGCCCCTGCCATAAAGATGTCAATGGAAAGTAATGGCCTATTCCTGAAGGCTTACACTTTTGATTGAGGGCAGTCGCAATGACCGAAACTGCCACGTCGCATTCGACCAAGAAGTCTACCTCCCACCCAGGAGGGATAGAGGCATCGTCTCCAGAACCACTGAGAGTAGCTCTCAGCCGTTCCCGCATATAATGTGCAGCTGTTAGCGTGTCTTGCAGAGCACTCATACCCGATGGCCAGTTGTGGAGGAAACAAACGAAGTATATTAACAATCGAGTACTAAAACAATCGAGTACTAACGAAGTGGCGGAGACATGACCCAGGCTCAGGGTTGGCGGATGGAAACAGGCGTGAAAGAGGGACTTGCTGCGAGGAACGCTTGATTCGCCCGAGCGAGCATGTCCTTCCACAGGTTATATTGGGNGATAGAAAGCCAATAGCGGGCTTTCTGGGCAAAAAAGCGGGCTGTCCACTCCATTTCGTTCTGAGTAAGGAGGAGTTCCTCCCGCCAACGGTGGAGTTGGGCACGTGCACGAAGCCAATGTACACGATAAACTGAAGTCAAAATTAGTACAGGGTAGGAGGCGGAAGCGGAGGAACTCGCATTCAGCAAGAAATTCTGTACTATGCGCAGCATCAGCATTAACACGCCATATCCAACTTAACTGAAAGCCGGATTGCCCGCGTTCGTTCGGTAGGGTTGGGACTGTGCTCGCCTTGAGGTCGTCTTTCTCGATCTTTTGGTAGAGTGCTTGATTGCCAAGACAGCCCAGGTGGAGCTGCGGACTCGATTGTAGGCTAAGAGGGGAATGTCTGGGTTTGCTGACTGTGTGAATATTTGGCCGAGGCGGGGGTCGGTGTTGCTTGTCTCGTGGCGGACGAGTCCTTTTGCGGACTGGATATGAGGTTGGCGTTGATGCCGAATGCCCTCAAGGCAGTCGTTGGCATGTCCTTTGCGCAACTCTAATTCCATCTGGACGAGTGTGGCCACCCGGACGTCGTCGTCAAGGTTGGAAGGTAGCGGAATCTTGACCCGCTCTGGTGCGAATGTGTCTGCATCATTGCCAGATGCATCACCATATTCCGATCCATCGCTGTCATCAGAGAGGGTGTCAGGTTCCAGTACCATTGCGTCCGGTTCCTCTGGATGGACGTCGGAGCGGAGAAAACGGGTGGAGTCGGCGGAGAATTTGGCAATTAGAGATGTCAGTTGCTCCCGCTTCTTGGCAATGGTGGTCTGCTTCGCAAGCATGGGGGCACAAGCACAACGATCCACCAGTTGGATAACTTCCAATCTAGAGAGATTCAGCATAATTATGGGGTCAGAGGAAGGGCACGGACTGTTGAACCTCGATCTTTAATCCCGTCGCGATCCATGCTGTCGCTCCTGCTTCCGACGGACGTTCAGCAGCAGAAGAAAGCAGTGCTTGAGCCATGAGGGACGGGGCTAAAGCGGACGGTTAGCTGAAAGGAGGTAGGGGGCGCAGGGATGACGAACGTTTCGGGATATTAGCATTCATGATGTCCATTTTCTTTGGGTTTCTGATTCTCCCAGCCTCCGCTGCACGGATTTCCTGTTCCCATTTATCAACGGACTCCTGTGAAGCTGACGCAGTCAGCTCGTTGTAGTATTCTTCACTGATTGGGAGGTTCAGTGATGCCCGACGAAACTTCCGCAGCACTGTGAGGACTAAAGGCAAATATTTATCCATTTAAGCATTACGCCGAGGTAAATGAAACAAACTGCTATTCGTAAGTTTCTTCCAATTCGAGTCATTCATATGATCGTCCAATATCTCCGCCCGGTGTGCTAACGTAGCTGTGCGTGTGCTCCGCGAAATGTTGTTGAGAACAGACCACAGGGTTTCCATCACTTCGCCATCCACAACACCGGCGCCAGGAATGTAGGATGTCGAGTAGCGGTACAGGCAAGCGTCTTGATGTCCATGAACATGGAATTGTCCGATGGCCTTCTCCAACTCCACAGGCGGAAGGGAGAGGTACCGATTGCGATCGACACGAGCTTGCAACTTCACATGGTACTGACAGTTAATGTCATAGATGAGAAGCATCTTCGGAATTCCGTTGAGGTTCGAACCGGTGAGTGCCTCGCAGAGTGACCAATCAACGTTCGCCTGCCTCTCACCTTTCTGGAGATCGACAAGGCTACGTGGGCAGTAACAGCCGTGGTGTGCACATGCGTGCCCAACGACCCCAGTAACGTCTTTCAATGGGGAGCTCCGATTGGCCTCATCGATGGCACGAAAATTGCTGTC
The DNA here is from genome assembly GCA_013376435.1 of Cyclocybe cylindracea. NCBI lineage: Eukaryota > Fungi > Basidiomycota > Agaricomycetes > Agaricales > Hemipholiotaceae > Cyclocybe > Cyclocybe cylindracea. The sequence continues at coordinate 503,561 of MPNV01002784.1, read as the reverse complement.
GCATATATCCGTCTAGCATGCTCAACGATAAGTAATCATGGCGGAGAAAAGCATGGGTCACGCACGCCTTTCTCATCGACCGCAATCTTCAGGTGCTCGGCGTACGGGTGACGGGCGGTCATCATTCCCAACCCTTCGGAGAGCCATACATCGTCTGCTGCATTCTTCTGGCGCAAATGGTCAGCGGTGAAATTGCCATCGACGACAAAACTCCGCATGATCTCGTTACTGAAACGAAGAAGTTAGCATGATGTCAGGGACGGAAGAAACTGCCTACGCTGAAAATTTGGTCTTCCAGTCATCAGGAAGGTTGACTGCTGGTTGAGGGCACATGGAGCAGAATAGAGCGAGCTCCCCCGCCTGCGGCTGCTTCTTCGTGTGGGCAAAACCATGCCATTTGAGGTACTTCAGATTTCGCCACTCGCGCGAAACCCGTCGCAGCTCAATATAGCGGTTGGGAACGGTGTGAGGGAAGGCCGAGTCAGTGACACGTCGGAGCTTCTGGAAAAATTGGTAGGCGGACGTTTTTGCCTCGAGGTTGGACAGGCGGAAGTCGTCCAGAACACGGAAAGTGAAAACTGTGCGGATATCTTGGAAGCTTGTGGGGAAAAGTCTCTGGTCCAAAAGCTGCAGATCCGCTGTGGCCGCCTCGCACTTGCACCAATGAACTGGCAAAGTCATGATGCCTGCTACGTCGACAATGAGGAGGAAGGGATTCCCGAAGTCGTCTGAACGGGGGAATTTGGAACTGGGCAGCAGTGGTGCTTCATCAACGTCGACCCACAGCATGTCTTCATCGGGATCATCCTCGGTTACTGGTGGCTCTCCTTCCTCATCTGCCGCTTCTGATAAGCCAGGGAGAGGCATATCCTCCATCTCGACATCGTCGCTCTCTGGGAGATCGCAGAGGTCTGGCGGAGAATCGTTATAGAGGGCAAGCGCTGCCTGTCGGTCGAGATCGTCATGATAGCGGTGTTCTTCTGCGATCCAGGTGAAGTCCACCAAAGGACACTCACACCCCCCATGTCCGACGTGAAGGCAGAGCCCAAGTTGCCACACGGATGCGGGCTGGAAGTAACTCCCGTTCCACTTCCGAATGGTGTGGAATAGGTCGTACACATGGCGATCGCGACAGCATCCACGGCAGTACATGGCATCCATACAGCCTTCACAGCGCCATAATGCGGGGTTCTTGCCACAGTCTGAGCAAGTTGTGTTTGCTGGTAGAGCCTCGCGTTCCAGTAGCCGCTCCAAAAACGTGTCGCGCTTTGGGAGAAACTCGCGGAGAAAGGAATTCTGGGTCTACAAGGAGGTGACTACGTTGGATCAATGCGGATGGGAATCGACTTACTTTTCCGTATCGCCGCCCCGTCGTTGTGATTTGTGGCAGCGGACCTTGCATGTCCGTCGGAAATGACATGTCGGCGGGCGGAGCGGAGCGGGACGAATGCGAACTGGGTCCGCGACTAGAGTGGAGAAGGTGAGCAGGGATCGGCGTCGTTTGTGCAACACTTTTAGTGCCTCTAGACGTCTTCTTTGACTTGTAGGAGCCCTCCAGAATGGGAGGACCGATGAGAGATGGTGTGGCTTTAGGCATGGTAAACAAGAGTGTTGCGTTTCAAGCGAAGCACGTTGTCTCCCTTTATCTTCTTCAGTCCTCTACTGACTTCAAGTCAATCCAGTTCGGTGAATTCTCGTCCTGTCTGCTGTCACCTGAGAACACCATCCAAAGTTCAATAACTACGAGTACAGTGTCCGTTACTCCGAAAGATTCAGGTCTGGTAAATAAAGATAAGGTTCAGGTTCCTGTGTTCTGAATGTTATATCCTCCGTGTTTGAGCACATCTCTGCTAATGGTCCGTATTCAAGCAAAGTCTGCAATTGTCTCCTCTCTGCCCGCCTCTCGATGCCCCTTCCGAGATCCCATAAAAGATGGACATTGTATGAACCAGTTTCTCCGAATCTGCACCACTGTTTTGTCCTCGAGGAATTGGAAGACGGTACTGGATTTGACTCGGGATTTGTGGCCTTCGTTCTTGGTCATTGGCTTTACTGCTACAAACTACTACTACAAACTGAATTGAATGCTGAGCACTCCGCCTGCTAGCTCCGTAACGTGTTACACCTGATTTCAGGATGCGGGATGCCTTCGTTGTGCCGTTATGAGGATTCTCCCTACATCCGCCACTTGTAGTTGTGCGGCGCACATACCTAATATGGTTCTTCATCTTCCGTAAAGAGAACTCTGCTGCATGTCCGCTCGCAATATGAGTCGTCAGATAGGCGTGTACGTAATCTCACTGCGCAAAATGGCCACGTGAGTGACAGCTCAGAGGTTGCTCTCTCCTTTCTCTCTGTCAATGCCTTCCGAGGATCCACCCCCTGACGAGCCACTATGGACTGAAGCAGAAACACTCATTCTGATGGCTCATCTTGAAGCATTTGTCAAAGGGGATAAATGCTCCCGCAAGGAGCTCCTTATCTCCACCGTTTTGCCAAAAATGAAGAAGCATCGTCGGGACATGGCGCCGGAACAATGGAAGCATAGGAAGTTGGTGAGTCAAGCTTCGTGTGTCGTAATATGGGTCGTTCATTCTTGCCCAAGCAAATCAAGTGGTGGTTCTACAACCATAAAGAACCAGACAAGACCGACTTTGACCTTGGCCGGAAGACCCACCTCAAAACCATTATCTCCCACCTCTGGGGCGAGGAGTTGCGTGCCTTAGCTAGTGAGCGTTGCGGTCATGACTCCGGTTCCCAACCATTTTTCAAGATGTATTCGACTGTTTACGCGGATTTCCGTAAGAGCATGACACCGGAGCAGAATCGTCAAGCAAAGGAGGCTCAACGAACATGGGAAGTACAGCACCCACCAGAGCTACAATACAAGTAAGTCTACTCATCTTCGGAGTATTGCGACGTGTTCTGAGAGCACCAGGAATGTCGGTTTACACTCGGAGAAAGTTCTGCTGTCTGTAGCAAAGATGCTCTACCGCGAGTTTGGGATGACAGTCATCATTGGTGAGTATCACAAGATAAATGAACACCAGTCGGCCTTTCTTGTGTATGTTCTCTTCTCTCCCAGATCTGCCTGCTATTGACAACAGCAGTCATGACTTCTCGAAGACTGTCGGAGTCAACTGCCCCGAGAAGTCCTTCACAGACCTTCATCCGACTCTCATTGACCAATTCAAGAAAGCGCTCATCAAGCAGATGTCTTACGAATTACTCTGGAGTTTGGAGGTGCCTTCTGATGAGGAGACGGGGACAGAGAGCCAAGTCCCGACCCGCTCATCAACTCCTAGCAGACGCCAGCTGCCCCACCTACAATGTGATCCCCATGGATATCCGTTTCTCCCACCTCTTCTGCCTGGTGGAGAGTCAACTCCACAACAACGAGATCTTGTCCGGAAATTTGTAACTGTGCAGTATCATACGTGAATACTTTCCTTTGACATGGTATGCCCTGACTTGTGGCTAGGTATTGCTTGTGGCCGACCTGAGGACCCCGTTCCGTGGCGTCTCCTATCTGCGGACAATTCTCTCTTCATTGACGGAGCATACCTGAATGTCAAACTCGAAGACCCGGGCTTAATGAGTAAGCCTGACCTCACGAAATTACTCAAGTTCTGGCGGGATCGGCAGGCAGATGGACCAATTTCAGAGGTGCTACGTTTCTGCTGCTGTCTTCAGAAGCGGAACAGAAAAACCACGGTTCCTGTGACATATGACCCTATTGTTGACCACCAGAGACTAGGGGAGCAACCCGGGGTGGGGGCCGACGTTAATATGTTCAACAACGATCTGATCGACCCTTCCTTGCGGGAAATGGCCGATGCACCAATGCCTCCTCAATCTCCTCCCCCAAGTGCATCTCCGCCACCAGAGTTATCTCCGCATCCACCAATATCTCTGCCCCATCCACTATCTCTGTGTCCACCCATATCTCTGCCCCGTTCACTATCTCCGCCCGCTCCACCGTCGCTCTTGGTGGAGTCACCTGGGATAATGGCTCCTACCCAGGCTGTATCTCCGCCCTCTCCCGTCCTTCCCTCCGCCTCCTGTGGTTCCGGGACAGGCACTTCGCCTGGTCTGCTCAGGCCCACCAAGTTGGCACCCATTCCAAGCAACTTGCCTGCTGCTGTGCCAGAAGCAGATCCCCATCCATTAATGTCTTTGAAGCCAAGGTCGAGGCATTCGGAAAACATACCTACGATGCCAATTGTCGGCGGACGGCGCCCAGTAAAGCCCACTGCAAAGGCCATTGCAGCGAAGGAGCAGCAAGAAGCCGCACAGCGGCATAAACGTGCCCTCTCTGCTGCTTTGGATAAAGGTACCAAGAAGTCCCGTACTGGACCATCTTGAACTACGTAATTTAGACTGATTTAAGATAATATCAACACTTATGCATACGTGGAACGGGGGAACTGACATTATTGTGAGGCATAAACAAAAGACGAGTATCTACAGACAGTTGGGCAGGCGGAACAATGAGTTAGGTCGGAAAGTGCGGAGATAACTTAGATGCCACGAGCCCGCTTCGAGGAAGACGCGCCCATCTCGTCTGCTGGCTCATCCACTGCCCGTTTCTTGCCTTTCTTGAACTGCTTGGATGCGTCAGCATCACCCTGACTTGTCCCTACACCTTCAAGCATCCCGTCTCGCAAGTGCTGTCCCTCAGGGCCAACAGCTCAGAGAAATAAACCAGGGGGTGCCTTACCCATGTAGACTACAACTTTTTCGAGCAGGTCATTGAGCCCCTCAGTGTATCGTCCTTCAGCGTTGACCACTTTCTGAACACCTACCATGTCCCGTGTCATGGCCGACATGTGGGTGGCAACATGGTCATAGACACGGAGCATCGATTCTGCAACATATGCGCGTTGACTGTTCATCTGGGTCTTCATTTGCTTTACTTCCTGGTGGACCTCAGCCAACTCTTCGCGAAGAGCATTGCATGTTTTCTCTGCCTGTTGCAAGCGCGCGGCCAGAGCTTCATCGGAGATAGCATACAAATCTGTCAACGATTTGAACATTAGTGAACAGAAACGAAAGCGACGGACTTACCACCATACTGGCCTTCTCTTCCAGGAGCAGGGACCACAATAGTGCTGCGTTTCTGGGTACTTCCGGAGCGGGCTTTCTTGGTGGAGGCGGCCGTTACAGGCGGAGCGGGTGGCTTCCGTTCACGTGCGACCTCGAGTGGGCAGCGGACTTCGTCCTCCTCCACCTCAACGACGGACGGCGCTTTTGAGCTATCTCCGTCGGTCATGTCGATGATGTCTGAGCGAGTCTCGGACTTCGCATCCAGTGCGATGTCTCCGCTGGCATCTGACTTGCCCTGAGACTTTCCCTTCGTGTCCTTTTGCTTGCCGTTGTATGTGCACCGGCGCTTGCGCTGAGCACACAGCTGGCAGGCCTCCTTTGGTCGCTCCTTCCGACCAGCCTTGATCCCAGGTGGGGGAGGCGGGCAGCAAACTACTGACTGACTGATGCAGTAGTCACACTGTAGGCCGAGGTTCTTGTCGACGGGCTGAACCTCTGCGTTAGCGTAAGATGGTTGGCCGTTCAACGGCGGAACTATAGCGGGGGACACGAAGGCTCCTGTAGGAAACGTGTCATACCCCACGGGAATCCCATTAAGGGGATCCATGGGAACAAATTCGCCCGAGGGAGGGAAAGTGTAGAAGGGTTGGGCGGACGGAATGAGGGTGAAAGGGGCATCGGCAGACGTCGTCGGGCCAGCCATTGATGGGACGGTACCCGGAGCGGGATTTCTTTCATCGTCATCATCGTCGTCGTCGACAACCATTTCTGGCAAACAGATCTTCCGCCTCGTGCTGGTGGACTTGACGGGATTGGGAGTTGGTGCAGGTGGACCGCCGTGGGTAGTCGAACGAACGGGGGGCTGGTAATGGACATTCTGAGCCGTCGCAGGTTCCCCCTTGGCCTTCACCATTCAAGGAGTTATCTTCCGTGCTGCAGGGGTAGGAGCTGTCGGCGGCACTGCCGGGGCAGTTGACTGAGACCGCACAGGAACCCGCGCTGGTGCATGAGGTCCTGGGGGTGCAGCAGACTGAGCGCCTGGAAGGACCTTGGGACCGTCACCAACAACTGATGCCTGTACCAGAGGGGGTGCTGCTCGTGATCCAATGAGACTGGGGTCGATGGTGGGTGGAAAATTGAAAGTTTCCTGGGTTGTTGCCACATTGGAATGCATAGGCAGCAATGAGGCAGGGCTAGGTGCAACCATCGGAGCAGGTGGAGCAGGTTTGCGAGTGGGCTGAGCAGCTGGCGCACGCGGAACGGGTTGGGCAATAGGACCAGGCGGAGCGGCCTCGGTTACAGGAGCGGGCGGAGCAGGCTGGGGAGTGGGCAGAGCAGGCTGGGGAGCTGTCGTGCGTGGAATGGGTGGGGGCATCCACGAAACAGCTTCAGCAACAGGAACGGGTGGAGCAGATTGGGCAAGAGCTGGGGCGGAGGGAGCACGGACTGTTGCTCCTGAAGCCCTGTACTGGCTGTCATGCATCTCCAATGCTTCCCGGAGCTGCAGGAAGTGAGCGTCGGTGAGGAACCGTGTATCACCGTGCTGCACTTCTTTGTCTTCATTACTGTAAAAAGCATCGAGAGCTTCGAAGTCGACGGAGATTTTTTCCAATAGGAGATCTTCGAGTTCGGGAGTTGGAGTGTCGCCCACGACCTCGAAGATGGCATTGAAAATAGTCTCCTATCCTCAAGTTAGATAGGTCGGAAATGAATTAGTATACACGCACCAGCTGGTCGCAGAATACGTTGAACGTGTCTACTTTCATGCCACGTTGGCCCATCTGAGCCCGGAATCTCAACTCCCATTCGCGCGCCAGAACCACAAGCTGTTGGGGTGTTGCCCCAATTCAGCCATTCATGTCGAGTAACCTGCGGAGGGCCTTGATGGTAGGCTTGTAGAGCATGATGACTGAGAGGAGGAAGGGGAGGCACATGGGACACTGCTTGCGCCAGTAGACACTGGTGGTGGACGCGAAGGTACAGGAAATATTTGCATCCCAACATAGCACTGCTGCCACATCACCTGACGTGTCAGATTTTTTTTTTCATGATTATCGCTGATTATCGACATCCTGCTCTGTCCCACCATGTCCGCCGAGTCGTCGCAATCACCAGGCGTCACCGGTTTGGTCCCGCAACCCCATGCCATCCCAAAGCTGGAACAAGGTGAGTTTCAGGCTTTGGATTTGCTGTCTCATTTAATGTACTTTTGACAGCTCCAGTAGGAGATTCACAGCTGCCTGCACCTCGCCGCAAGTTCAAGCGTCGAAACCTAGCTGCAGGAGTGCCAACAGAGCGTCCATCCAAAGTTGCTCATCGGATTGACACCGCAGGACTTATTCCCTCTTCTGATGGCATTTGGTCCCCAACGCCCACACCGGCTCCAGAGCCCACAGTACCTGAGAACCCAACTCGCCGATGCTGGATACGCCGTGCAGTCCAGACAGGTACCCCCGCTCCGACGGAGATCACGCCTCCCCTGAATGCGCCACTCCCTGTCCCCGTCACGGCCTTCGACCATGCTACGATCTCCGCGGAAAGTGAACCACCTCGTCATGACTCTCAGCCCGCCATGCCCGCTGCACCCGTCCTTGGTCCGTCTCCCGAAGAACACTCTGTCAAACCCGCACGTCGCCACTTCCGACGGAGGAACCCGACTTCCATGCCCCCTCAGTCAACGTTTAGTGAATCGTCTCCCCTCACTGACGATTGCCCCAATCTCACTATTCCTGAAGACACGCTTGCTCCTAACGAAAATCTCCCGTCCCCACAGGCTGTTCAAGAGCATGGTGCGCCCTCCATCCCAAGTTCCCGTTCCAGTTCCCGCAGCTCAACCAGAAGTCGCCATGTCCGACTTGCTGTCCCGACCCACAGCAAGCTCTTAATCCCTGGGCAGCCCACGCCACAGAGTAGCCAACAAGAGCCTACAACCCGTTCTTATCCCTACAACGAACTGCGGGCGGTTCACACTCTTATCCGCCACCCCGCTGGCCAGAACAGGCTGCCTTATGGGGTCTCAGCATTATCTTTAGCAATGGCAACTGCTCATGAACAGAGTGTCTATCGCAATGCAGCTGCACAGGTACAAGGGGTGGAGGCTAAGCTGAGGGATCTTGAAGCTTGTATGATGGGGCAGAAGGGGCTCTAAACAACGTAGTTTCTTTTTCAATTCTATCATCATTTTGCGCACCTATAGAACGTTAAGTCGGTGGAGATAATCGTGTGTGCTCCGTTTATTGTTCGCCCGCTGTTACTGGTGATTTCCGAGAAGTCAAAGTTGTAAAAACTCATTCATCAATGATATCTTAAGGATCAAGATCCATTTCTTGTCTTCCAGTAGGGTTTTTTTTGAACAAACGAACGACTGGCGTATACGTCGTCATCTTCCGGACCCTTCATTTTCTCTCATTCTCTCTAGGAATTGTTGCTGACGGTGATATCTCGCAGCGTATGTAAGCAGAATATTTGAAGGGCGGATGCGGAACAGTGAGACGGGTCAAATCCCCAAAGCTGACCCCGCCAGCGAATGTACTAGTAGCGGGCGGGCGGAATGAGTACTGAGGGCCGGAGGCGGGTGAAATGGATGGAGAACCGGGGATAATGAAAGCCCGTCGGCGGGTGAGGCGGTAAGTGCTACGAAAAACTCGGTATATTGTAGGGGTCGTAAGTGCCACGAACGGTTCGAGACAATTGTAGCCCTCCAGATGTTGCACTTACTGTGAACTTCTCGGAATACAATCAGCCTGCTGTCTAGGAGTAGTTCGGTACAAAGGGACTATCTGTCCTGAGAGAAGGAACTCCGGCGCTGCACACGAGAAATAACGCGACGCGCCGAAGTCACGTGAAGAAACGAGGCTCAGCTGAGAACTGCGAAGAATGCCCGAATTTAATTAAGTATGCGATTCCAAAGTATTCGACCAAAACCAAAACTCTTTTCAGAATACACTATCTTCGAAATACCAGGCCCATGAACGAATTTTGGGAATTTATGAATCAATTCGCACGCATTCCCATCACGCACCCTCTAATGTGGAAATGGTGGCGCACCGACGGGCGTGGAATGCACCCTTACCTCGACGCCCCGTTCTGGGACATCTAAACCTGGTTCAGCTTGAGCGCTTGTCTGACCTGGCTTTTCGACAGGCAGTTTGTGGTTTTCGACGTCGATTTGGAATCTCTCCTTGAATAATAGAATGGGTGTCTCCGGTAAGATTCGGAATAATCACATTCACAATTGTATCAATATGCGCCGCTAAGTATGAAATATGGATTGTAGGAGGCCACGGCCGGCAGCGAGCGGTTATGATGACTGTCCACATATGTTCTCACGATCGAACCACCACCATCATCGTCAGCGAGCCAACTCACTGTCCGTGTCGTTGGGCACACGACGACCGCGCTCCCCAGAAACAACCCCCCCGGAGTCGGAGAGCGATGAGGCCAAGGCCAGCCACCAGAAAAAGTCACCCCACACGAAGCGTACCATGAAGAAAGGACGTACCACCCACACACCTGCAACCGACAACGGACCAGATACCCCAGCTTTCCTCCCACCACATGCGAAGCCACTGTCAACTGACGTGCCACCTGCTGAATCACACCACCATGCACCAACGCCACAGACACAGCCTGAGCCCGACGCTGTCACGGCCCAGGCCAAGCACCTCGAGTCGCTGCTGGACTCTGTCTTAGCAACACTCGTCATCATACAGGCTGCTACCAACACCGCAGTTACTCTCAGCGACCACTCGAGACAAGCACTTAAGCTACTGAACACACTGTTGCCCCCCGAGGACCAAGTCCAAGCTACAAGCAGCCCTACCCCACCAGTTCCTACATCAGAGCCAGCGAACCACCTGAAGCAGTCGTACGCAGATGCGGCCAAACCCTGCCAAGTCACCCCGAATACGACTCACCACACAAGATCGTCACCAGCCGGCGCCACTGCACGCCACAGACCCTCTGCTGCCAATCAGAGGCCCCGCCACCAGCACCGTCACTCCACCAGCCGACTCATTGCAAGTTGGGACGGGCATCCAGTACCCCAGTCGTCATCATCGCTCAGCCAGTTTGTTAGGAACCTCAACAACGAGCTCAGTCACGACCGCAATCCTGCAGCTCGAGGGGAGCCTCCCAGGAAAATCCTTGCTGCCAACATCACGAAGTCGGGTAATGTGGTTATTCACACTGTCAACGACGCAGTCGCAGCAGAGCTTCAAAATCGCGAACGAATGATATGGAACTGTGCTAATGCCATCCCTGGCTTTGACCGCCCATCTCACCTCCCAACGCTGGACATGGATGTCCCATGGTATGGTGTAGTCATTCATGACCTCCCTGCAGAATCCCTCAGGAATTCCTTCGAGGCGACTGACCCACCTGACGCCATTCGGACACTATTGGAGGAGGAAGGAGGCCTGGTAAGTAAGGACATCAGAGGTAACCTTAGAGTTCTGTGTCGAGATGGAGAGGAATTTGTGAAGGAGCAACTGTCGATGCTGGTCAGGTTTGAAGACCAGCGTGTCTGCATCCGCCTTTGTCAGAGTGGAATCTACCTGTTCGGATCGTGGCACCGGGTCTCCTGCTACCGCGAAAGGAAGAAAAGGATGATACCCACTGGCAACACCTCTCCAACGCCCACCCCCCCAAACACCACATAAACCCAAAAACATAACCATCACCCGCATCACACTGACTCGACAACCCAGAAACGAAACAAGCTATCACTCAAATGCAAGATTTGTCGCAGAAAAGTCATCACGATGCTTGAACACCTCGAATCATTGTGCCTACCAACTCCCAGAAGTGGTCGGGTACGTACAAGGCAACACACTAGATGAGACCCAGGACAAGTGTTAGAAGATGTGCTACACTCTCAGCTGTCAGGCATTGGTACTGGTGGCCAAGTAGTGTAGCAGTCCGTGTGCTTAAAGTCATTATGGAACCCGAAAAGGGTACCGACAGACTAATAAAAACACTCAAAAAAAAAATGATGACTGTCCATGCGTCTGTTCATACTTAGGATTCGGAACAGGAAGAGGTTCTGGTAGGTATTTATAGGATCGGGAATGATCCGTTGGGCTGACTTTCTAGCCGTCGATTATGACGAGAAAGAGGCGGCTGACGGATATATTTTGCATGGCCTTGCAAATCCTATCAACGAGGAATGTCTCTTTAGGAGGTTTTACACAGCACCAATGCATTATAAGTCCCTCGATGATTAATATCTTCAAAGTCGATATTCCAAATTTGAAATGCTCGCCTCAAGCTCTGACAGACACTTGCGTGAATACTATGCCTCGTCCGACTTGTGCGTCCGGTCGCAACCTTCGATCGTGGATCGACTGCGCAGAACTAGGTTGCTGATACGCTTGCCAACTGAACTTCTAACTACTATTTCCAAGAAGACGAGAAGACTTCGAACGGTCGATCAAAAGTATTGAGTTCAGCTTGAACTAGCTTCTTCAAGCCGGAAGTTATGTAGGTGCTGCTCTACCAACTCCCTACCAACAATTGATAAATGAACCCGTCTCTGGCTTCCTTGAAATCACCTATCGAACCTCGGGACGCTGCTCACTAAAGACGCCTTGAAACAGACGATTCCGACGATCGCCTTCGACTTGCACCCACCGCCAACTGCGTGCAGGGTGAATCCATCAGTATGCCTCTCATGACGTAGCGCTGCTCAAAAAAAGCCTTCTCGGACCAGCTTTCGAAACCTGATTGACGCATCCACATCCGCGACAGTGTATTCTTGCACGTCTCTGCTGTAAGGCTCCAGGAGGATGACGCAGTTGCCCTTCGCTGCAGGCGTCCACACATTCCGTTTCGGGCAGGCTTGGGAAAGACACGGCAGTGTAGTGTCATCGACAGCCGTTTGCGTCATCGCTCGGCGTCATACGACACGCGGTTTTCGGGCATAATTATGCGGCATCTTCGAGGGTGTGGGGACCGCACGCGCAGCGCCCGAGTCATGCGCATCTGCCCTAAATTATTATCACGATCCTCGCCGTGTTCCTCCGCAGTGGGCAAAATGAACCGGTTCGCGGACTCTGCTCATCCCCTCATCCGGGGTTTGTCATCACCTTCGTGAAGGCCGAACGTCGATTGTTCATGCAAATTTACCCGTCGGAGGGCCGGAAGAGACGTGTAGCAGACTCACGCTGACTCGGTCTCAAGATCGCTGGCAGTGTCACTTGCAAGTATGCCCGAAGGAGGTTTTTCCGCGGTGAGTGCTCAGGTCGATTCGGAGAAATCCATGTAATAAAAAATAGCGCCGCTCTGACAACGCTCATGGCAGCGTACCATGTAGAAAACATCCAGTCATTGACCGTGAAGGAATCGCGTGTCGTGCAAGTGATAATGCGACGTCCCGCAAGGTGAATGTCGGGAGCTCCATCGTCGACAACCCAGGCGCGAAAATTCAAACCGTTAAGAGGAATCGTGGCGCAGTCGAGCTCAATCCGTTGATACCCGATTGTAGGAGGGTCGTCCATCGACTCTCGAAACGGCGCAAGGCCGTTTGTAGGACTTCAACGAACCAGGCGCCCATCTTCATTCCGTTTGTCTTAGTCGAACCAGGACATAAACAGGAGAAATCTGGGTCAGTTCATGGATGGCATGATCTCGAGATAGAGAGGCTTTCCCAATGCAAAACGAAGACAGGTGCCGCAGAGATACAGAATCTGTCCTTGGCGGACGAGCAAACGAATAGATCCTTGGTGCAAATAGATCCTTGGTGAGGGAATCTAGACGATGCGGATAAGGCTGCGTGCACCGTGTCAAGGAGCCCAAGCCGAAGAGTGAGACTAAACCCACAAGGAACGAACACTCAGGACGCGATATGTCGGATGTGGAGACGCTCGAGGCCACTGGTCTACAATTATGCGATGCACCCAACCACCGATGTCAGCTGAATACGACGAATCGGAGCTCCAGAATGCCATGGCAAGTCGTATTCTATAGCAGGACGATCGACAGCGTAGGAAAATGTCTCCAGGATATCAGAAAAGAATTGGTCCAGGCTGCTGTTTTCCAAGCGTCTTGTGGTACGTGCAAGGTGTACGAGAGGAGATGGTGGTGCAAAGTAAAGCCTGGAACTGGTATTGGTGAAGAGTTCTGGACTTTGATCAAGTTTGATGGACCCTCGGCTATGATTGGGTGAGACTTCCGTCTATAATTGGACAACCGTTTCTTTCTGTAACCTCTACTGAAATCGCTTGCCATCGTCTAGAACTGGTTTCCCGCAAGATTGCTCAGGTCATCTGAGCTTTTTCCGGAGTCAGATCGCTGACAGTGGCTCGTAACGACCTGAATCAAATCAACTCGAGGTGTTTGATTGGGATTGAAGCAGGCGTACGGATCGAAAACGTATCGAACGAAGGCTCTTCCTTGGATTATCCTCACATATGGCTCGCCATGATCCCAAGGACCCTTCTACTGGCACATCTTTCTAGTCTGCATCCAAACGCGCCCCCTAGACCGTTGTAAAACTTCAACAGTCACGTGCTTTCCCACGGTCGCGTACCTTCGTTAATTAGTCTCTCCACAACGTAGCAAAAAGACGCGTTGAAAACGCTAGACGCGCGTCGTTATGTCCGATTCACCTCAAGATACTCCGTTCAAGTTCGACTCACCCGAAGGTTGGAAACTTTGTCGTGAAATTCTCTCCGAGCGACTGCCTTTCGGACCGCATGACTATCAGCTCGAAGGAGTGACGGCCATTCTCGACGGGAAAGACTTTCTCGGGGTCTCAGCAACGAGTACAGGGAAGTCGACTTATGTTTACATGTCGCTTCACGTCATTTTGGCATTAAATGTGGATCCAGCCCGTTGTCCGACAGCCAAATTCCCGGCAGATCCTGCCTTCTTGATGATATATCCCACCACGTGTGGAGAACATCAAGTCGGATTCGCGTTCTGGGCGGCCATAGCTGTGGTTCTGCCACTTCTCTATGGTTTTTGCCGGTGGGTACTTCCCGTTTCCTTCGAAAAAATGACGCATGACAGCGACCATCTGCTTCCCAGTTGATGACCACTGCCCACCGCGAATCTTACCATGTTATTGGAGTCAAGCAGGGCCACCATCCGTTTGAGTGTATCATGAAGGGGAATTGAGGCTTGTATAGAAGTTCCGTAGGACATGTTCAATGCTCGTCTCGTAGCAAGCCAAAAAAAAGAGAAAGCTTCTGCAGATCATTCCGCTGGATGCTGTTACTGTTTGTGTCGCTGGCTGTGTTCCATCTCAAAGTGTTTTCCTTTTTTTCTTTGCTGACCCAGTTTGTACTGCTTCGGGTTGTGTTTCTGATGTTATTGTGGACCAAATGCATTATCGGTGTGATGTTTGTCCATGGGTGTAATACCTGGTAAGTATACAACGTGAGCACAGGTCAGAGTCCTAGTGAAGTTTATATGGTGAGAGGAGGTCTGCAGCCTCCAGGGTTGCGAGAATTGAACATATTGAGGTTAGACACCAGTTAATCAATTTCATCAATAGACCGTCGCGTTAAGGGATCACATGCATGTAGACACATGACTCGTGAAATAAAAAGTGCCAAGAGATTGCTACATCAGTCTCTGGGGCGCGTTTTAGAAGCAGACCTCCCATATGAAGTTTTATCGACTTAATCATCAACTTCAAGTTGATCGATTGTCCATCACGTTATCGTAGTCCTGCCTTGGAGACTAAACATCTTTCTACATTTGACCCCAAATCGCAGCTATGAGCGGCCTGGTCGCCATTCACTTTCACGAGCTTCAAAGCTTCAAACCCCAATCCTTTGAGCCTTCAATGGCCTCCTGACTGCTACCACCACTACGCTGCAGAAGTTGATATAGTAGACGCGACTTTAGCTCGGGCTGGTGACTGACTCGGGCTTCTGGCGAGATCCTGGCCAATTTCGAGCTATCCGATCAACAACGGCGCGATTCCGTCCGACATCTGTACGCCCAATTAAGGCGCCTGCCCGACGGGGAAGGCAACTAAAGCCAACAAGGTACACGTCTAGCGGCACCACCGAGCGCTTCAATAGATCCCTCAATAAATCTTGCTCCATCGCCCAAGGGGTGCCCGACACGGTCGCGTGCTTCTTTGCTAGATCCACGACCACTTAGGGTGCTGCTCCTGCCTAAAATGGCTTTTCTTGGAGGCGTGGTAGCTCTTGGGTCGATTTCTGTCGGATGTACAAGCTCAAGCAGCAGGCTGCAGTAACTTGGATGTAGGGTTAGATTAGACGAGATAAAGGCGAATACGAAGATATGAAGGCGATAGATTGCCCGAGTACACCGCTGGATCTTGCATGCCTGCTCGTTATTCAAGCTATGGGCTGGTTCGTTTCTCGTATGATGTCCAGTCGACGCCATTTACACGACCATTTGGACCCAAGCTTACGATTTGGTGCCATGGAGCGAGAGGGCACAGTCGACACGCCCCGATGACACATTCATCATCGGATTCAAAGGTCACGCACACCTCCTGCATGCTATTCTTGGGCGACAACACTTCATAGACCCGAAACAGAAACCAAAAGTCGGACGTTCAAGGTCAGCGCATATCCCCACGATAATTGCTTTTCTTTTGACCTGGATAGCGACGCTCATAGCCTCGTTATAATCCCTCTATGCCTTGCCACGCCAAATTTGATCAAGCAGGTTTAAACGAGAGGATTGAACTTTTTTGTGACTGGAGTGTTCAGCAAGTCATACCACCAAATTCTGGTCCTCAATGGACAAACTCGATGTAGACCCGGTTTGGACACCGCCTTGGACTATCAGGAACTCAAATCGGTGCTCTGTATGTCGATATCTCCTCGAATTTCGATCTATAATCTAATCGCCGCTCTCTTTGAAGCTTCGTTTATACTCAGCTCTCTCTTCATTCGAGCGCCCCGTGATGCAAATTCGAGAGGTGCCTCGTGTTGTCCATGTTGATAACACAGCACAAGTCGTTGCTGCTCTATCCCATGCCCATCTCCCTGCAAAAAAAGCCTGCATTATCACCATGTCTTCCAACCCAGAAGGCTTCCTCATCCAGGGTATGTGGGTATTTCTCCTGGACGGATCGTTTCTCAAGAGTTTGACCATGATCGCGGTCGGATCGATGAAGATCAAGGAAGCCTGCTCGAGAGCCCATACCTTGCTGTTAGAAACCCTTCGTATGTGTCTCATTTATGGCCCTCATATCGTACATTGCCCTGACCATTTTGTTGTACAACCAGTGGTTCATCTTTGCCACCGCGATTTGAAGACGGTGGAGTACTCAGGCCTTAGACCTCAGGCATCTCACATTCTTTCATTTCTCCGGGGCCTGATTATGTAGTTCAACGTGGTTCGGCCCTTCATCATATTCCGGTAACGGCGCTGTTGCTTGGAGGAAAACCCTGCTTAGGAAAACGACACCTGACCGCAACACCATCTACTCTCCTGGACTTGGGACGAGGGCAGGGAGAACTATGACACGCCCACGTTGGCCTCCTTAAGGTTCGTGGCCACCAGCTTGAATGGCAGATGCGAGAGAAAGGGCTCGAGAACTTGAAGCTGGACCACCAATGACCATAGCGATGGAATACTTCTCAGCGCGGAATCTCGCCTGGCCCCTTATTACCAGCGCGACAAAGAGGACCACCAAGGCCTCCGGATGGCAGAACTGCGCACATTTTTTCTGTGCCTTTCGTTTGCTTTCGTGTGCTAGATAAAACTTGATACTTGAGTAGTAAGCAGTATAAACTACTTGTGCGGTGTGGGCCATCGCGTGGCGTGGCAATACGAGTCCTTTTTATCCAGGCCCAGGATTTTGGCGATGAGCGCGAAACCCATGATATGAGGGCCGCTCGTCGCCGACCTTCGGTCGCTCCTCGCGGCCCCACGAAGCTAGTAGGAATACACCAATTGCTCAATGTCTGAATCGTGGCCTCTTCATTACCACAGATAAAATTATCCTTGACGTGTAGTGGCATCTCCCTCCCTCACTAGTAAGCTTGGGCGATCCATATTTTGAGATCAACCCAGTGAAATTTGTCCAACAGGATTTCTCAGCTCTCCATGAGTCTTCATTATGGTTTCCTGCACACACAGATCCATTTGGCAGGATTCTAGTATCCTTGCATGACCAACTTGCTGCGCTCACATGGAATATGTTAAATCTCCTGATTATACTTCGGTAACACATTGTTCTGTTCTTGGATGAGTGTGTGCTCTCAGCTTGTCAGAGTTGTCACTAGGTAATTGCAGAGGTTATATTCTATTTGAATAGAATTTATATAAATACATTGTGGTGACATTGAGATACATTCAAGGAAATTATGAGGGGGAAGCAATGAACGAAAGCTTCAATTTGAATTGCCCTGATATGGGTTTGGCGCTCGTCGAAATCCTGGGCCTGGATAAAACACCATTCGTGGTACCGCTATTATCAAAATCCCCAACACCACCGATGCCCTACAACACTCATACCCTCACCATATTTCCCCCACCCACCACCCACCTCAACTCAAAGAAATGACCAAGCACACATTCATCGACCCCTCGACCCTCTCCTTCCCCTCACCCCGCTCTGCTCCCTCCCCCACCCCATCCTCATCACACGACCCCTGATCATCACATGAAGACTTCGACCCCAGCCACGAATCGCCCCACCCGCAAGCGCCCCCACACCACCGGTGGCGGCGGCATCTCCTCCAAGGAGCACAAAGAGGCGCGCGCGCACCACAACAGGATCGCCGCGCAGAACTCGAGCGATCGCAGGAAGGCGCAGTTCGCGTACCTTGAGCGCAGAGTAGGGGAGCTCGAGGAGGAGAATAGGCGCTTGGGGGCGGGTGTACCTGTGCCACCCCCCTCGGCAGCCCCTGTACCCGTCTTTCCAGCTGGCCTCTCGTTGGCCACGCTTGGGGCTGCGGCGGGTGAGGAGGAAAGGCTCCGCACGGAGAGGGAGAGGGAAAGGGAGAGGGAGAACAAGGAGCGGATTAGGATGCTGGAGCACAGGTGGGATGCGGTCGTGAAGGCGCTGGCAGCACAAGGTCTGCCTGCTGGTATCTCAAGCACGACGACGGCGGCCGCTCCTACCCGGCCTATGCCCCCACCTTTGACGGCGACTCAGCCTACCTTGACCTCCACATCTACCACGACAGCCAGCAAACCTGCATGCACCACCTTCCCCTCCCCCGCCCCTTTGAACACCTCGCTTGACCTTGACTCGAGCGCCTCCCCCACCACCACCTCAGCAACCTCCCTCGCCCCGCCCTCCAACCCGACCTTCACCGCCAACTCTGCGCCCTTCGCGCCCACCCATCACTGACAAAGCCCTCACCCAGCTCATCAAACACACAGCACGAGGAGAGGATGAAGGAGATGTCACAGGCAAAGAAAGGGGGTAGGTGTTTGAACCCTTGAGTACAATATGGATGACTGACCTTTCATTTTCTTTACCCCATACTCATCTAGCTGCTCGAGAGGACGTCTGCTTCCCATAAACCATGCCGAGCACAGGGTGCAACCACCAACACAATGTCCAAGTTGAAGGAGAGGCCAGAGGGTGGCAAGGATGAGTGCTGGATGTCAACACAATGGCAAAGGGATAGAAACAAAGTAAGCATGTCTGTGTCCACACGAAACCGATGATCGACTGACCTTTCTCGCCGCTCCACCCGCAGTCAATATCCTCGCGGCACCGTAGAATGAGAGGTAGTGCATCTGAGGGCTGATGGTGAGCGAGAGGCAGCGTACTTAGTAACTTACTGGGTCTGGTGTATAAACGGCACTGTCATCGAGGTGAGCTGGGTCTGGTAGCAGCGAAGCCGGAGCGAACACACTTCAGTCGGAAACCAATCTTATCTTATCCAGGATCGTGACGTGACGAGGCAAGCCAATCAGCGGCCGTGGGTAGATCGCTACGATCCCACGAGCGAATTTTTGTGACCGGATCCTGGGTATAGAAACGAGTCACCTACTTCGTAGGACTCATAACTATATCACGTGACTGCACTGCGGTTCGCTAGTGCCACCGCTACAGCTTGCCTCCAAACCTGAACCACGACTAGACTGACACCCACAGATCCTGGGTCGTGGGTGTGCCCCAAGAGCTCATCCAAGAACATCTACACCCTCTTTTTTCTTGAGGCTTTAGACGAAGCAGATGGAAGGTGCAGGAAATGGCATGGCTGTCAGGGACTTCAACACCGGTGTTGGTGAACCTGGTACGCCTGTAATAGCATCCCGTCGTTGAGCAATACCCTAATTAAATTTTGCTAGAGATTATCAACAAACCGCTCACGCAGGAAACGAACCGGAGACCAGGATTTCCTTATGTCCTCCCAGTTGCAAGACCAACCTCAGCAAGCGGGATTTACACGCGATTGTTGCTTGCATCAGGGCATGGCTACCCCTTGTACATCCCTGGTGGGAATCGTGCTCTTCCGGCTGCCTATCTGGCCAACGGGACCAGCATCGGTGATGTTGGTATCCTCAAAGAAGACGGTATCTTCTCGTTTGGTTTCAACATATTTTTACCTGCCGATCATCCTTGTCATAAAGGACGCAGTCTACCGCGGCATTTCTCTCCTATGCCACCATTGGATCCCTCAGAAACTCGTAAAGAACCTCAACATTTCTCTCCGGGAACTATTATCATGAGCCCAGGAATTTCAGTTACTCGACACTCGTCTTCCCCATTGTAAACATTCCATCCTTCTAACTCATTTGTGCAGGTTACGTTGACGCTTCTCTTTAGGAAAATCTCTGCTGAATCCAGTGCGAAGGAAGGCGCAATGTTGCTGCTACCTGATGGTGCTTCTCGTGAGGACCTCGTCTCAACCGAGAAACTACACGCGTACGCAAAGGAGCACGCAGCCGATTGGTATCAATATTTCAATAATTATGGCCTTGGGAATGTGTATAATGGATCAGTCTACATTGTGACTGGCGTCGACAAAACTTCGTCTTGGTGCCTTGCTGCATTTCCTATTTTCCCTCTTCCCAAAGCCTCTAAAGTGAATCTTTACCGCGATAAAGCTTTCTGGAGAGGTAGCAGCCTTTGTGCGACGGACAACTCGGATCTTAGTGGAAAAGAAAAACCCTCCGCTGATTGCGTCTTCCTACGCGGCACTAGAATCGCTCTCGGTGAATACACTTGGCTCGACAGCGTTCAGGAGGGCCCCGAGGATAGTGTCCGATATTCAGAGCTCTTAGTCCTTACGCAGTCACCGTCGCCTCTCGCCCAACGAATTGTCCAGAGAGCAAAGGCCTACGTTAAGCGAGAGAAAGAAACCTGCAATACCCGATCCTATGAGATAGTAAGTCCGCACGAGGGTCTCCTGCGATCTACTATAACTTATCGCTTGGCAGTACCCTTATCATCCGTCAGACATCCTTGCCCAGATACTACTTTCGCAGGTACGCATGCCAGCCCTTGAGTTTACCTAGCTAACTCGACGTCGCAGTGTCCGACTGCTGAATACGTCTTTCTCAATGACGTCGTCTGGTCCGTTGTGACAGAGACGCTGACCAACAAGCTCAATGCTGCTGGCAAAGAATGGGTTGAGGAAATCACGACAAGTAGAGGTACAGCCCACGAATTGAGTAGACTTCTCTTGCGTGTTTTGGGTCTGCACGACATTAAAAGTGCCGAAGGTCTGCCACTTCTTCACTCTCTTCGGTATCCTCGATTAAAGGACCATTCAAGGAGTCTTGACGCTTGTTCTAAACAAACAAATGGTGGGCAATCGAGAGCACTCTATCAACTGTAAAATTTCCTGACATGTCTCCCCTTCTTACCTCAGGCTCCAAGGACCCATCCGTTAGTCAATAAGAAGACTAGCACTCGGTGCAGTGGGGCTGATGCCATAAAGCGCCTCACATCGCAAGGTCATCGGCATTTGTCCGACTTCCCTCGCCTTTGAACATTCAATAGCGACTTACAGCGCATAGCAGCGTCTACACTATTGTGCTGCCCTATAATGATCTTGACTACACCGCTACTCTTAATTTACACGCCTAAGGAACCCGACGTTGCAAAAGCCATCGCTTCAGTCACGAGTGAAGGAGTTTGATAGAAGCGAACTGGTTTTGCGTTTGACTGCCTGCTTGAGACTGCCCAATGAACTAGTGCTTCCTGTAGGACCGAAACTCGCTTTCCAAATCTTGTCCTGCAAGCGAATCGCCGAAACTTGAACAGCAACGCATTGATTGCAACAACCGTCTTCGAACTGTTGGTGAGGCTGAAAGTGGTTCTCAATTTCTGGGCCGCACTTGAGATGTGCCAAAGAATTGTCGCTCCAGACGAAAGGAGGATGGGAGTTTTCTACGGGTTTCAGAACAAGCTCGAGAGGTGGACTTATCTTTTTCTTTTGGGAAAAAGCTGCAATTGCCCATTGATCTGCTAAATGAGCCTTGGTGACGAGAAGCAGGCTGCCGTTCTTCCGCGTCTGAGTAGCGTAAAGGTTATTTGCGTGGTGATACCACTCAACAGCGTTCAAGGCCAAGTAAACAAGGTCGGCAGCTTCGGGCTCAAACCGCCGTTCCATTCGCTTGCTGGGAAGAACGAGAATCACTCCCGAATGCGCTGATTTCTTGAGAGAAAATACAGAAGTCTTGTCGGGACTAAGACTGCGAATTAGGCACGTTTAGTTGTGTGAGGAGAACGTTGACTCACTGTCCAGTTGGGTCTCGTATTTCGAAGCTGGTGTCAGTGTAGATGCCTTGACGCCGGGTGTAAACAGAGGAAGATCTTTCCGCAGAGGGACACGGGGCGAAACCTTCAGGAGGACGATATCCAAGGGCGACATTCCTTTCGAGGCTGTACCTTATATTGAAGAGGGTTGTAAAACCGCCCTCCGGATTAAACATCCCAATATCCCCGGCATTGGCACAGGTAGGTTGCGTATTGGGGGGATATCCAGCTGGACGGGGGTGAGTTGGCTCGAGGAGAGGGATGGCACCGGGAGATAGGGCGTATAGGAATCGCGCATGTATGTAGGCCTTGGCATGAGGTACCGTTAAATCAGGAAGGTCCTGATAACGAAACATTATTTCAAGCTACTCAAAAAAGTCGCTATGCGCTACCTTTGTATCTTGCAAGGGATCAAGGCTGGAAGCTGTATGAGAATTTGTTAGATGGATTCCTCAGAAAGTAGGCCATAAGCCAAACCTCTTGCCCGAGTGCTCGTAGAGCCACTGTAGCTTCCGGTGTAGTCTCGGTTGCCACCATCAAGGTCGTCAGAGGGTAAACCTTCGGAGACCAAAGACACTTCCGAGAGCGGCGGCATTACAGTAGGAGGTCCTGCGGCTTCACGTCTATGTCATATTACAGTGAAAAGGTCTTATGGAAGCTACTCACTCCTAGAGGAAAGATGGGGGCCGGTATCAGACGGGGAGACAGGCTGTTGTGCGGCGGCGAGCCGTGTAGCAGGAGTATCAACATATCGAGCAACTTCTTGCATTTCCTCGCTATGCGAAGAAGGCCCTGCTACCGAAGGTCAGATACACTCGATATTAACCCTGTAATAGTGTGAGGAAGCCTCTTACCGTAGTAGTTTCGAGTAATGTTTCGAAATGTGATGGTTGTGGTATTTCCACTCTGGTAGTTGCTGCTGTTCGTAATCCCTCCATGGTTCTGTATGGCAAGATTCCCAGAGGCGACCACTGAGGATATCTGCCGGCCATTGTCGACATCCTCGTCGCTTCTTCTATGCGTAGATTGGTCTGAACCGGTAGATACCGAGACTGAAGACACGGTCTCAGCGCGAACTTTGACCTGTTCATGGATTCTTTCTTAAGAGGGAAAGTCGATGATTCAACTCCGCGTAGTACCTGGCCAGATGAATTGGAGCGAGTCAACGAGGATCGCTCTTCATGCTGCACCAACGCAAGAGATGCTGCTGTTGCTTCTAGAGACCTAAGAGACCTTCAGCATCATCCAGAAATCGAAAGAGCTGCTAGAGAAGCGGACATATTGTTGACGTGTTCAGCGAGACTGCTTGCCGTACGCGCGATGGTATCCTGAAAGTGGGACAACGGAGTGGCCGCACTTCGAAAGGAAGGTTCAGTCAGCGTCAATAAGCTCATCAGGCTTTCCCAAGCTCATTACCTAGTGTCATTTGTCGAGGGATGGACGCTCGAACTTGTGGCTTGATCCTGCTCACTAGACTCTCCGCTCCTCTGAAACACAGCGTTGAGTAAGGTGCAGGCAAGGTTTGCATACCAAAAAAGAAAAATTACCTGGGAACGCCCTACGCCCTTGTCCTTAGAGCTCGAGGGCATAAAGAGTGGCGTAAGGTGTTGGGAAGTCCGACAATACGTTGGTTCAGGAAAGGGGTTTGACAGAGACTGCTAGCACTGCAGTCAGAACAACAATGGGGAGCTGAGTTTAAATGGAAAGAAGCCCAGTCGCTCTCAGATAACGAGATCTAATCGATTCCTGGGCGATTGCAGAAAGCGGTGGAAGTAATTCCTCGCCGATGCCCTGCGCTTCGGAGAAGCGAATTTAAGCCAGATGGGAGGACAAACCAGTCTGTGTGACGCGCCATTGAAAGAATACTGAACAATGTACATCGATTACGCTGGGAAAAGCCATGCCGAACGAAAGGGAATTGTCGCCCTAGACTCGCGAATTCGCAGCTCGGTTATTGCAAGTCCGGCTCATCTAGTCGGACTCTTCCTCTGAGCCGTCGCTATCCACCTCCATGGCGTCCTCGTCCTCGAATCTGATGCCTTCAATGCCTCTATAAGGTATCTTGTCCTGAATCCACCTTCCCCAGAGAAGGAGAGGCATGCGCAGAGGCCCGACGCGGTGCGGCTGCGCGCGGATGGCCAACCGTTGCGCGTCTTCCAAGACACTCGATGTACACCGAGGCTTGCGGCAGGCGCCAGTGCTAGACGGCCCGCTTCGTTGCTTTTTTGCCCTTTCCTTTTGAACTCCCGACGGCCTTTCTAGAGTTCTATTTTGCAGATCGGAAAGAAATGAAGGACTAGACAAGAGGAAAACGAAAGAACCTGAGGAAGGAAGTGGTCAACATGCGGAACTCCCTTGTGTTCGGTTGTATCCATCTGGAAAATTTGTGACGAGGAAGGCTACGAGAAGCGAGTTTAGTTCATGTCCAAAGGTAAGAAATGAAGCATACATGCCCTCTCGTCTTGGCTCTGAGGGTGTTCGTTGTCGAACAAGAACCATCTGCTGCACCAACGGCAGTTGTGGTGGTAATCGATGCATGAATGCTCTGCAGAGCCCATAGCGGCTAGAATATATTGATCAAGGAGAACCTACCAAACAGGACCTTGCGGCTCAAATAGGTTGCCCTCTCGCCAAATACTGGGCGAGCGGAATAGCCTTTACTGTATTTCATGATCCAAGGTGGATGGGGCCTCCGAACGAGAGAATGCCATTGCATTGATAACGTCTGAAAGAAACGGTCTGTTAATACAGCACTTGTAATGGTGTCGTACGGGCTTACCTCTCGTCTTCATCCCACACCAGACCCTCTCGAATGTCTGTCATACTCCATTCCTCGTATCCACCGTCGCTATCTCGTTGGGTCCGGCCAAGACAAGGAGTACCTGAGGGTGATGAGGGGAGTGCCCTATCCATGCGAGAGATCGAATAGCCGATTGCATGCCGGTGATGTAATGGGTGGGCAGGATATCGGTGACGTGCACATCTTGAAAGGACAGTCAGGGGTATAGTAATGTAGGCACATACTTCCTTCAGCACAAGAGCCCAGAGCAGCTGTATATTTTATACAGCGATGCAACCGTTTGTTAGTCCAATCGCACCAAGCTGCTATTTGCCCAGTCGAACTCCACGGCAGTTCTGGCTTTATAAGGGACTGAGAGATTCACTATAAATGGTGTTAACGAGGAATGTAACAAGTAAATGTCGAGTTATACCATAAAGAGGTGCTGAGTGGTCGTGTCCTCTGGCCCTCACATCGTTGCTCACATCGTTGGGATCTGGGATGACAAAGACCGAGAATGAACCATCTTCGAATGTTCCGGCTAGAAGCCCTAGTTTCCTGGGAGTGTGCTCAGCGCTTTCCTAAGAAATTTATTGAGTGAATTTTGTCTTTTTTTTTTCTTCTCTAAGAAAGTCAAGGGCGTACTGGATCATGCGAAGGAAGAGGGCACCATTTCACATCGTAAGCTGGGCCGGTATCCAGGCAGACCACCATTTCGCACTTCATTTGGCCATAATCCGGCTTTTTAGAGGGGCTTTTCCTCGAGGAGGGATTGCGAATGCTGGAAAGCGACCAAATCTGGATACATGCGAACGAAGGACGTGCCACCTTTCTGCCGATGTCTGGAGAGTGTGAGTGGGAAGGGAACGGCGCAACAGCAAGATATTGCTTGAAGCCACGTTTCGCCCGATCTCCAACGTATGTTGGACACCAGTCGAGACCCCATACAGGAGCACCGGCATTGAAAACATGAGCGTTGCTCTCAACGGAATAGGTGGCTATATGTGTCGAGATAAGCGCGTCATCCGCTTGGAGAAGACTGGAGACAAACACAGGGATAGAGACTCGAACATCTCAAGATCGTGGCGTTTTTGCGACTTTACGGGACCAAAGTAGCACGGCAGCGGTGGAGGGAGTTTAAGAATTCCTTCTTCTGTTGTGACATCGTCTGTAGGCAGGTAAGCTGCCGCTTCTCTGGGGTCCTGAACTGTATGAATGAGAGACAGAACAGAAAAAAGCAGTACTCACTGTGCCGTCAGAATCTTCCACCCTTCCCGAATAGCAATCTCCTCGTACACGATCGGCCTGCGCTTTCCTTCTGTGTCAACGCCTATCCCCAACGTTACAGCTTCCTTGAACCACCCTCTGTCCTCTACCAGCTCCCACAATGGTCCTGGACCGACGTTATATCCCCAGGACTTGTTGACGCGGTCGGTGACTTTGGAATTCTGGGTAAACCCGTTCGTAAGAGTGACAGACGGCACGGAGAAGGGATTTGGACTTGTGGCAAGCCGTTCGACGCGTCCTATGCGCGAGAAAAGAGGAACAGCACGGTGTCGGTGGTGAACGTTCGGCGCAGGTAGCGCATACATTTGTCGCCTTGAAAGAGATCCAACCGACTTCACGACGTTTTCGACCTTTGTCTTGCCCTTCGCCTGACGAGAAACAGGCTCGCTTTTTCGTTTTGGGCTGACTGGCTTCGCCACGATTTCTTCTTCCACTTCGTCGTCGATTTCCCCAACCGCATCTTCGTCCATGTCGTCTTCAGCCTCTTGCTCAACAGTGTCTTTTTCTGCGTCTCCGAGCTCGAAATCACTTTCACTGTCTTCTTCATCCTCAAAAACGTTGGGTTTGCTTCGTTTGGAGGAAGGGCCGGGGCGATTCATCGCCTCTTCCTCTTCTTCCTCATCATCCGGATATCCTGCCAAGGCTACGTAGCTTGGCCGATTTGTCCTTGGCCTGAGTTCTCGAGGCATGAGTACGAGCTGTTCACGGTAGCGGAATGTAATAAAGGTAGGGGGACAAAAGTGCAATATGTCGACCTGATGGTAGGAGAGAAAACCGTGGGAATCATACTTCAAGCATTCCACAAAGGATTTCACCTGATTTTGCGACACAACTTGCTATGTACGTCCCTCTTCGCGGAAATGGATAAGACGAATCTCTCTGTTCCCGTATGCACATAAAGGGTGATACACGCACCGCTCTAGATGAGTAGATCCGATAGGGTCGATGGTGCTCTCTTCGCTCGCAACTAGCACGTTGTTCGTCTCCTGGCGAATGAGTTCTTAGAAGGCGCTCAATCGTCTCAATTTTCTCTTTTTTATATATGTCTCTTTTTCTCAACGAATTCCCAGCTCGTCAATCGGAAAGCCAAGAACTCTAATTGCACCGGTCACCGGCTACAACAAGCTTATTTAACCGAACCCCAGCTTCATGACCAACCAAATCTGTCTTCAACAATTCCGATGCTCATTCTCGGACTGTTTTCCCAGCGACGATGGCCAGAATCCCAAGTCATACGAAGGCGTTCACGATCCAGAAGGCCAAATCTTCCCAGAAGCCCGTGTATCACGATGGCATTTTGACGGAGCAACCTATTCAACACCCAGAAGATGGCCAGGTCTTGGTGAAGATGGGGGCGGTTGCTTTCAACCATAAAGACGTAAGTAATGGATGTGCATTCGTTGGAATCTACTTGACCTTCCACGCACAGCTCTGGCAGCGCATGGGAATGTACCCAGGAATTGCAATGGGTGCTACTTTTGGAGGAGACGGTGCAGGTGAGTTACCTTCATTCAAGGCACTTCCCGAGCTCAGCCTTACGTTTCTCATAGGAACTGTGATTGCATCTGGCACACCGAACGATCCGCTGCTCAACAAACGCGTCTTCCTCACCCCAACTCGTGGTTGGGAGGAAGACCCTCGTGCACCTGAGACGGTGTAGGTAGAGAACTCCTCTTCGCGGGATTCATAAGTAACATTACTCCCCTCAGTTTCGGAATTCTAGGAGGCGGCGTTTTCCCTCCTCTCGGAACGTTCTCCGAGTATGTCCTCGTCGAACGTGACCAAGTCATACCTTCTCCAGAGCACCTCGATGATGTGCACATTGCTGCATGGCCCGTTGGTGGCGTCACAGCGTGGAGGTCAGCTGTTGTTCATTATACTTTTCACGAAGCTCAACCATTCTAGGGCCGTCGCAGTGAATGCCCAGGTTGAGAGCGGCCAGAATGTCCTCATCACCGGCATCGGCGGAGGCGTCGCGCTTCTCGCGATGCAGATATGCCTTGCGAAAGGGGCCAATCTGTACGTGACCAGTGGCAGCCAGGAGAAAATCCAGAAAGCGATATCTCTCGGGGCGAAAGGAGGGGCTAATTATAAAGAAAGTAAGCACATGCTCCATCTCTTCGAAGAGACGCTCGATTTATCTTGGACTGCCAGAGAACTGGCCTGCGCAAATTGGTGCCCTGTTGGCGAAGGATAGGCATACCGTCCTCGACGCTATCATTGATTCTGCCGGTGGCGATATCATGGGTCAAGCCGGCAAGATTCTCAAGCAGGGAGGTCGTGTGGTCTGCTATGGAATGTATGTGCTCTTCGAAAGCAAAAACGACACGGACGAACAACTCATCCATTTTGATTAGGACGGCAAGCCCAGCTATACCGCTGACCATGCGTCAAGTCCTGGCTAATCAGCAGCTCATAGGTGCGCTCTACCTTTGTCTTCCAAAAAAGCTCCCCGCGTCGGAGCTTGTCTCTGTCTTGAGACCCCAGTCCTTTTCGACCAGTCTTATTTATTCATTTTTTCCGTCTGGTAGGATGGACTCCAATGATAACCTTCGTTCTGTCTGTTCTTTCTTTGTTCTTGATCCGCCACTGTCAAAGCTTTGAATATAGCATGTCTACTAACACCGTGCCAATTGTAGGTTCCACAATGGGCTCTCACAAGGACCTGAAGGATGCCACGGACTTCCTGGCGAAGCACCGGATTATTCCTATTGTCTCGCATGTCCTTGACGGGCTCGAATCAGCGGAGGAGGGCTTCGAACTTCTCAAACGTGGAGATCAGTTCGGCAAGGTTGTCATCAAGTTGCGCGAGAGAAATGCCTCTCAGTCTCAGGCGAAGCTCTGAAGCTAGAGTGCCTTGGCTGGCTCAGATGACCAGCCAAAGAACTCTCGTCAATCTTTGGATGCCATGTAGAATTTCAAAATTCTTACTCTGCTGGGTGTTGATATCTACCGTTATTAAATTCCAAAATATGGGTATGGGTGAATACAATATGTACAATGAACTACTTCAACCGTCCAGAGACACCACAGTCTAATGTTTGCAGGTTAACACCCGTGTACGAATTGGTAGGTACTACAAAGCTTAGAGTCACCAAAAAAGCCAAGAATGAAAGACGTTAGGCGTGTAACTCAGTAAGGATAGAGAAGTCGGACAAGATACTGAAGCAATAATACAGATATGGTTTGTGATGTAAGATGAGGGGTGAGTCCTTGCATAGGTCGAGCGTTGAAATGAAGGGATTTGGACACATGGTGATGAAGGAGTCCGTGATAGGGAAGGAGTGGCGTTAACTTTCGACTCCGATGCTTCAATCCAATAGAGGGGGTAGCATCCTTAATACGAGAAAATCATCAACCAGGGGTTGAGAACAATCTGGATGTTAAGACGGATTGTCAGCTCTGGTACAATCTAAGCTATTGGTATCAGATGAGCACTTACTGGAAGCAAGATATGGCAGCCAACCACAAGCGCGAGCGGGATGATCAAGGCCCATTCCCAGCCTGGAATCTGCCACTCGAACGGCACGATGTCCGTCGTAAATATGATCATCATGGCAATGCAGGCAAAGCAGATGATGAAAGACAACTTGAAGCGTTGCCAGATACGGGGTACTATGAGGGGACAATGTCAGTGTTGAACTAGTGAGCGGATCTCCAGAGCGCGAAGAAAGGTCACTGACCTTCAATCCAGAACGAGGAACGTTCAACTTCTTTGCCCGTGGAACCCCATGTCCTAAGGAAGAGACACAACGTAATCAGCATCTATAACACCTAATCTAGAATCCTTCCGGCGGGCCGTCGGGCATGGGACTTACATGTCGTACGAGAACAAGTGCGCAAGAAGAGCGGTCGACAAGTGGATGCTGAGGCCGCCGAAGAAGAACAAGCTGCATCAAGGGGGCAAATGAAGAGACCGATCAGTCAACTCTTTCTCTCGCCCGCAGCCGCAAGGTGACATAACCTAAGAGTGAAGACACTCACAAGAATGGTACCCATCTCAAGTTCTCAAACATAGCGCCGAAGAAATTGCGCTGTCCAAGCCGATATTCCAAGAGTGTGTATCCCAGGTTGCCTATGCCGGGGAAGACGACCGTACAGGCAAGGAGAATCTCGAAGCTATGCAGATAGAACCGATCGATCTGAGGGGCAAGGCCGAGGAGGAGGTAATTAAGAATCGAGCCCACAGTTGCGGCAGCAATCCCATCTAAACACAGCCAAGGAACGGCGGCGTAAGTAGTTGAAATAAATGATGAAAAAGGCGAAGACCGTCGAACAGCTTCGGGGTCGAGATAACTCGGCCAGTCAAATGTCCGATCCAACCACGTCACATCCGATGTATGTCACGACGATGTCGGATCAGAGCGAAGGTGTGTACTCACAATACGAGAACATGTCTGCATGCCGCGATAATCAACCCACACAAGGGAAAGAATAGATAGCAGTCAGCTTAAACTAGACCCAACTTCACAGGAAAGTTGGAGAAAACATACAGGACATCATTCCGATCTTGTAGTGCACAGGGGCCTTGGACCACACGAACCCCCGAAGTTGTTGACTAATGGGTCCCTGTCGCCACCATCGAATGAGCGGGTTGAAAATGATTTCGTTGCAACCTGTGCCCACAACAATAACGTCAGTTATACGGATAGAGAAGCGGTGTTGCAACAGACCGTAAGCATATTTTTGCCAGCGAGCGAGCTCATCGACAACGGTCAGCGAGACACCTTCTTTGAAGCCTCCATTCGAGTAGGTAGCCCAACGGAGAGTGTAGCCGTTCAACAACAACCGCAAGGCGAGATCGAAGTCTTCCGAGACGTTGGCTTCAGACCACTGTTTCCGTTTACCGTCCGCAGGGTCAATGAACGCTGCATCTTGAACCGCAGACCAGCGTAGGAAGGCGTTATGTCCGACGAAAGGCGCAACTTCCCCATTGGCACAACCAAGGGAGATGCACTTGTTAATTCGCCGTGTAAAGTGGGTGATGCCGTTCTCGAAATAGTGATGGGCAACCTGGAGGACATCTAGGCAACGAATCAATCATTAAGCACCTCGACAGACAACAAAAATAGGACAGGAGGTCATACCTGACTCGTGCTGGATGATAGCAACGTCAGGGGATTCATACATCTCGCGTGCTGCATCTCTGAAGCAGTCCTCGGGGACGACCGTATCGGAGTCGATGATAAGGATAATTTCGCCCATCCGGAGAGATTTGCCGTTAGCGCACCAAGGCCTGAATTTGCGACCCGATTCCTCGTAGAGTTCCTCTTGTGCCATCTTCATAGCACGATCCTCGAGGCATTCGTCGCCGTCGTCCTCGGCACCCTCTGCCTCCAACTGAACAAGGAACTTCTCCAATTTGAGGGACAGAGCTAAGACAACTGGGTTAGCGAGGTGTTTCAAATATACCAGACAGCAACAAATATACCTAGACCGTAGTTCATGCTATCAGACAGGGCATTGATCAGTATCATAGAAACTTTCTTGTAACCGTATTAACACACTTGCTGGCCTTCTTGAATTTGCCCGCACGCTTGAATCCACCGGGAGCAGAGCTATGACCAGGACGAGCCGTCCATCCAATGTTATGATTCGCGTAGAACGCAATCCGTTCGTTCCGGTCTTCTTCGCTGATCAGCTGCATACCATCGTCGCAAATGAAGATTGCAGATGTGCCCCCTGTTCAGAGAAGGAGCAAAGATGATTAACTGCATGAGCTTATACCGAAAGAGGGAAAAGTTTACCTTGACGGGCGTACGTCTGCATGGCCTTCTTGACTGAGTACACGGAAGGCGCACTGTCATATCTATTAGCAATAGGTAATGGAAAGACAACGAACGAGACCTACATAGTTTGCTCAAGACTTTCCTTGTAGACGGGCATCTGGATCGTGATATGCGGCAGGTTTCGGTCAACTCCTGGATTAGGATCGGGCTTGACCGCAGAATAGTACATGGAGTTTTCATGATATTGAGCGACTGGTCCGAATCTGGAGAGGAAGGTCAGGGTGGAACCTCAGAAAAAAGGGAAGCAAAAGTAGCGCTTACATGAGGCACAAGTTTCCGATAAGCTGGAGACAGAAGAACTGCAAACAGGAGACGAGGAATTGGCGCAACTGCAAACGAAGAGGAGGCAAAGATTCTTACGATAGAAACACAGTAGATAACAGGCATAGTGACGAGAAGCGCAAATCGAGTGAGGTCGCCATCAAGAGCGTACTCTTCGAGAAGGACAGAAACACCAGACGTCATGAAATCTATGGGGGGAAAATACAATAAGCATCGGCAACGCTTCATCAGAAGGACAAGAGGAAGTTCGATGAGAAGCACAGAGCAAGGAAGGCACTCACAAGCTGCCAGCGCAGCACCACAACCAGCATAGATCGGGCCTATCAAGACCAATTTCCGCTCCTTGCGCTTGCCACCCTTCTCCGGATCGCCTCCGGACGTGGTCTGCACGGTTGATGCGCGTGGTTGAAGCTTCCAGTTCCACCAGGAACCTTTTGGGGGTGGAGCAGCAGCAGCAGCAGATTCTTTCTCCTGTTTGACCTCCTCGAGTTGAGCATTGGGTGTCTTCTCATTGAGCTCAGTTTGCGAGCCATCCGGAGAGAGCGCGGCGTTCTCTGCCGGGGTGGGTACTGAGGAAGCGAGAGACGGGGAAGGCCGATGCCCGATAGCGCGAGTACGCCAAATGTGTTTGATGAGCTTTTCCTCGAAGTCTTTGCACAGAGGAATGATGTTCTCTAAGCTGTAACTCCAGAGGACCACAGCACGCTCGTCTCGCTAAAAGCGCATATTAAGCTTCGCCGAAGCGGCGACAAGACGAAAAGGTGGACTCACGACAAAGGCGCCGCACTGATCTTTCTCGGCTTGGGGAAGGAGGTCGATGGTGTCAATTATCTGGATGCGAGTGTTAGAGTCGATGTAAAGACAGTTGTCGTTCGGACCGCTAGAAGTCAACAATCAAGGTGAATATATGCGCATATAACTGGAGAAATCTGCATACATCTTGCGAATAGCAGCCTGGACGGCCGTGTTGCGAATCTTGACAGCAACGACGGGATTCAGCTTTCGCACAGCCGCCTCGAAGGGGATGAGGGCTGGGTTCTCGTAAGGAAAGACGCGAAAGAAGCCGTTCTCGACGCGCATGGCGACACCAGTCGAGACGGTCTCCTCGATGGGCATGAACCAGTTCTCCTGCTGGGTGGTTTCATCTAAAGCAAGGTAAATAAAATGCCCTTTGAGTAACACTGCGGACATACAGATCTTGTGAAGCCAGGCATCCCAGAGGTCGTAGTCGCTGTTGTATATCGTGACGGCAGCCATGGCGGACAGAAGAGAGGAAATTAGGAAGATATAGGCGGGGAAATAGGGTAGGGGGAGCACGGAACAGCGGCCTCCTCGCAGGGGACAAGAACGGGGCCAAGGGGGCACATTCCGGCGAGTTGTGCTTTATACACGCTTCTTCGATTTTTCGAGGTGCATTCGGAAGTTGGACAGGTGTGACACCGGCGTTTCCCAAACCATCAGTGACAGGCAATCGTGACAAACTCTAACGGGGCTGCCATTCCGAGCCTGTCTTTCTTCCAACCTTCACCTTGAAACTATGCCGTTGGTTTTTTTGCCGAGACACATTTGCTCGCACCTGTTCGTGTAGCCTCGGTTCTCGAATACCCTCCGGTTCCTGTCCCTTACATTCAATTTTACGCTAATTTTGTCCTGATAGACCGATTTATTCCCACTGGCTATGACAGATATTGTTCAAATCGCCCAACACGCATGATGAGCTGAGCATTGCTTCTTGTCGGATTGCTTTTGTCAGCTATCTTTGAGTGGCCATCACCTTCAGCACAGCGGTTTCTGACAGTGTGCCATACCTATCAGTGCCTCAAGGAAAATAACTCCTGTCCAGCTTGTCCGTGGACCGTGCACGCCGATGATAGAACGCTTGCACACCCGGGGCTCACACACGAAGGGTCTGTTCAACGCACTTTCATGCACCCAAAGCTTATATTCTTGCCCTCGCAGGTCCCCACAGTCCTTAAATGTAAATGTGATCCTTACAAGCCGAGGGTTCCATAACACATTTCGGAACCTGAGAGAACCGACGTCTCGAAACCGTCGTTCTCCTGAAGAACATATGGCAGCGATCTGATCTACATCATCTGGATTTCGACAGGCCGTCGACTGAGGCATGTCACTGGGCAATTTTTTTTACGAAACCAGTGCGTGCCAATTTGGTCGAAATCGTGAAATATCACCTTCTCAACGCCTTGTTCTGTTATTAGTGGCGGTATCGAGCGATAGGATGTAATGATAAATGAAGCCCACCACGCAGGGGTGAGCCTCTTTTCGCGCCGACGTCGAGCATGGATTACTCTCCTCGGAATGCATACCCAACCTGAACAGCGTGTGTGTCCGGGGATACTCTGATCGCACACTCACTCTGCGGCAGGCAGCCCAGAGCGAAGTGATTTTTCTAGGCAGTTCCATTTCCCTGTCATAATCGCAGCGCAAATCTTTCTAGCCATGGGCGGAGCGACGAATCTGCTATACTCCACGTCAATTATTACAACCACTCCGTCAAGACGACCTATGCTCTATAAGTGCTATCGCAGTGGCATTGGACAATCTGCCTCACTCGGGAGCGCATATACTTTACGAACTCATTTGCGCTGACAGCGTGGTAATCGCAGATGATATAGTTTCTCAACAAGATGAATCGCATTTCGCTCCGCAGAAGCCTGCCCGTACGCACGGGTCGGCCATCGACTCCCTTGTCTCTCGCGATCGAAAAAGAGACGCCTTCAACAACGTAGAAAGAGTTGATGCCAACGTGAGGCCTAGGCACTAAAGGCTCCCATATTCCACGTCCGTCGTGCAGCAGTGTTTGTGCAGTCGGGGCTGATAGTCGATAGTCGGGTCCAGACTATGGACGACTTTGATGCTGGTGGTTGTTCGGTTCGTCACGCTATGTCAAAAATGGATGGGATAGTCGGGTGAGTCATCACCTGGGCAGGACACTTAGATTAGATGGTAATGCTCTGACAATAAAATTTATTGTTCTTAATAAATATTGAACAAATGGGAGGGATTATTTCTCCTTTGGGGTATGTTTTTCCCTCCAGTTTCAAGCCTTGGCACGCGCGGATTTGACTGAGTTCTTGCGAAGAACAATGTCGATGTACGGGTTGAGCCCATCGAAAGCATTTTGCTCGTATTCTTGGGCAGGTCATACCACCCACTGACCGCCTAGATACACCCTGTTGATAGGAGGTAGAGAAATACTGCAGCATAATCCAGAATTTATTCCTTGNTCTCATGATATTCAAAATTTCTTCATATAAAGCATGTGCCGGCGACATGGTACCAAATAGATTATGTGATTCAAGCCCTTACATGGTCACTATATGTGAATTGTCTGACTAGTGGATGAGACGAGACCCACAGGATAGACCTACTACTACATGGATGCAACATCTAAACACCTGCTAACTAGCTGAGCCAACATCAAATATTATAGCCATGAAGGAGCTGGTTTGGTATCTGGCAGATGGGTGGAACAAGATGCCCAGGATAGTCCAGCTGCTTCATGGATATTACATGTTGACATGTGCCAGCCAGCTGAGTTAACATTAAATATTTCAGCTGCGACGGAGCTGTTTCCTGATCTGACAGGTGGATGGGATAAGATCTTCGGCATGCTCTTCCTACTACATAGTTGTCATGTCTGAACATGTGCCAACCAGCTAACCTAACATCAAACCTTTCAGCTGCTATATAGCTGACTCCGTATCTAACCCATGTGCGTCGACGTATGCGTCCAATGAAATTAGAAAACGTGACTGCGAGATATCATACATTTGGCAGTGTACTATTCTGGACCTGATGTTCGTCAGGACCCTATGTTCGTCAGGTCACATCACTGTCACCCGTCGCGAATCACCAGTTTCCAAGTCCGACGACTGACGAACCTCAGCGTGAGGAAGCAAAGACATGTTCGTCGCTTACGTATCCATGATCCCATCTTGCCGCGCTCCCGGCAGCCCGTCATGCGTGACAGAAAGCCCAAAATTTGTCCTCCTTCATAGCTCTATTTTTCACCCAAAAATGCCTCTGTAGTACATGTAATAGTGTGCCATTACAAGCTCCAAAAGTTGATGAAGATTGGTGGTCTCGGTGGCAAGATCCAGGGGGGGTGACGAACATAGGGTCCTGACGAACATCAGGTCCAGAATAGTACCAGTAACGCGCCCTGAGTTCATAGCTTGGTAGCGACGGGCCGCAATCTCTTTGCAGGCCGATCCTAACATGGAACAACATGTCCTTCGAGCGAGCCGAAGTGCTGCTGGTCACAACCTCCAACAAAAAATGTCGCTCCTTCAGACCCTCTTCCGATCATCCTTTTCCAGCTCTGTGCGGCTTCAATCGACATGCAGAAGATATGCAAGTACCTCTGGGGCGTCAGGGTCTTCAACAACGGGCGAGAAACCCAAGGAGAAAGCAACCGGCAAGAAAGCAGGTGTGTGCTCACCAACGCGTATCGTTCGTACATGTATAGATCTTAATTCCAACTCTCCTTCTTTATCATAGGCTCTGAACCAGTATTGCCACCACCACGGTCCTCATGTGCCCCAGACACTGTGCTACCGGGTGTTAACTACCTGAAAGGTCAACCACCTGTAGTCGCGCTTGCGGACGACGCGTACCCGGAATGGCTCTGGAGCATCCTCAAGCCACGCGTATACGAGGATGATGGTCCTGGTGGCAAGAAGGAGCGCGTAGAACGGAGGAGGGTGAATAAACAGGCCATCAAGGACCGGAATTTTATGCAAACGCAATAGACTGTGGGGACGGTATCTACGCCCGCTGGCGCGCAACATTTAGCACTAGGTACGTTCGGGGTGAACTATTCCTGTGGCTAACACTGACCTTGTTTGTGTTCGCGTGATAGCTTTAATTGATAGGGCCCGAAAATCATTAGGCCAATTTCCAATGGTTTTCCTTTTAGTTCAATTGCGACAATGCTTCGGCCAAACTCTGGCGTTCTTTCGCTGAAGACGGAGATGTTTTCCAGTTGGAACGTTGATTTCTAATCACCAAGTCGCCAGTGTCTCAATACGATGGCCGATATTTCTCGTAATATCTTCTCCGTCGTGGTTCGCCGAAAGAGGTTCCGTCATATTCTTCGTCAAACGAATGGGCACCTTCAACCGGAGCGCAGGTTAGCGACTCGTGGTCGTCGTCAACCCGCACTCCGTGTTCGCACTCAGCGTCGGTAACGTTGAGTTGAGAACGTCGACTCACGTAACCCTTCACTCTATGTCTTTGGTCCGCGTCTGGTGAAAATAAATTCGAAATTCTAATTTTGCTCGGTGGAAGCTCAGAAGGTTTGGGTACAAGGAGGCTCGAGGGACCTTCAAGTGTCTCCCGTTCAGCTTCTTTACCTTCTAAGGCTTACACTTCAGTCCCTCGTTGCTCAGCACACCCGAGCTGGAACCGTCGGGCATACTGAGCTTCTCCTGCACGGAGATTCAAGAGGAGCGTCAGGACACACCTCCACGAAGGGGTCTCCTCCCACCAATTTTCCAATTTTGCTTCCATGTTTAACGCCTCAGGGCCATACTCTGCGAGGACGCCTCAGACACTTTGAGCCTCCATTTCTCGGTCGTCGGTTAACGACTTCAAGATTATTCGACACGGGGGCAAAGATTTCCACCGTTAGTGCGTGTTGCCCTCGAAGTTCAGTCGTCTCAGCTTCATAACCTTGGAGACTTCTGGAGAGCTCGAGACCTGCGCAGGGCGGAGGACTAGAGGATAGTTCTTCATTGACCGGCTGAAAGTTGCTTTCCAGAAATTTGTCCACGGCGCGGCCAGTTGCATGCTGGAAACCTAATGGCTCGTGCCCACACTTGGAGAAGCCAGCGTGGAATCCTCTGAACCTTGAAAGACGCATCATGGCGGGGAAATCGGGAAACGACTGATGCTCGATACAAGAGAGTGGCATAAAAATACATTGCATGGTTGTCGAAATATATGATAAGATGTATGGCCCGCGAGTCAACCGGATAAAGGACTTCATGAGGACGAGCTCTTCGGCGGAGGCTCCGTCGGTGGAACACCCCACTCTGGTAGTCCCTTCGGTCGTTGTATGCGCTTGGGTTCCCAATCTTCGTCCGCCGCAGCACTGAGACGCTAGAAAGTAAGACGGGTTACAAGACGTCATCAAGAATAACAGATATCTGGACGCACGAAGTACTCCTCCCGAATGTCAAACTTCTTCCTGTTCGCCTTTAGATTCAGCTCTTGCTCCTTCGACACCTGGTGCGAATATAAACATTCCTGAGCGGGCGGAATGTTAACGAATACGCACCGTCTTCACTTTACGGTCGTGCAGGTCGTACCGCGTTTGTGTGAACATGGAGAGACCGTATGAAGAGGCCACCATGATCAACAGAAATGGGATGCCGAAAAGACTGGGATGCTTCCTGACGGCTCGATTGACCGCACCTGGGTTCAGAGGACGCGAAGAAAATGAAGTCATCCTCGACTCTTCTTGGCAGCTATTAAGCACGAAGAGGACAGATACGTTCAAGGGGACGTGCAGAGGATGTCAGAGGTGGTGAACCGAAAGATGCACTACCTCGGCGTTCGCCGAACGACTACTGAAATGGGCAGCAGCCCTTTTTGGGAAAGAAATGTCTGTTTCCTGGACACCCCATCTCCTCAACTGGGGAATCTCGAGTCATATTCCACCGTCATCGACTTCAAGATACCCAGTGTGCGTACTGCCTGTCCCAGATCCTGATTAGCTGCAGGAAGGGACTATGAGCGGTACGTAATAACATCTCATCACAATCTCATCTAGCCTGACAATTTTTTTACTCTTCAGTGTCCGTTGTGTTGGGCTCGCAATGGGGCGACGAGGGCAAAGGAAAACTCGTTGACATCCTCGCAGCCGACATCGATGTGTGCGCCCGATGCGCAGGGGGAAACAACGCAGGACACACTATCGTTGTGCCTGTAAATGGCGAGAAGAAGACTTTCGCGTTCCATCTTCTCCCGAGTGGTATGTGGACGTTCTAGTGGTCTGTCGGATTACCAGGCGTTGAAATCTGATGAACAGGCCTCGTCAACTCATCGTGCACCGGTTTAATCGGCTCTGGCGTTGTCGTTCATGTTCCCTCGTTTTTTAAGGAGTTAGATGCCCTCCAAAGTCAAGGTAGCCCCGACCCTCCGATCGCCGTGTGTGGTGTTGAAGCAGACTTTTCATCAGGTTTAAATTGCACTGGTCGTCTGTTCATCTCCGATCGCGCTCATCTCGTTTTCGATTTCCACCAAATTGTTGATGGGTTAAAGGAGGTCGAACTCGGTGGTTCGAGGTACATAGATCGATCTTCCCTCCATGGCTCCATGGCTCCATCCTAATGTGTTCTGAAGCATCGGGACCACCAAGAAGGGCATTGGCCCGGCGTACTCTGGAAAGGCCTCTCGCTCAGGCCTCAGAGTGCATCACCTCTTCGACCACGAAACTTTTGCCCAGAAGTTCCGCAAAATCGTTGAGGGCCGCTTCAAGCGTTATGGGTATTTCGAGTACGACACCGAAGGCGAGATCGTACGCTACAAGGTACGGAGCACACGGCTCCTTAGTTTCTCGTTGCCCTAAATGTCCAACTTCACACCAGGAGCTTGCAGAGCGGTTGCGCCCTTATGTCATCGACAGCGTGGCGTACATCCACCAAGCCATATCGTCCGGAAAGAAGGTCCTCGTCGAGGGTGCCAATGCACTGATGCTCGATCTCGATTTTGGCACGTATCCCTACGTGACGTCGTCCTCGACGGCTATTGGTGGTGTCTGCACTGGACTCGGCATTCCACCCAAGATGATTGGACACACTATCGGCGTCGTCAAAGCGTATACTACGCGTGTCGGAGGGGGCCCATTCCCCACCGAACAGTTGAACGTAAGAGAGCCTCTTAGTGACTTATATATCCACTAAAACTTACTGTAGGATATTGGCGTCCATCTCCAAGAAGTCGGTCGCGAGTATGGCACCACTACTGGCCGCCGAAGGCGCTGTGGATGGCTCGATCTCGTTGTCCTGAAGCACTCCGCCCTGATCAACGGATACGATAGTTTCAACCTCACCAAGCTCGATGTACTCGACCAACTGGCGGGAATTAACGTTGCGGTCAAGTACACTGTAGACGGTAAAGAGCTGCCTGGATTCCCTGGTTCGTGCAAGATTGACTGTATCGGCTCTGCTTTGTCTAACGGCATCATCAATTCTCGCAGCTGATCTCGAGCTACTCGACAGAGTCGAAGTCGAGTATGTCACTCTACCTGGATGGCAGTCTTCCATCGAGAACATTACCTCGTACGACGCGCTCCCTGAAAACTGCAAGAAGTATGTCGAGTTCATCGAGGAATTTACCAAGGTGCCCGTCAAGTGGATCGGAGTCGGCCCAGGTCGAGAGAACATGGTCACAAAGCCTTGAGTAACTTATCGATATGTGCATAATTCCTTGACGCTGCACTTACTATAGGAACAAAGGACAAAGGATTATCTAGAGATATATTACGAGGAGAAAGGTTTGCATCGACAGTAAAGTAGGGCTTGTAGATGAATATGGAATAGAACAGAGATGTGAATTGACGGGCTGTGATAGCGAAACTTGGCCTGGGTTAGAACAAAATGAAATGGATAGCTGTGCTTTCTGTAGATTGTACGTCTATGCTGGTTTTCCTGCGCAGTCCAAGTTTCACCGGCGTTCATGGGCGCTAATTTGGGAACTTTCCCGGATCACACCGCTATTGTTTCTCCGCCTGAAGCGGAGGCACGTGGGTCAAACTCATCTCCTCCTGCCACCTCGTCCACAAAAAGAAAGAAAATAACAGATTTCTGGAGACCCCAAGGACCTCGATCGCAGGATACCACCCAAACTACCCTTTGCCGGCCCAAAATGTCGCAACACATCCAGCATCACCAAACATCATTCCTCCACTATACCCCGCCCATCCAGCACCAGCAGCAGGCCCAGCAGCAACACCAGCAACAGCAGCACCCCATCACCCATGTCGCACCGCAGGACACCCAGAGACAACCACCCCAGCAGCCGCAGCCTCAGCCTCAGCCGCAGGTAGTGCAGCCACAGCACCAGCCTCAAGCGAGCGGGTCGACGACGGCGGGCCCTGTCGTGGCGAAGGGAGACTGGACGAAGGATCTGGTTCATTTGGCCAAGACGGCAGAGCTAAAGTGAGTCAAGTCGCATTGTCGCAGAAGACTGGATTGATTTTCGGGTTTCGTTCATCTACCTAGAAAGCATGCGTTGACGCTGCAGCTGCATACCGCTCATATACTGTCGGCTCACGCGACGCTTGAGCAGAAGGGAAAAGCGATACAAGACCTCAGAGAGCAGAAGAACAAGTACGTGTCTCAGATCCTTGGATGACGCGATTAGGGGGTTGAATATGGCCCAACCAACCAGGCTCGAAAGTGAACGGACGCGGCTGCTAAATTGCTTGAGGGAGGTTCGTTACGATGATCTTATGCCTCTAGTTCGCGCTAGGTTACTGACAGTCCTCTCTTGAAGATCAACGAAGATCGCGACAAGGTTCGAGAACCTTTCATGATACATCGGAGCGTGTACTCATCTCGTCACCGTTCTTAGGTCGATCTTATGGAGGCATCTCTTGAGAAGGAGTGCGTATTCTCCCAAGCGATCACTACGGTTCATCGACGCTGACCATCGTCTATGATTCTGTTTTCGCAGGTGCAATGACACCCGTGCAAAAATCAAGCAGCTCACCGACGGTGACTACGCCATCGCCAAAGCCGACGTGGACCGCCTTCGGCAGGAGCTCGGGCAGCCTCCACTCCCAAGCTTACAGAGTACGTTGGAAGAAAAGACGGCCCAGTGCGTTTTCATACCTCTGATCTCCCCCGCCTGTTCTCTGATCCTTGCTATGGTCTTGAAACAGGTATCTGAACGAGCGTCGGCTGAACGGCAACGAGTCGCAAACCGCCTCTGCGTCCCAGAACGTTGCCAGTGCTTCGACAAGTGCGAATGGGAATGGCAACAAACGAAGTGCACCGCCTGCAACTCCGTCGACGGAGGTTCAGGCGAAGAGGCCGCGAGGAAGGCCAAAGGGAAGCAAGAACAAAAACAAGGCATCGGATGGGTCTTGAGGGCCGTCAGACGGGTCTTTTATGTGTCGTTTGCTCTGGGACACCTGGCCGTTGTTCTCGTTTTCCCTTTGCGTGGACGGCCGGCTTGAAGTGCGGTCCTATTTCTGAAAAGGGACCTACCTCATCCCTCTCCGACTCCCCACACCCTTGCGAATGCGTAGCTTGTCCATTTTTTGATCGTTGGTGGTGGGTTTTTGGCATTTGCCAGGCCTATTCATCACTTCTTTACCACTCCCATCGCGGATGTTCATGGAGCGAGGTGGACCATGATTGATCTATTCCCTTTGTCACTCACACACCTAATTCACCAGGACGACCCTCTGATATATATAAGTTAAGTATCGGACTGGTTGACTGAGATGTATCCCACAACCATGTGTACAAGTAGTTTGTTGCATTTTCTTGATTTTTTGCGCATGGTATGTGGGCTGCTTGATCATGGTTTGGTGAGTTTTGTAGGCGCCGTAAGACTGCATGCAATCCAGGGCGTCTTGCAACCATTCAAATGGTATTTGTGGTTTGTGGGCACTCCGTCGACGTCCGTGGTGGGTAGCCTTCCTCTTGGCTGTCCACAACGCACCGCTGGCACGTACAGCCCGTGTTGGTCGCCTGACACGGTGAATCCCTGTTTCGTCTTTTCGTCTTTTTTTTTTCTTGGTCAGCACTCTCCGCTGTGGATAATCTGGACCCCATCCCGCTACAGGCGGTGGT
Organism: Cyclocybe cylindracea; assembly: GCA_013376435.1. Classification (NCBI taxonomy): domain Eukaryota; kingdom Fungi; phylum Basidiomycota; class Agaricomycetes; order Agaricales; family Hemipholiotaceae; genus Cyclocybe; species Cyclocybe cylindracea. Next base: position 460,886 of record MPNV01002784.1, on the reverse strand, counting down.
TAGTATTGTCAAGGCCGCCTCGTAAAAAGTACTTTGGGCAATCAGGGATCAATGGCCGAATGCATGACGTGGCCAAGCTCATCACGAAACAGCAATTTTAGGGAATTTGTCGCTGACAGTTGCCATAGCCTCCAAACGCGCCGCGTTGGCCGCTGTGGGCTTGTGGGGCGGAGACTGTGATAGGCGAGCACGGCTAGCCTGACTGAACCCCCGATTCTCCGAGCTCCGGACGGATGTAAAAATATTCATGGTGCGTGCTCGTCGCCTTCAATCAGAGTCTCTTCTTGAGCAGGTGGCTAAAATGCGTGTCAAGATCGGCGAAAATATTGAGCACGACTTCATTTCCATTAACAAGCGGTCGACGATTGTAGGCGAAGAGTCCAGAGATGGTCCTCTCGAACCTGAAGATTCGCGTTTCAACGCGTTTCAGGGGATCGACATTTGTTATTTCTTCCGTTCCACCAGGCCCCGAAGCAGAATTATCTCGAGGGGTAATTCTTGCTAATCCAAAGTCTATTTCGTGTCCAAAGTACGCTCATATTTTTCTCCTTGTCTGCTTGAAGGAAACTTTGTAAATAACACAGGAATTTCCAGGGAATCTCCGGAAGCGCAGTTCGGTACGGACACTGGCGATCCGGCTGAAAAGCGCCGCCGCAAACATCTCACCCTGGACCCTATTCTCGATGCTTACCACAAGTGGATCCCCAGTGATTGATGGCAGGATGTGGCTGGGCTCCGCAGGGTATATAAACACGCAAGCTCCCATCATGTTTCCTCAGCTGGTCTCATTCCCCCACCACCCACTAAATTTGCGTTGATCGCCTCCCTCTCACATTTCTATAACCTTTAATTCGACAACATGGTTCAAATCAAGACTGCCGCTTCCCTTGTTCTCGCTGCCGCCGCCATCGCGCCCGCAGTTGCCTACCCTTACTACGATGCTGATGACTCCCTCGTTACGTGAGCACCTGCTAGCCTCCTCCTGAAAACCTTGCGTCTGACGGTCTTCTTTTCTAGTCGCGAGGATAACGAGTTCGCTGGTAGCCTCTACAGCCGCCGCTTCCACCCCCACCGATTGTAAGTCGTCTTTCAATACTGTATTGTAGAGAGGAAGATCTAAAATCCTATCATTGCAGGGAGGAGCGCGATGACTTTGAGGAGCTCATGGAACGAGAGGAGTTCGAAGACCTGATGGAGCGCGACCCACTCCTCGGCTTCAACCACCTTAAGAAATGGATCAAGGGCAGGAAGGGTGCTGCTGCCCCTGCCCCCGATGCTGGCGCCGAGTACGCCCGTGAGCTCGAGTTCGACGAGGACCTGTTCACCCGCGAGTTCGACGAGCTCATGGAGCGTGAGCCCATCCTCGGCTTCAACCACCTCAGGAAATGGCTCGGCAAGAAGAAGACCCCGCCCGCTGCTGAGGGCAACTTTGAATCGCCTCCTCTCGTCGCTCGCGAGTCCACCACCGATGAAGTAGTCTTCGCCCGCGAGGTTGACGAGCTCGAGGCCCGTGAGCCCGGCTTCCTCACCTGGATCAAGGGCATCTTCAACCCCAAGAAGAAGGCCGAGGAGGAGAAGAAGAAGAAGGAAGCGGAGGCCGCCAAGAAGGCTGCCGCTGCTGAGGCCGCTGCCCCTGAGGCCCGTGACTACGACGAGCTCCTCGAGCGCTACTTCGATGACCTCCAAGAGCGCGAGCTCGCCGCCTCCGAGGAAGATTTGATGGCTCGGGACCCCTTCCTTGGCTTCAACCACCTCAAGAAGTGGATCAAGGGAAGGAAGGGTGCCGCTGCGGACCCCTCTGCTGAGGCTCCTGTTGCCCGCGAGTACGACGAGCTCCTCGAGCGCGAGTTCTACGACGATCTTGACTAAATGTTTGGTAGATGGAGTAGTTTAACAAACAATACCTGCCTCTGTTGTACGGATGCGTAGTGGGTAAATCACAAATTTTCATATTCTGCAGAAGCGCCCTTTCCTCGTAAGCTGTGTGGTCTCAATGAACTGTCCACAACTCTGCGTCGAAGCAGTGCTGCAAGTGTATGGTCATGGGGTCGAACAGTGCTCGGTTACTGTAGTATGTCTGTTACAAGTACATAGACCGCATTGAGACGTAATGAAAATGAAAATGAAATAGGCATCAACCATCTGTCTGGCTGCGTCTAGAAGCTCCTACTGCTGGAATTCTGGACAATGATTATGGCATTACAATTATGTATGTGTAGGGTAAGTACAATGCATACAAGCATTCGACAAACTACAAATGGCATCGATGACTTGAAGAACAAGCTACAAGTAATTCTATGAGAAGTTAGACGGCGATATTAGTACAAGTGTGTAGAATAAAGAAAAAAGGCATTGCAGCGATTAGAGGCTATTAATTTTGAATTGGAGAAGGGGGATGCGATGCCATTGCTTGACTGCAGAGAGAAGGCTCGATTCTTGCTGCCCGTATTCCGCTGAAAGTTTGCTCTGATCCCCCGCGAGGCAGGGATCGACGAAGAACGACGACAATCCGTGTATTCTTGTAGCCGCCTTCGGGTACGAGCCTGCCTGCCACCCATCCGCTCCCTCTACCTGTGGTGGCCCCAAACACGGCGATCCAGATATCTCCGACGAAACCGGTGACGACAGCCCAGAGGACTGCGTAGACGTGCTACTGTGTGCGTCGAGCGTCGGTGTGCCCGATCGCGAGTTCCACCTCTGTTCAAGAAGGAACTCGACGCCATTCTTGAGCGATGCTGGTCGGCGTGATCTGCGTGGTCTCCAGATATACCGCTCTGGGTGAGTGTAGTACCATGCGTAGTCGTCTTCTTCGTCTGTGATGCTTTCGGATTCGTCGAACTGCCAGCATGGGCGTTGGATCCAGCAGTTGTTGTATCTCGTGGCAGAGGGTAATGGGGTCATCGTTAGGAGTGGGCGAGGTGGGCACCGTCGCTGGGAAGCTCTTTATAGTAAACTGTCAAAGCAAATGCCCTTGCTTTTGTGTACGCAAGGGCAGGTACGCGGGTGGCAAATTATCGTGAGGAAATGTTAAGCGTCTTATTGTGCACTGTATACAATGGTTGAGCACACGACAAGGCGAACGTATAACAAAGGACTGACATTTATTCGGACAACGTCCGGTACCGACTCCGATGAGAGGTTTGGTCTCCGAAGGTAAGAAAGCAATCGTCGATGGTAGGGCGTAGGAGACCAAAATCGGAATTGACGAACGAGAGGAGAGCAATTATAAGGACACCTAGGGTGAGTCGGGCGCTGGCCCAGATTCTAAGTCTGGCGGAGCATTCCGGCACGAAGGTAAGAAGGGTGTCGGGATGTCATTTGTCCAGAGTCTCCGTCGCCCAAGGCCAGGCTTATATGGCCGCTGGGCCAATGAGATCAGGGCCGCCGAGGAAGAGCCGCGCAGTCCGAAGTCAGTCGACTGTGCTTCCGAGTCGAGGAAACAAGAGGAAACACCGGAGGCAAATGCTCGCCAGCCAGTATGAATCACATTCTGCTCCGTTCCGTGTGTCATGCCACGACATTGTCAGTGTCTGTTACCAGCCACTGATACAGCGAAGAGCGTCAGGCGCGGAGGGAGAATATTGACCACGAGAGGCTGTGCGGGCTGTACATGTTTGAGTCATCGCCGACACGCCATAATTAGAAGTAACCATCTGTCAGTGCTTTTCAATGTTCTGGGTAAAAAGGGAGAACTTATCTACTCTCTTCTAGCAGGAGAAGAGTAATCATGGAGAAGGAAAGAGGGACTAGTAGACCGAAAAGCCCAGACCAGTCTAAGTCTTCGACATTAGTTGCTAACACTGTCAAATCGAACAGCAAACTCGTGTATTCTGCAGACAAAACATGATCAAAAATACAGGAAGGAATCAGCATCGCTGAAAGGTATGTGGCTGAGGATATATGCGTTGTCGACAAAAAAAAAGGATTACAAGGGCCAGGAAGAAGAAGCAACAATAATATGTACGCCACTCACATCGTCATCCAAGAAGTATCTCACTCTACCCAAGAAAAAGAGTCATCGCCAAGAGGTGAGGGCGGGGCATACGCTGCAGGCTGCATTTCGTTTGGATGAAGTGCGATCAGCCCGCAGCGACGACAGCATCGTCCCTCTCGTCATCGATCTGCTGCTCGCTGCAGACCCAGATGATGATTTTCTTGATAGCATCAGTGACTTCCTTGGTGCTGAGCGGCTGGCCGACCGGTGGACAGTGTAGGAAGAGCACTTGAGTGTTGCGACGTTTCTCGTACGGTTTCGAGGATCGCTTGACCTCAGCCAGTGAGCAATAGTAGATGAAATCGCAGAGATAATGACCTGCATCCATCGAAGTGTATATTTGCTGCAGCAATGAACATTTAGACGATCGAAACTGAGGCAAATGGCATACCTCAACTCCCGACCGTTTGAGGTCCTGCACAAGTCGGGTAACGTCAATGTGCGTGGTGTACTCTTCCTGGAAGTTTTCATAGTTGACTCCAAAGCCCCTCGTCGGGCGCACGATAGTGTCCCCGCTCGACTCGGTCATGTCCATCCCAAGCCGCTCGCGCTCCATGCTCTCCGCCGCACTGATCGGGGGCGACAGGGCACCGATGCCGACCCCGTCCACGCTCACACTCGGCCCCTCGTGCCGTGTAAAATCCTTCGGCGACACGCGCACCACGGGTGCGAGCTTGCCCGACGCGTCCTTCATGTGGTATCCGTACTTGTGTCCTAAACGTTCCATTCGCAAGGGCCCCCGGCCTGCCACACCGATATGGAAGATGAAGTCGTATGCGCTATTCGGGGGATCGGCACAGTTTTCTGGGGCATCAGGTGGGAGAATCGGCGGGCGGGCATGAAGGCCTGGGACAACGTCCAGCACGGCTTGGTAGAGGACTGGGATCTGAAGCGTCGTAATATGGATTGGGCGTGGTGTGCTTGGGCCCTGCGAGATGGGGGTTATGTTCGATGAAGATGATGTTGGGATAGATGAGGTGGTGGAAGACGATGGTTGTGGGGTATTGTCTGGCAGCACGCCCGTGTGAAGGACAACATTTTGCAATGGCTTCACCGCAAGCCATGACGGGTTTTCCGTGTAGTGCATAAACGGCTATAGAAAGAGACCTGTTACTTAGGATGCCACCGCCATGTAGACAGCCTTCCGACAAGCGAAACGGGGGACATACACTCACTCCGAATCCCGTTAATAACACACGGAATGCGTCAGGAGCGACCTCTAGCCGTTTCTTGGCATGGTTTTGAATATCTATGGCAGGCATGGCGAATGAGAATGTCTGATCTGCTCTTGAAGGTACCGACGGCGCACTTATACGAATGAAGAGATGGTGGGGGCGGACAAGATGCTGGCCTGATAAGGCCGATGTTCATTGTTCCTGACGAACGTTCAGGCTTTCATGGGGACCATGTGACCATTGTCCAACAAGTTCTTCGGCTTCACACACGAAGGTCCTTTTGAACCACAAGACTCACAGGCTATGAATGCTTCGGGGATCGGTCGCGTAAGTTCATAGTTTTTGGGCTGCAATGACGCAGGATGAGTGGTGTACACAGCACTTGCAATGATGTCAATCTATATTGCCACGCGCATAATTGTTGCTCGGACTCCGGATGTGGAGCAGATGCCGAAATAATTCACGGTCGAAAAAGATGCCAGCGTTAGGATTTAGCGCTGCCGAACCAGAGGGAAAGCCCGTCGATGCTGTCAGATTAGTAAATTCGAGGCCTTGAAGTAAAGATGCATGCAAGATTTTTCTCATCAACATCCACGCCGACCGCGATGTGAAGTGGGGTTTCTGGTGCTGAAGTTAATCCGGATGCCAACTTAATGAAAGGCGGAAGAAGCAGCAGTGTCTTCGGCTGCTTCAAACAATCAGATGCTAGCTCTGAATTTTGGAAGTTGCGATGTCGATGAGCGGAGAAAGCGAGGCAGCCAAAGTAGGTGATCGTCGATGGAGGCAATTTCACACCAACTAAAAGAAGAGAAAGATGGCTGTCAGCATGACGTTATTAGAGGACATCGTTGAAGCGAAAAAGTGCCACGAACCCATGTACAAGTCCTTAATCCCAATCTCCGTCATTAGAGAGATAAGAAAGGTCTCGACACCGTAATACGACTCTCCACTCCTCCTCATATTCCTGCCGCTGGAAGGTCACATGAGGGTAGTCTCTTCCAATCCAGAGCTCCTTCAAGGGATATGTGGCTCCTAGCAAGGTTGCAACAGCATTTGCGACTGCATCGGATAGACATTGGCCAAACATCCTGTTATTGTCTCGGAGGCTCATGTCAAATTGGTTCAGCCTCAGGCATTCCAGTCCCTGAGGGAGGGAGATGTGTCGGCTGGCAATCTGACATAATAAGCCCTGGCCACAGTGGTCAGGTTATGGTGGTAGATGACAGGGAAAGGTCACGTACCTCGTAACTAAATGGGCAATGATGCTTGTCAAAGACGAAATCCAACCGTCTTTCATCATATATTTCTTCTGGTGCGCAATTGACACCGTGTTCATGTTCTGCGTCGTCGACGCGAAATCTGAGGCTTGTCAGGTCAGGAAATAATCGCGTAATCGTAGTCACGATATTGGGATGGCAAACGATGGCAGGAAGCTTGAGCTCGCGGACGGGGCCTGTGCTCCGACTCAGTCGTTCCAGTGTCGTAACGACGGCATCTAATCCCTTGTCCCATTGGAACAAATCTAAGGCGATTTTCCGGACTGGTCGACCGGGAACGATCAGATTTGCTAGAAAAGCAGGGCCAAAGAAACTCTCGAGGAGGGGAATTGTAGTCGGTGAGATCGAGAACTCCAAGATGGCTCGCTGTGCGTCCAAGTCGTAGTGATCGTTGATGATGAGAGTACGAAGCTGAGGACATACTGCCAGAAACGCAGCGAGAACAGTGGCGTGCCCTGTGACGAAGTTGATCTCCAGGACTGTTAGATGAGGGCAATTCCCTTGCGGGGTGAGTGCATACATGATCCGAGGGGCGAGAATGTACGAATGAAGGTGAAGCTCTTCGAGTCGTTCGGAGGAAACAATCTGCGGTGTGTTGCTAGGAGGGTTTGAGTATTCGATGCCATCTTCTTGATACACCTCTAGAATCCTGGGCTTGATTAATGGATCGATTGATTCACCTCTTGCAAACGTCCCGCTGAGGCATACAGAATCGATTTTTGGGATGAGGGCAAGGGCACTGAGGATCCTGTTGTCGATGTCCAGATCAGTGCTTATATCCACCCGAGTCAAGTTCGTAAAACGGGGCAGCGCGGAGGTGAAGGCCTCTATGAAGGTGTTGTATGCGCTTTTGACAGGATTAGATTTCTTGATGGCTTTGCGTCTACGAGTACCGAAAAAAGTGTAGAACCTGCATTCACGCACCATGGACGCGTGTTGTTGGCTGGACTCGAGTTCTTGCATACGTTTTGCTCGTGTTTTCATATCGTAGACCCAGCCTTTACGCGCTGAAGTATTGCCATCCATGTTTGCAAGCCCCTGTTCTATCACCGGTGAGTACGAGAGTTTCTTGAAAACGAATGGGAGGCAGATGTCGCGAAATAGTCTGCAAACGGAAGTCAGAGTCCTATGGCCACGGACGTCCGCATACATCCAGCATTCCCTCCAGATTTCCACGGGGACTATCTCAATAAGAGGACGCCAGCGGGTACGAAGAGTCTGTATGGCTGCAAAGTGGGGGATCGTAAATCATAAGGCGGCCGGAAAGGAGCATAAAGCGCACCTTCCTCCTTCACGTCGACACTCGGAACAGCTGGATCGTCTGCTACACCCATATTAACGCGTCAGAACGCGATTGACGCGCTATTGACGCGTCGTGGTCTTGCTGCTCGGCGTGCCGTAAGCGAAGTGGCGGTGGCTGCCTCATGTCATCAGCGAGGCCAAATCATCTTCAGGCGCAACCCACCTTGCTCTCCCCCACACTGACACCCACGTGATGTCCTGCACGGGAATATCAACCCAATAAGGCAAAAGTGACAGAAGACATATGTACGCGTCACACCCCTAACCAACCCCGAACCTTCCTACCTTAACACAAGGTCAGGGATCGAATAAATTGGGAAGGGTTATCCAGAAATTATAAAAGAAAATTCTTCAAATAACTTCTTTGTAGTTCAGGGGCAAACAACAAAGGCATTATTTGAATAAATTACGGGTAAGGGTCCAAAGTAAGCATAACTTTAAGATATCTCTCTCAATAGAGCATGGTCCTTATGCAATTTTTTAATTGAAATTTCCTTTGAATAACATTAGGATAAAGCCAGAGACATTATTTGAAGTCTGACCCTGTGTAACCAGAGCATGCTCCGCACGCAGGAATAATATACCCAGTCACAGTAACCTTTTCCTAACCTGAACCCTAACCTGAAACAGAAGGTGAGGAAGCGCCGAACCGCTAACAAGTTCTGTTGCGTGACAAAGGTGTCTCCAATGTATGATACATCATTCTGGTGTTTTTTAAATAAAATTCAAAGCAAGGACATTATGCTGTGGAAAAAAGAGGAGAAACCCCACGAGGGAGACACCTAGAGCATAAATATGTTGTGCACAATAAATAATAAAAAGTGTTGCACATCAAGTTCGAACTCCAGAGCAGCCACCCATCATTCTCACGGGCCACACCATTAACCGCTGAGCCATCACTTCGATTGTTAACCTTGCAAAGGTTGTGCATATGACCCCTCCGTAACTCGCTCACGTGATACCAACTGCCTTAAAAGGCATGTCAGTGTGGGGGAGAGCTATGAGGGCTTTCAGGCGCAAATTTTGCTCACCACTTCCTGTGAAAGGTATACCTTCGTAAACCAGTCGTCAACGTCGCGAAATTTGCCAACCTTGTTGTACCAGTGACTGTTCTGGGTCAAGCTGCAAACTGGGTGCAAAGGTGCGATTACGTTAGCGACGGTAACTTTCTGCCTTGGACAACATCAACATGAGCGACAACGCCGAGCACGCCGTCCGTTCCAGCACACTTTTTATCCTCGAAAAACACCGGCGAGTGTCACCGGTGTCGTCAAGGGCTACATACATTCTAAACTTCTATGACAGAGCATCTCGAGAACGCGGTGATTCAGCTTTCGACCTGGGCAACTACTTTGCCGCTCGCGAGGCGTATATTTCGGCATGTTACGCGCTCTTGGATGACGAGAACATCAGCATACCATTGGAGGCGGTGAAGAGCGGTGGAGGACGCCAGTGGCAGCCTTATATCAAGCTGGATCCCCTCCTCAAGACCTTCTTGATGATGTGCTACAATCAACTCGCCCGATGTGCCATCGCGATAAATCACTCGGAAGAGGTACGATTTTCGCACATGTATTTGGTATCTTCGCTTCCTTACGACTTTGCAGGCCTTGACCTGGCTCGAAGAAGCGCGTTTCGTGTGGATGACCACGCGTTTTTCGCTCAATACACCCTTGTTCGGTGTGGAACACCTTTTTCGCCTTGCTCGAATCTAACCTCTCGAAAAAGAATGGATACGGCACAACATCGCCCTCCCGCAGCTCACCAAAGAGCTCGTCACAGCCCACGCACTTGCATCCGACGTCTTCGAGCTCCTCGGAAACACATCTATGGCCGTTGACCGCCGGTACAACATTGGTGTCGAATCGATCATCACCCCCGAGGCGACGCGCATCCGCGACACGGGCAAACTCTTCAGGATTACATCTCTGCGGCATCCCGACCCGAGCTTGACAGCGAGTGCACGGGTGACGGATCCAGAACTCCAGGTCATGGGCAGTTGGCGTAAGGTGCATATAAGAAAGAAAGGCCCGATGAAACCTCGCCTCGGATTTGCTGGGTTCATCTGGAATGGTAAGCTGTGTGCGTCCAATTCATCTCCTTTACTGACATCCTGTAGGAAAGCTATACATTGGTGGCGGCTTAGGCGAGACGAAAGGTCCGTTCTACCGCGACTTTTGCTTCCTTGACCTTGCACAACCCACCACTTGGCGTGCGCTACCCTCCTTTCCTCAGCCCGAAGGCCGAACGGGCGTATGGCTTTGCTGGTCCTTTGCCCTGCACGAAGCGACCGCACGCGCATACCTCTTCACCGGCACCGTTCAGGTCGACTTCTTTGATCTTGTTGCAGAGAAGTGGCACACAGTTCAGACACACGGCCTGCGCGAGGCGTCACGGTACAGAGGTATCAAGGTCTTTGAGGACAATGCCCCGCTCTGCAACTTCAAGGACTCGACGCAGCAGGTCGTTGGCGACTTCCTATACGTTTTTGGAGGCACCCACCACCTCACGAAGATGGGTAGCAATCTCTTCCTCCAGCTCAACCTGAAGACGATGGTGTGGCGGCGGCTTTCTGGCGAGATGACCGCTGGGGAAAAGGCCGATTATGCATGTCCTGGTCCGCGAAAGACACCGTCCAGCTGGGTGGACGGAAAAGGAGAGAGATTTTATCTCATTGGAGGTGAGATGGACCGCTCAGGTGGGCAGGACATGAATGAGAGACATGCAGCCGACTGTGGCTATGCGTACGAGGACCTTTGGAGTTTCGATCTGAAGGAGGAGAAGTGGAGGAATGAGAGGCTGGTTGGAAACGCGCCGTGTCCGAAGTCAGAGGCAGCTTGTGTCTACGTACGAACCAGCTCTGCGCTTCTCTCTCGACGATGAATGCTGACTCACATTTCAACAGAATCCAAAGCTTGACAAAGCGATCGTGTTTGGAGGATACAACCCTGCATTTGGAACTCAATTCGAAAACAACTTCTTCCCATTTGCCTACTTTGCCGACACGTTCATGTTCTGCCCTGACGAGAGCCGGGAATGGTCGGTTCCTCCACCCTCGGGGCCAGCTTCGAACCCTAAGATATTCAGCAACCCCAGCACTGCCATGAGCGCCTCCCAATCCCGATCTAGCACCACCTCTGGAATTTTCAGCACGCCTGTCACACCTTCCAGCATCCTGGCTCCTTCATCTGCACAGCCCGAGTCGACTGCCAAGCTCTCAAAGGCCACCAACGGCAAATGGAAACACGTCCTCACGCGTGGATTCCCAACGTACCGCGCGCAGTCCCTCCTGCTCGTCGACCCAGCGACAGGGAAGACGTATCTCTTCGGCGGATACGTCAACACGGACTGGGTGCCATCCGGCAGGCCTGGATCTTCCCGCACATTCTGCGATCTGTGGGAGCTCCGCGTGGACGTGCGGCGCGTTGATGGGCAGGGAGAGGAGGAAGAGGGTTGGCTGGAGGGGATGGGCGAAGAGGAGCGCGAACGCGTGTTAGAGGAAGAAAGTCGGACGGCACGCGTTGGTCCGTGGCAAAGGTGTTTTGCGTGCGGAAGTGCGGGACGATGGAAGAAGTGCGGTGGTACGTCATTTGCATCTATGCCTTCTCCATGTGGTGTTTCATTGACGGTCAATTTGATTCAGGTTCCTGTAAAGGTCGCGCTTTCTTCTGCGACGAGGAGTGTCTGAGAGATGGATGGAAACAGCATAAGCAGATGCATGGCTGTCGGAAGCTCTGAATGTTTTGGATAGCCGTGCTCGACGATGCCCTGGCGGTGTTGTTCGTCACCTTGTATCTTGCTATTTTGTTGAAGCTAATTTGCCACTGTAGTACTTGCGCCTCATTTATCTCAATCCGTGCACTGTATCCGCTGATGTCATTGTCTTCAGCTTTCTCGTCCGGGGTCATACATTGCGCACGGACCGTTTACCGTCCGCTGACTTACAGCGGCAACGTCCGAATTCAAACCTGCTTCCCAATCTATCATCGTCAGTCTGCTCGAGGTTCGAAGTTCTACCAGACGTTGGCTAGCCCCTGAGGGCCTCGTTATGGAGAAAATATACTCAATACGGGAGGGTCCTTCCCAAATATCCAGGGTCTCATATGTTCAATAATACTGTCTAGATACACGCCCTAAGCTTTGACAAGGGCGATGCACGACTCGTGGGAGCGTTTTCCCCTCCCTGGTGCCAATCGCAATTTCGGAGGCAGTTTTTTCTTTGGCAGAGGCCGGGAAGAAAGCCATTTCCATTTCCCTATCTCTACAATCGCTTATCAGCTCGCAACTCTCGTCCCAGGCCTTTGCGAATCGGTTGAGCGCTGTTCCTGGACCCTGCTCTCAAAAAAAAAAGAACATTGACGCCCAACAATCGACGGGTTGGATGAATGCAACGGTCACTAAAGTCGGCTCTCCATCCTATCCACCATCACGAAGTCCCTCAACGTCTCGCGGATACCCCTACGTTTCCTCATCGCGAGTCGCCTAGAACCTCATGTATCGGACTCTTCAAGCTTGGGGCTCTGGAGAACGAGTACTTCTTTATTCCAGCCTATCTCCCAGACGTTATACAATGATATCCTCAAGGTCCTCGTGAGCGGCTTTAGGGCCATCAAATTGCGAAATGGTTTTTTTATGTCCTCAACCCAAGAGCCATGGCCGAGCGAAGATGCCATCGAAAACTTAGTGATGAAGGCTTGCGGGTATTTCATCTACGTTGAAACCGTGCTCAAGTTCGTCGGTGCGGAGAACCAGTGGCCGACGAAACAGTTGGATATCATTTTGAGGCAGTTCAACTCATCCGCGTCAAATGTGAACCCCTTTGCTGCTTTGGACCAACTTTATGTGCGGATCCTTTCTAGTTGCCCACAACCGCGGACTCTGCCTCATTCTGGTGTTCCTCCTTTCCCAGGTTGAAGGATGCGCTTCTATCATGTCTTTTTTCCCGATTTCCTTCTAGATGCTTCACGTTCAGGCACTTCACCGACAAGGTGAAGGCCACTGGAGAGCGAAATACCTGCGCGGTCACTTTCATACTGCATATTCTAATTTCTGGCGCTCTTGCAAATCGGGAATGCCCGCCGGCACCTCGAAGGGAGACTTGGTCATTTCTGACTATCGTTCTCCAGTATTTTGGGAACGCAGGCGACAGTTCGGTCTCCCAGTCTACGAGAAATATTGTGGCACAGATATTCTCGAACTAAACCAGGTTATGACATCCTTAGCCGCGCAATCCGTCAACCCGCTGCTAAACCTGGCTCAAGCGTTGCATGCCATTTTGGAGGCGCCAAGAAAGTGAGTCTGCAACGTATCGACGTTAAGGCTCGTCAAGGCCGATTTGACATCTCAACTCAAACAGGACGTTGCAGCCTGTAGGAATCCCGTTAGATGCACTTTGTTGGCAGAGGATTGCGTCTCAGTTCAAATACTTCACCAGGTTGTCGAGAAATGCTCTCGCGTCTTACAACCCGGTTACGAGAGGGACCTCCTAGGCTCTGCACTGATCAGAGCCAGTGGCCTTGGTTCTTTTAGCCCAGAAAGTGCAACCAACATTTTATCCTTGGTCTTATGGTGCAAATGTGACGTCGACGAAGCAATCGCCTTCCTGAGGCTGCACAGGCATCTGATTCTGCTGGGCTTCATGCCTGGGGTGGCGGGACTCACAGGGTTGGCTTCCAGTTCGTACAGCCCTTGGCTGATTATCTATGTAATGCAAAACGCTCTGGCGACATTCACAATTTAATCCGAATCCAGTAGGCCAAGGTCTGCGTCTGGGCGTTGTCACAGTCAGCCAAGCAGGACCTTCGAGAAGTGAGTTTACTCCTTTTATTGATCAAGGTTGGACAGCGCTTAATCAAAGGCACATAAGGGCACCGGAGGATTCTATTCGCTATGTAGTAACCTTTTTCTTCCATAGAGGAAGATGACGGTACCGTGACGGGAGATTGCTCCGTCGAAAGCGTACTTGCAGGGGTCTACTCCTTTGACTTTGCATTAACCGAAGTGGAAAGAAACCACAGACGACGCCATCGTGGATTCCCCTATCTTCTCGACTCTAAGGGTCATATAATTTTGGACACGGAGACGGATAGGTGAAGGCAACGTCGTTTCGGTGCCCATTGAAGTGGCTATTGAGCGAGCCATGACCGAAATATTCCAAGGATGTTTCATGCTGGTTTTTCTCGTCGTATGCTGAGCGCAAGGGTTTCTTCCTTCCATCGAGGAACTTCCCTCGGACACCGACGACGAGGCACTGTTGGATATGTTCGACAGGGGCCATACAGCTTGCTCAACAATTTCCAAGCTTGTCGAGTGGTATCCATTTATGTGCGCATTTTTCGAGAAACCGTGCAAGCTTGTCATGCAGGCTGGTGGTAAGTTGTTATTTACATTACTTTCTTCGTGAGGGATGATTATGCTCAATATTATATCATTAGCCCTACTTCACACTAGGTGCCGATGCTACCGAACGTCATGAAGTAGTCGAAGGGCAATTCTCCGATACCTCACTTACCGAGGTTATTTTGACCCATGTACGATGGAGTTGGCATCTTTCCATGGCAGGCAGAAGCGAAAGGGTCTACATGTTTCTTACAGCGATACACTGGCTCTTCCTCATTCCCCAAGAGGATGATGGCCCCAAACCCTTGATTCCGTCACGCGATTTGGCGATCGGGGCTCTCATATATCTGGAGGTCAATCGGGATTCTGTTTCTAGTATGTATTGGAACTCTGATGCTCACCTGACGGAAACGACAGAACTATCCTGAAAGTGATGAAGGCCTCCAAGGATAGTAATTTAGTTCCAAGATTTGGCAGAAATTTGGTTGGGGGAGGGCGAGAGCGAGGCAGCCCCTGCCAGCGAAAATATTGGGGGTGACTCTTGTGTACTTTGACCATGGCGATCGACGAGATAGAATACCGATTGGAGCTCGTCAAGCTGTGTGGGGGGCTCGTGAACTGACGTTGATCGGGACACTTTGGCTCGGGGATGATGGCAGAAATCTTCGAAGACGAGGAGCCTTCCAACGTAGAGGCTATGATCCGGGTCGAGTAGATAATGTCGGATTTTGAAGCAAGGATGGAACATCAGGACACTTGTCATTAGTAGGTGATCGTGATGGAAGTCGTCAAACACTTCTTGGATCGCTGCGATGGAAGAGAAAACGTGTGATTGAGGTCAACATTCCAGTTTCGACAACCTTCGAAGCTTCGAAGGGGCGCGGAGAAGGTAAAAAGCTGCGTACTTAGAGATGCGTGGAAGACACGAGGCAGAGACGCCCGAATTTTCTTCGGAAGGCAGCGGGTGGAAAGGAAATGAGATCTCGTCATCCAGGGATTCAGACAATAATAGTTCGAGGGCACCTATCTCGCTTATAGGTCTTGATTAACGGAGATATGATAGCCGAGGACTCTTGAGGGTCACACCTAGAAGGACAAGTTGAGTTGCTCTGGCTCGTGGACGAAGTTCCAACAGCTCGAAGGCATGTTACGGTCGTGCTGATTTGTAACCAAGAAGTTTGAAAATGCATATGGAACGAGAGGTAACGAGAGTCGAGGAAGGTATCTCCTTTTGACCGTAATGTGAAAGACTGCAGGCACGGTCCAGGCTGACAAGAAGGGCGCGCTTTGGGGCTTCTGGCTCAAGTTCTCACGAGGCGTCTTGCATTGCGTGCAGCTGTCTGACAGAACGAAATCAAGACCAGTGTGTAACCTGCACACCCGGCGGTAGATTAATAGATTAGAAGTCTTTGAATTATCTGCATACACGGTGATTTGTTAAGGTAGGCGGCGTCCATTCCAGTTGGATTCTTGGCAACCCATAGTCAGGTTTGACGAGATGAACATGTCACTTCTCGCGTGTTTTTCACGTACGTTTGAGCCTATTTGAGCATTTTCAAATCGTTATCCAGAACAAAGATTGCTGTAGTCGCGCCGTAGAACGGCCTTGAGTTCATCTCCGATGATGGTCGTCCTTCTCTTTGTCAAGACAGTTAATTAGTTCGTGCTATTCTTGGAAAACAGCTTCGAGTCGAACACCCGTCGGGGGTGAGATGGTGCTAGAATATCGTAAATACGAGGGGGAGAAGCTTGTTGCAACTTGTCGCCTTGCAGCTGACAAGTAATTAATTCTCGATAACGATCATGAAGACCACACGAATCTACATAGCCTTTTACTTTTGAACCGGTCGTCAGCCCAGTTCATTGGCATATAGTGCCTAGAGCAGCTCCAGAAGGGTAACTGGCTGTTCTCCGTGCAACGGTGAGGGAGAGATCGGAGTATAGGGTGGGGATCGATAACCGATGCATTTCGAGAATGTGGCGCACGGTCATTTCCACAATTAGCAACCGCACGTGTATTGAGTCCGCCGGCCCGATAAACGGCCGGTTGTCTACAATTTGGACCAACACGTACTAGTACTCTGTTCATTCTTCCCTGTCTAGCAAAATAATGAGCCTGGTATGTAATATGCACCTGAAGTCAGTGCAGCTGATCCTGTTGACTGATTGATCCATGGAGGCGTCTGGAAACTACCTGACAAACTACGCTTACTCTTCGAATTCTAAGATGCGTTTCAGCCTTCAGCGTATTGACGGAGGCAGGCGACCACGTAAATATAAAGCTTTCCAAGTTTTACGTTCGCCTCATGCTAACGGCAATTAGAGGCAGTTAAAGCGCGCCAGGCGTCAGTCCTCCGGCAGAACTCTTGTGTCTTCGGTCATGACAGGACTCTATCAAAATTAGAGTCAAAGGCCTCATATAGTATATAATTATATACTCGCGGTGATAACGCGTCTAAGCTGGGTATCCGAGCGCCCTTATTGAAAGTGAGTAACACACCGACATCGAGTGCTGGCAGATCTGATAATACAGCGAAGAGTCGATGCAGGGCTTTCCCTGTCTTGGAGGACAGCTCAGGGTATCACTGAATTTTCTCGGAGTTTGTGAACGTCGATTGAAGTATCTGGCCCTAAAAGGGAGACCCACGTACGTTTATCTTCTCGTACAGATAGACTTAATATTTCTCGTATTTTGACTTGACCGCTGGGGCCGTTTGATACTGGTAATTTTGCTCGGGCTCCCTTCCGTATTCTGGAAAGATTCGCCAAACATAATGGCTTCTACCAGAGCCAATTGTTCAGTGCGATTTCCTTGCATTCTTTGCGTAAATCTGTTAGAAGTGAAGATGACTAAATCAATTCTGTCGTGCCATTGGACAGAAAATTTTGCCCTCTAATACATTTGAACTATTATTAACTCCGTTGTTTTTGGATAAAAATTCCGTGTTAGTTTCGCCGCGTTCCTAGCGGAACGATGCCAAGACTCATGATTTATCGAGAAAAACCCTCTGCATAGTTGACGAGACGGACCGAAAAAGCTTGAGGTTTGAACTTATGCCGATCATCTTGTACTACCTGTTTTACCTGACATCCAAAAACTTGCGAGGCTCTGCTGAAGGAGGGCCATAGATCCTGCTGGATAGGTACCGGACATACTATAAATCATGCTCTTCCGTTCTGTCGGCGCATTTTTTTTCGTATCATGGCTGCAGGTTCCCAGATGGTCTGATAATTCCATCGCTGTAGTCCCCGGCCCGGCGTCCACTCTCGCTCACAACATAGCCGGAATTTCACGGAACTCTCTCAGCCTCTCACCTTGGATCCCCGTGTTTCTTCCTCGACCCACTCTTCCTTCCCGGCTTGCTCACTAGTTCGCTCGTTCTTTGAACCAACCCAAAACGCCCCGGATCGGTTTCCTCAGTGCGCAGACTGCCGCGGCACAGTAATTATCGACCATCCGCCCATCCGCAGCGATTTCGGCCTAGGACGCGCAACGCGTATTCACCCGAGAGGACACGGAAGACGTTTCCCGACCCCTACAAGTGCTGATGTCACCGTTATTCGCGTCTTTGGCCTCCCCAGCGCCTTCGCAGGCGCAGGCATTCTCTACGGCCATGGTCTACGCGGACAAAGCGCTGATTGAACGCGGTCTCGACCTCAGGGTTGCTTTATCTTGCCGTTCTCGTGGGCTAGCCTTCCAACGCAGGCTGCTTCGTATGTCTGACCCGAGCGTGGAAATCCGTGGTGAGCTGGCACGGCTGGCTTCTTCCCGAGCCCTCTGTGCTATTCAACGCAAATCATCCTTTCGGCATCGACGCGGATTATCAAGCGGATTAGATGGACGTCAGCATATCGCCGTGCCAATCCGAATTCGAAGCCTCCGGTCAGAATGGAGGTTGTGCTGGAGTCTTCAACAAGGCTCTGTTGGCTTACTACTACTCGTGGATCACTCAGCCGTAGCACTGGTCAGCGTGTTGTGGTCGATGACTCGAACTTGTGCTTTGCTTATGTAGAAGCTGCTGGGCAGGAGCAAGTTCCGGTGCTATCGAGTGTTATCTTGGCTTCATAGGCTGACGCTGCGTGGCCATCTTGCTGCAGGTTTTATCCTCCAACACACAAATCGAGCAATGGAGGCAACATATCCGACCTCACGCTCTAACCTGCCAGACACGATGGATTGGATAGTCTGCGACAAGATTAGATAGCGACAATCACGGAGCGGACACAATCTATTGCCGTCTCCGTGAGTGTCTCCAGAAGCCCTCACGAACCTTTCTTGACCTTTTCAGTCAAGCAGTCGACTCTCAAATAGTTTTCGAGGGTCTCACCTCTGTTCCGTAGGCCGATGAGAACGGAATCCCGTAGCGGGACGACAACTCGGGCTCTTGCTCGCGTCCCGACTTCTAGAGTGTGCTAAAGTGATCATGATGAATCGAAGTTGAAGGCTGGTTCGACTTGCAATTCTTTGCATGGAAGGTCGGAAATTAATCCTCTCAGGTCCCCATATCTACTGCATTGCATTTCTTGCAGATCTTCAGGAATATTAAATCGTATGAGGATACAGCATGAATCGTTTGGTTGTTATCGCTCCTCGTGCAGACGCCCATGCCCTTACCAGCCAACGAAATGCTATGGGAATAGTCACCCCTGTTCATTATCAGACCTGCCGTCGTCGCAGACTGCGGTTGGTCTTGCAGCATCCAAGTGCAAATACCCCTTGCTTCTCGTAGTGTAGTACCATTTCACAGATTAAGCTC
>MPNV01002784.1:280678-441997 GCA_013376435.1 Cyclocybe cylindracea | reverse complement strand
CGTTTGGTTGTTATCGCTCCTCGTGCAGACGCCCATGCCCTTACCAGCCAACGAAATGCTATGGGAATAGTCACCCCTGTTCATTATCAGACCTGCTGTTGTCCAGAGTACAGAAAAGAACGGATAATCCGGTGAACTACTTCTAGCTACTTACGACATTTACGTTTAGAGGCCTGCGAGCCCAGGGATCAGTTGGCAGCTCGGCTGGCTTCGGTGATCAGAACAGTCGAACCGCCCGATGGCTTTCTGTTGCCCGCGTTGACCAGCTGAACCGCCCGTCATTGTGGCGCACTTAACTGACCTTTTGCTTCAACTTGGGCACATACTTTCGAATTCGATGATACTCTTAGTGTGGTGGCATAAGGTGAGGGCAGCCACGAACGAGCCAGCGTGTGAAGCGATAGCGTCGTTCGATGGGAGCCATTCACACGCCATCGGCCTCCTAGACGAGTACAACTTTAATGTTGCGCTACGAACTAAAGGCGATTGCGGGGCGATGAATCACACTAACGTGCAGAAGGGCAGTCCTAATATTTATCTGCATACGAAAGGAATTCCTGTCCCAACGTCAGTGCCAGATATGACGAATTTTTTCACAGCAAAAACAAATAAAGAGTGATCGAAGAAAGAATGAGAAGAAACATCAAGTTAAGGAACCCCACTAGGACCGGTGCAAGATAGCTGAAGGACAGGACAACGTGAGAGAAGCACGAAGGGCTGATCGTCGACCTCTTCCCCGGGATACACGATGCTCTGCTATACGATCAAGAAGCTCAATTGAAGCTGAGGGTCGATTGCGGTGATTCCGTCCTCTCATCGCCAAGGGTTCCCTCAAAGTTGTGGCGGTCCTTCTGCCCAAGAGGCAGAGGATTGGGTGATGCTGTGCCTTCGACTAATAGCACAGAATGGATCTCATTGTAGCGGAAACTGGTCCGGGAGTCTGCCAATAATAATGAACATTCTTCCGATCGGGGCATTGTCATAGTTTCATGTAATTGCATAAAAGTCTATCGAGGTGCCCAACTGGAAAAATAGGGGTGGCTATGCTGATCTCTCTTTTTTCTGTATTAATCTGTTTGAACCATGAAATATTTAGTTTGAAGTCTCCCTTCTGTATTCTGTATCGGATGTTGCGAATAGGGGCATTACCATATTTGTGAGATTACAAAGAAATAGCCACATCGACACGCCCAGCCCCAATTCCTACTAAGGGTTGCCCCTCATTCGGGGACGCCCCTCATTCGACCTTTTACATATCCTTAGATACGTAGCTACATCCCCTACCATTGTCCCGTAGATCCCGAGTGGGTCCTGGCGGTGTATATTATTATTATTATTATTCGTGTGTAGCCAATCACGAAGCGCCGTTTCTCCCAGACACGAGCTTTCGTGTCACCTTCTGTCACGTCTCTCCGCCAAAGAAGTGTTACCATCAGTGACCACGAATGAAGGGCGTCCCCGAATGAGGGGCAACCCTTAGTATCTTATCTTTTCGTTCGGAAAATTAGATAAAAAATTCGGCAACCAAACCTACTACTCCGTTGAATTGGGTTTCTAAATATGGTCATGAGACATTTTCTTACTGCCAAAAATTTTTCCGGGGGCGGAATAAGACCCAGCTACCTAAAGGTAGCGGGCATAATAATAATAATAATAATATACACCGCCAGGACCCACTCGGGATCTACGGGACAATGGTAGGGGATGTAGCTACGTATCTAAAAGTCGACATTGTGCGAGCCTTGAAGTTCAATGAACGATGTTTAGTGGCTGACTTTTGGTATTTGTGGTGCGGTGGCATGGCCACGTGCAGCGCCATCTCATCTTGCTTGGCCAGCCTCCAACCAAACCAACCTTGTACACAGCGGCGGTGCTGATTGCAGCATGAGAAGCGCGCCGGAAATGCGCCTGTATGCCACTGCCTCCCGTGACACTAGGCGTGATGACATCATAGTAGTGAGACATCGAAAGACCGTATTGGCCTCGTCATCGTCGAGGGTAATCACCAGCAAGCGGAGGGCAATTGGGTATTGGAAAGTGCGGCGGTCAAGTGCGGCGATCAGTGCGGCGGGATTGAGCGGGGCAAGCTGACTCGGTGCTGGGAGACACAGAGCCTAGTGAGGTGGTAGTGGCTGGCGGGGTTTGCAGACACATCAGCAATTTTGAGTTTTGCTATGGCGGACTATGTAGCGGCACATAGCGCCATAGCACCATAGATGAGGTACCCTTGTTTGTAGCACACTGATCGGGTTACATAGCATGCCCTCGATGCTATGGAATGCCATGTAGTACTCCATAGACTCGTGAGATCGTTGTGGAGATTCCTGCCATGACTACACAATGCTCCCAAACCTGGCTGAAATGGCTTCTTATCTACTGCCATTAGTCGTCACTTCTCCGGTCATAACTGAAGCTACGAGAAGAACAACTTGTATTCCTACTTCCAAATGTAGTACCGTACAAGTAACGATTCATGATAGTAGCACAGGGGCTCCTTACACTCCTGCCCTCACCGAGCAATTTCATGGGTAAGGGAAGACCGTCATGGTGGCAGTATTTAGCTTGAATGAACCGCTTTCGTGCCCTGAGAGAACTCACTCATAGGGATTTCTGGATTAACTCAGTGGTGTGTGGGAGCAGAGAGAACGACGAATGGTGGACTCATCTTCAAGAAAATACATTTGTGTGTCTTCATGTGACGAGCAGCAGGTCTTGGCAGGATGGGAATGTTCTTTAAACATGGATATGAGACTGTGCTTCAGGGGATATAAAAGAAACGACCTCTTTTGACCAGCCACCTTCAACGCGAGCATGGAGTAAAACGTGGCATGAGCAACCCATCGAAGGAGAAACAAGTTAGAAAACTCGTACCGGTCTTCCTGCGACCATAGAGGATGTTCATTCCGAGTCTATCCTCCGTGTGTGGCAATAAGTGCTGCCCAACATCTCTACGATTCCGAGCTCCATGATTCCAAGCGCTGTGTGTGACGGACATCGAACAAGGCTGGCTGGATGACTTGGGGATGTTTCTGGGTAACAGATGCCTTCATGCGCGAACGACAGATGGGAACGTCGAGAAGTCGAGGGTTGGACGTCACGGTGGATATTGAACGTTGAATTTCGGCTGGTGGGATGGTTAAACTTGACCTTAAATAACGATACCAATTAGAGAAATTCAACTTGCATGTGATCAGTTTAGGGGAGGCATCTTGGACTTTGAGAGACGGAAGGAGAGCACGAACTTTCAAGTCGGAGAGCAACTGAACAGCCAAATGTGGAAGTGGATCACAATTAGATCTCGCCTGCGTGAGCTTCCAAGCCACCAACACTATAGGATGCTATGGAGTACCAGTGCTGCTGCTACACGGTGCGTGGGAGCTGCTCGCCAATTATTACGTAGCACTACGATGCTATGGGTGTCTATGGTATTTGAATAGGTACTATGCAAACAGGGGGAAATGCTACAGCCGGCTATGGCCCAAAATCCGAGTCTGCTGATGCATCGCACATCGTTCGGCCAACCAAACGTGTGGTGACGGAAGTTGCCACCGCACAGTGCGCCGGTCTCGTGCGGCGGTGTTTCCAATTCCCAAACTTTCTGAGCAAGCGGTGCCGATGGGAAAACAGTCAGCCAACAAGAAATTGATCAAGGTTGACTTGGCCGTGGACGTAATCACAGTGGAGCGTAACTGCGTTGTTCACCAGCGAAAAAAGCGACACGGAAAGGTGCAGCTGGCGAACAGCAAACGACAAGCGACCAATCCAGTCTAGCGAATGGGAGGTGGTTGGTATCTGTTGGCATCCGAGTGGACGCAGGATGGCTCAGCGCTGGTTGACACCCGGGGAGGAGCGCTCGAGGGGGCAGCTTGGTGACCGGGGGCAAAACATGTTGGAGTTGGCTGAACAGGCGTTATCCGCACAAATTCTATACAAAATTATCGCCCTGTAGACCATGTATGATCACCATGTCTTCAGAGAGGGAAAAAGGACATCACCGGGTAGATTCCAGTAGACTCTGTTGTCCCCAACTACGGTCAACACCAATGTCTTACACGGTGTGCACGGACCAAGGGTGAGTGAACATTGGAAATCAACACGAAGAGTCTTCAGGTCATTCGTGTTCACCCAGGGGATTGAATGTGGTCGGTAGGGTACCACAAGAGGGTGAGTGAGCCTCGAAACCGAGAATCGAATTTTTGATGATGGTGGGTGTAGCACAACCTTCCTCCATAATGAAGCCATAATGAAGCCAAGCTACTGACCAGGGCAGGGCGTGACCAGGGTTGGTACATATCGGATACGCCGCGGGTAAGCACCGGGCTCGCGATGAGCCAAGGGTGCGTGCTGAAGGTCACCGGCGCCTATCCGGTCTACATCGATGGCTCGATAGATATTATCAGTCGATAATCGCCATTGGGCGATCGCCAGTGGTTCACCGACCCTCTTGGCGGGGAGAATCTGAGCTGCTGATAGTGAGGGTGACGTTAGCAGTCTATCCTCGTCCGTCTGAGCACTTTCGCATCGAATGTTCTGCGTTCCGCGTATTCTATATCTTGCTCTTGCTCACATCGAAGGCCAGGATGCAGCTGGGCTGGCTCAACTCGGGTTCGTTCTCGAGCTCGATTCGTCGTAGGATGCCCGACAAAGCAGCGAGATGAATCCACGAACACTGTCAGATAAAGAGCGGGCGAGAGAACCAAACGGCGCAAAGATTAGATTATCATTGCCATTCAGCATCGGTGCTCCAAGGTTAGCCAATGGCCGCAAGGTAAGAGGACGCATCCGCGGAAATTTCAGGACACCAGACCGACGAGAGACATTCCCTCCAACATTCGAGCCTCGCAGAGACTCGCAGTATGCGTCCTAGTTCCCAGAGCCAGAGGAGTGGTACGCCTACATGCACAAAGAGTTCTCGTGAGCCACGCTTCCGGCGCTAATATAGACAGAGCACGGCGTCAAACCGCCAGAGGACTTGGTGGCGGGACGCGCGACATAACGTTCACGCACCACGAGGCCTCGAGACGACGCACCCCGTGTTTTACAGTCCCAGAATCTAAATATAACACGGTTGTGCGCTCTACGTCCAGCAGCTAAGACATTCAATACCCGTCTCGTATTCCATGATAGGTGAGATATTAGATATTGATTGCCTGAGGGAGGACGATCATAGATAGGCTCTGGCCAGGCAGCGCAGATCCCCAGTAATTGCTGATCGTGTTACAGGCCGCCGGAGATGCCAGTGCGGACGCACGGGGGAAGGGATGAAATGACGTTGAATTGGTGTAAAGCGTATGAACCTATGAACCCGAGCGGGGGCTATGCGGGGAGTGCAAATGTATTAGAGCGTGCATCATGAGACTCTGAGACGAGAGAGGGAACGTGGGGAGGGCGTGCAAGGCCCAAACTTGTTCGTCCATCCGTTTGTTCGTTGGGTCGTCCGCGTCATAGTGGGCTGGTTGGTGGCTGGTTGGGTGCGAGGATACTTGGGTACGTGGCCCGTCGGCAGTAGGAACACAGACGCACAGACGCGAGGCGTCGAAGAGACAAGAATAGACTAGCCAAGTTCAACATAACATAACGTTCATTTCTTGTGCCGTACCTCCCCTCATGAACAGATGACGCACTGACAGGTGTCTGCGCCACATGAATGAGGGACAGACGGCCCACGGCCCAAGACTCAGCATCAGCATCGGCATCAGCATCCTGCACCAGGAGGACACGAGGCGGCGACGGTGACAACAGAAGACGGAGGCCTGGTTGGTAGGCAGGAAGGGGGCCGAGGAAGGCTCGAAACACTCCCATGACCGGTGCAGTGCAAGTGCTATGAAAGACGAGAGAAGATGATGAAGGAGTCTGGAACGGAGGCATGCCTTCGGGTCTCTCGTAAACTCGCACCGGGCACGGAAGTAAGATGAAGCCCAGGAGGAGGTGGGGGTGTCGTGAGCGCTCTTCTTCGGTTGGCCTTCCGGATTGCCTGGGAGGGAGAGGTCATTTAGCATTGGCAAGACAAGACACGGTGGGAAGACGCAGAGGCTGGGAGTAAGCCACGACGAACAACGGCTGGCGAACGACCGAATGACGACTGAATACTGAGTACTGAATCCTGAGTACAGTCCTCGACCAACGAGCGTCATCGTCATCATCAAGACGAAGTGAAAGGGTGTCGTGTTATGTCGCCTTCAAGACAATAACATCGGTAGTTGTCCTGAGTCCTCAGTCTCAGCATCCGAAGTGTGAAAAGGACCCGGGCGAAGATCAGGAGGACTGGACTCTGCCCATGCCATGGAGGGGATGATCATACATACATACACTGGCAGCCTGAGACGTGAAACGGCGTCAGAGGTGGAGCAAGAGTTCCCAGTGGAACTGCAACAACAGCAGCTGTTCGTCCGAGTAGTAGTCAGCAGGAGTAGTCATAGTCATAGTCATAGCCAGAGGCGAGGGATTCAGAATCAGAAGGACAGCAAACAACTCAGCGAGGGGCTTCTTGGTGGAAGGACGACCGTCGGAGGAGAGAGACACCAACCCCACTGAGCCTCGATGCTCAAAGTTCAACGTCAACCTCCGACTCGGGTTCTGACCGGGTTACAGCTGCGCATTCAAGGTGAGCAAGCTCAAGCTCGTGACCGGTTCGCCAGTCAATCGAGTCCCTCAGTCCTGCAGTTCCTCAGTCCTACAGTCCACTGGGCGATCGTTCAGTTCAGCCAATCAATCGAGTCTTCCGAGTCCGATGCAGTCCATCGTACGATCGATTGTGCAGTGCAGGAGTGCAGGTGGACTGTGGGGAAGTCGGCGTCAGGGGTGCAGCCCAATGTCATTAGCGTTTTGCGTTAGCGTTTGCGTTTGCGTTTGGCGTCGCACCGTACACATTTGAAACGGAGGCGAAAGTGAGAGTTTAGAAAGCACGAGGAAAGGTGTGAAAGACGATGTCTTGGTCTTGGGTGAAGGCGAAGGCGCGAGAGGAGAGAGCGCTCGGAGGATGAACAAAACGATGAAAGATGAGGGATACGTAGAAGAAATGAAATTCGGAACATGGGGCAATACAGTGTATCGTGTACACGGGAGATCAGGCCTCAGGCCTCAGGCATCGAGGTATCGATGGATGCGCAGATCGATGGAAGGATAGACTAGACTCGGAGGGTGGGCCAGATAGAAGGACGATTGGGGCGAGATTGGGAGGCATGAGATCGGGCTTGGAATTGGGGATTGAACGCCGTCAAGGTAGGGACGAGCCCTGACCCGGAGCGCCCAACTTCAACTTGAATTTGAGAACGCTCTGACTCGGGGACATGGAAAAACCAGAACGAACGAACGAAAGCAAGCGAGAATGCAAGCTGCCCACAAAACGAACAGACGAACGAACGCAAGGAACGCACGGGTTCGTAGCATGGAAGCCCGCAGAGTGTTCGTACACAGCCTGAAAGCACAAAAGAGACCAAAATAAAATAGAGCCAAACCAGTGGAAGAAGAGATCAGAGAAACCTGTTTTCCGAATCGCACACAGGTTTCACCCACGCACGCGCTAACCTACAAACATGAAGAGGGTATTCATCACAACATGCGCACAGAAGCGAAACGACAAGCGAATTCGAAACGAACAGCACACAAAAACGCGACTTCAGTGTGGGCGCCAACAGCCCAGAAGAAGACAGTCCGAGCGCCTATTCCCATCGATAACAATAGACATATGTCATGGGGCGTGGGGCGTGGTTGTTAGTGGGCACTCGCTGGGCGGTGCACCCTGCCGCCTTCAGCGTGGTCGTCGATCTAGGACGCACGCCGGGTGCGTGTGATGGTGTGAAGTGGGGATGGAAGCGGGGAGGAGGAAAGTTGGACTGGAGAAGGACCGCCCGAGGACATCGTATCAATCCCGTTATTACGGGTTCGTTCGGTTTGAACCAGCCCAGTGTGCGAAATGAAGAGCGCTATCAGCGAAACATAGAACCATAGGACGTGAGAAGGATCAATGCGGCGCGCATATGTAGATGGACCCACCAATCGAAGAATGAGAAAAATGAAAGACAGAGGAAGGAGGCTAATCGGACTTGATCAAAAAAGCTTAAAACCCGGAGAAAAGAGAGCCGAACCACTGATCAAAGAAGATGCTGAAATAAAAAAAAAAAAGAAAGGAGAGAATGGGGAAGCGAAGGCTTTCAGAAAGCATGGAAGTCTCGCACAGACGCAGAAACATGAAAGCCGAAGCTTGAAGGAGCAAGAGAACTCGAACGAACACACCCCTATGCGAAACCCTCTGCCCCGCCTCGCGCCTTGCCTTCGCCTGCCCATGATCAATGCCATGTATAAACGAACGCGATTATGAATCTGATAGTGGCACCGATTTAACAAGATAGCGTTAACCTAGATTGCACACGAGGCGTTCGCTTCCCCACACTCACCGTTCGCCTATATTTACGATTGCATTCAGTTGTCCGGCAGGAAGCCGTAGGGGCCCGTACGCGGTACACCCATTTAGCGCCAGCTTGCTATTCTTGGTATAGCTCGCCTGTCCAGTGTCTTGCTTTCATCTTTCATCTTTTCGTGTTCTTTCTTTCTTTCTTTCGACGTGCCGTGCCGAGGAGGATCGTAGGTTGTGATTGCGGGGCTGGGCCCTCGACGGAATTGGACATGCAAGCTAGTGCGAGTTGAGACGTTCTGGAATCGGGATGGTGGAGAGAGAAGGCCCAAGGATGCATCGATCAATGTATCGACGAATAGAGCACATAGAACGAAGACAGCTGAAGTGACACCCTGAGGGGAGGTCCAAGTTGACGCTGACTGACTGTCAGGAGGCCAGACCTGAGACAGGAAGAGTCCAACAAAGCCCGAACAGCCAGCCAAACGGAATCCGGCCGCGGATAGAGTTGGAGGCTGACAGACAGAACTGTCGTGAGAGGACACCTGAGGAGACATCGATTCAGACACGGTCGGAGCGCACGAAGTGCCACGAATAGTTGAGAGTATGAACGTGAAAGGCCGTCAGAGGGAACGCGGAGGGCACGAGGCGGCACAGTCGTCTCAGTGTCCGCTGAGGGAGATGGTGTGCAGTCAGAGGCTCAGGCGGCCGAAGTTGAAAGAAAGAGAACGGATTCGGAATCAGGAACTTTCAGGAAATGAGCTGCTGTACTTGGGTCATGTGGACGGAGCGACGCGCCTTTCGCTCGCTATCGACATCAATGTCATATCAGCTAGCTGGCGCAGCAGCACGCACTCAGCGCTGCGCGATTTTTGTCTTTGTCTTGGGAGGTTGCGGTTTGGGAAGGGCCTGGGCCGGGTCAGGCGACCTAGCAAGCCGAGCGCGAGGTTCGCTTGGCACGACGCGAAGTTCGCCATGAGTCGCTTTACGTCATTCCGAGTCAGGCCGTCTTCGAACCTCTTCGAACTCACTTTGACCTGCTCGCTAGCTGTGCGACGGTGGTTCACCGGCTCGTCTTCCGTCTCAGTTCGTTTTTCCACCCGTCATCCCGAGGGTGGATTTCCTTGCCTCCTTCCAGAACCGTGATTCCTATTGGCTTCCAGTGTCCACATATTTTCCGGTCGTCTTCCCTATTCCTCGACATCGACGACGTCACTTTTCGGACATGCAAGGAGAGCACAGCGTAGGGACCTCGAGTCGGGATGGCAATCGTTCAATCGTCCTTTCACCATTGCTGATATGAAAGAACTTCCTCGCAGTTGGAAGACCGCGACGAGCTTGAGCTTGTTGAGATTCTGCTATGCTTTGCTTCCTTGGTGCTTACCGTGAAGTGGAGTGAAAGGGAGAGGACCGGCGAACTCTGGATGCTAAGAGTAGAGAACTCAAAGTGCTATCAATAGTACTTAAGTACTGAACAGGGGGAACCCGGGGCGTACGGGGCGATATCGCAGGACGTCCGATATGATAGAGTATGATCAGATGTACTCACTCACTATTCTAGCTCGCTAACGCGCTCCTTCTCTATAATACGCTCTGATATGATTGGACGGGATAGGATGAGATGCATATAGGATGCGTACAGTATGCCGATACGATAGGATTACCGATGCGATTACTGATGCGATTACTTTACTTACGATGACCCACAAGTTACCGATACCACGCGCTTGGAAGGGTTTTGGAAGGGATGTCATCTATTCATAATCAAACCAGCGGTTGGTGTTAGCGTTACTCTAGAGTTGCTCGGATTCGCGATTCGCGATTCGCGCTAAGGAAGAGAAGAGTGAGAGTAATCATCCCTACCGCATCCATGCCCA
The DNA here is from genome assembly GCA_013376435.1 of Cyclocybe cylindracea. Classification (NCBI taxonomy): domain Eukaryota; kingdom Fungi; phylum Basidiomycota; class Agaricomycetes; order Agaricales; family Hemipholiotaceae; genus Cyclocybe; species Cyclocybe cylindracea. Next base: position 431,767 of record MPNV01002784.1, on the reverse strand, counting down.
CGTACAGTACTAGGCGGGAGGAGGGCCCGCAGTAACGAACGTTCTGGTGTGCGTTCTGGACTGGTGTCCGCTTCGGTAATACGGAATTGGATGTGTACCCCATTGCCAAAGAGATCGTAGCCGTACGTGTGTCTGACAGACAGAACAGAAAAGAACCACCTGAGGCCTGAGCGGGCACCCTACATGCCTACAGCCCGCTCGGTAAGCCCGCTCGGCAAACACACAGAAGGCCCGTCTGTACAGGGGTCCAGGGTTCGCCGCCTCGTTCAAAGGCTCATTGCGGCGAAGAGGAAGACAAGGAAGAAGAACCGGGTATCCCGTGCGCAAGCCCGCTTGAATACACGTATACCATCGACATCATACATCGCGATAGTCTCCACGCGCCGCACCGCGCCGCGGTGGGGGGGGTTGGAGGAGGCGCGTGCGCGTACGTAGGGTTGGGTTGGGAAGGTCGGAGCTCGAGGGCCGAATAACACTTGCTAGAGGAGAAGGATTCTGAACGAGGTGGGTAGCGAGGTGCGGTGCGTGCCGGTGAATCACTATCAGCAAGGAGATTAGCAGGAAGGCCTGTGCTGCTACGCTACCCGAGAGGATTAGGATGCAACGGTCTGAGCGAGTGAGTGACTGAAGAGATGAGAGGACGCGGTCAACCGGCGTGCGCACCGAGCTGGGCTGAAAGGGAAGGTTGCTCCCACTCACTAGTAGCTGCGGGTGGAAGAGATGGAAGCTCGAAAAGGAAGCAGACCAGAACATTCCAGTTTGTTTGTTCTTTCTCTCCCTAAGAGAAGTGGGTCGGCTCACTTACCTCCCGGATCGCATCGGGTAGATCTGAACCCCACCTCCTCGCCTTCCGTCCGGTGCCATCTACAGGCTCAATTGACTACAGGCTCAATTGAACGTCCCATCCCAAGATGAACCCGTCTGCGTGTAGAGGGCGTGGCAGCGATGCCTGTGTGTCTTCCGTGCACCGTGAGTGATAGATAATCCGACCCAGCGATCGGCGTAGATCTGGGTCTGTCCTTTCACTCTCTACACGATGCACGTACCCAAGGTGCGCAGACGCGAAGAAGGCCCTAGGAAGCGATGATGAGTGAAAAGAATCATATCGGTCGGGGCTCTGAGTGTCCGATTCCGAGCTGCCAGGAGGTCCGAATATAATAAGAAGGCCCAAGCAAGCAAGCCGGCCCTCCCATATCATCTGAACCTCCCTTCCGACTGAACCTCCCTTCCGAATCCCATCCTGTCCTATCCCAAGAGAGAGGACCCACCCGTACCGTATCCGGCTTCCCTCCGTCCACATCGCGTGTTCCCTGCTGCCCCTTCCTTTTCCTTCCTTCCTGAATCGTTTATTGCCCTCCTGGGCCGAAGTGGTTGACTGGGCTATAAGAGTACGCACAGCTCGGGCTTTGGGTGAGTCATTTCCCCCGTCCCTCCCCTCCCCGTGCCCCTTGTCCCGTACCCCCCTTCCACCACCACCACCACCACTGTACCAGGGTGCTGACCATCGCGACAGAACACCCACCCCCGTCGACACGCAGACCAACAAAGCCACCACTCCGCGATTCGGAATCGCACAGCGGCCTGGCCACAAACCCACAAACCAAAGTCATCTGATTAGCCGCGGCATTATAAAGCCGCGCCTCGAACACAACACAAGCACAACCCGTCTTACTCTTCCTCTTCCTCCACCCCCCACTACCCCACACGCGATGCCCCGCGCGTCGTCCCCTTTCGCATCCTCTTCCACCTCCGCTGCAGACGCGGAGGACTACTACTACTACACACCAACGACATCAGCAGCAGCGACAGGAGCACAAGCAGCAGCAGCGGGAGGGACGCGCACGACGTCGCCACTGCACTTCCTGTACCCGACGATGATGATGCTGCACCATCACGACCGCGCCTGCTCAGGCTCGGCTGCGAGCGCGAGTGGCCAGCAGCACGACCGCTTACATTCGCACTCGCACTCACACCACCACCACCACCGCTCATACCACCGCGACACCCACCACTGCTCGAGAGACACGAAAGACACGAAAGACACGATCGCAATGCCGCACGCCCACGCCCTCTCGTCGCCACACCACTCCTCGCACGGGAGCAAGCGCGACTCGCACTTAGCCGACATCTCGCGCCTGCTCGACCCCGCGTACCGCCCCTCCGCGTCCACATATGCCACCCACGCGCACTACAGTGGCAGCGGCAGCGGCACCAGCTCCAGCACCAGCGCGGCGTACGTCGACACCCACGGCGACCTGCACGACCCCGACTTCCGGCACTTCCCCTCGGCTGCTGACCGGGAGCGGTTCCGCTCGCGCGGGGCATCGCCGACGAAGGGCGGCAGCAGGGCGGCGTACCGCCCGCATTGGGAGCGGGGGGACGAGCTGGCGCTGGAGGATGAGGAAGACGAGATGATGAGGGGCGAGGACGAGCACCAGCTCGATGCCGATTCCGCTTACTTCCTCTCGCACCCGCGGTACACCTCGCGGCGCTCCTCGGGGGGCGCGGGTGCGGGTGCGGCGCACCATTTCCGGATCCATACGTCGCCGTCGTCGTACTCGTACTCGTACGCGGCGAGCACCGGGACGACGGCGTCGAGCGGGTACTCGCCGACGTACTCCGTGACGAGCACGCTGCCGACGTCGGTTGATAGCGGGGAGACGGTGTTCAGCGCTGAGGCGTCCCCGTTTGATTCCATGGAGAAGGAGAAGGAGGGGAAGGAGAAGGAGAGGAGGGGTCTGCTGAAGCGCAGGCGGTGCTCGAAGGGCGAGAAGGAGCGGCGCGCGTCGATCGACTTGGCGCCGATGTCGGAGAAGACGGACGAGGAGCAACCGGCGCAGATTGGGGGGGAGCTAGCGCAGGAGGAGAGGGAGAAGGAGCAGGGACGAAGGCAGAGTCGGGAGGAGGAGCGGGAGCACCCGCGGGCGAACAACGGCGACGAGGAGGAAGAAGAAGAGGACGACGAGCTCCTCGCGGGCCGGGGAGAGACGGGGGTGCCGACGTGCGGCGAGAGCATCAGGCGGCAGTGGCAGGCCCTCGCGCTGCGTTTCCGCTTTGGCGTCTTCCGCGCGCAGAGAAGGGTGCGCCGGCGCGTGCATTCACTCCTATGAGCGCTGACGTCACGCGTCTTGGTCACCTGCCAAAGCCATCGATGGATTCCCGCTCGTCATTATCTCATCGGCGCCATCGTCATCTCCCTCCATCTGATTCATCTGCCTCGTCATCGATTCGATTTGGATTATCTCCCTTCCCTTCTTTGCTTGGGCTCTGTCTTCTTTCCTCTGGCCCTACTTCTTCCTCGGAGTCGCTTTCGTATCGCCATCGTCATCACTATACCCGGACCTCCATCCACGATTTCGTCCTATCGTCATTCGCCACGCATCTGTACTATCCAAGCAAGCAAAGCAAGCCGGACCATTGCACCGAACCAGTCACCGTGTACCACTTCCGATTCGTTTCCGTCATCCACTTCCCGCTCCGTTCACGTTCACGTTCCAATTCCACGCTTCGTTCCCAGTTCCTTCAAGCTGTATCCATCCCATCCCATCTGTTTCTCCTGCTCTATTTTTCCTTTTCCTTTCCCCTTTCCCTTCACATTTATTCGCTCCGTTGCCACCATCCACTTCAGCTCCTTCCACTACAGCCAGCGATACCCGGACACGTCTATCTATCGCATTCACATTCGCCACGCACACATACACGGTTACACGGCTACAGCATTCGCATTCTTCCTTCCCATCCACACCCACATCCACATCCACCTACACGCACCCTACATCATCGCCTCGGACACCTGTCTGTCTGGATCTCATGCAATGCTTCCTTCCTTCTTCTACCCACCCACATCCTTCCTATTTTTGATTTGATTTTCCACTTCTTTGTGACTTCGCACATGCTTTTATTCGCTTTCGCTTTCGTTCGCATTTCTTTTTTCGTTTTTTCATTATGCTGTATTACTACTCTCTTCCTCTTCTTCCCTCTCCTTCCTCGTCTTCTCAGCGCGGTGGCTTGACGTCACCCCGCCTTCCCCCTCCCCTGACATGCACCACATGCCCCTCCGACCCCTCCGACCCCTCCGCAAAAAAGACACTCATGCTCGTTTTCTTCTTCTCTTCTCTTCCATTATCCCTATCCCTATTTACCCTTACGACCCCGTTACGACCTCATCTTCAGCTTCAACCCACCGAACATTCGTTGCTCAATCTTGATTTATTCTGCTAAATACAAGATTTCCCCATTTTCTTTTTTTCGTCCCGCTTTGATTTCCCGCTTTGCAATTGCAATGTAGCTCTACTCTATAGCGATAGGCTAGAGGGTTCACCGCCGAACGTACTTTCTTCTTTAGAGGGTACACGTTACAGTTTCGAATTGTATGATTAGTGGTTTTAGTTTGACTTTTGACGTAGGTAGGGTAGGTAGATGAATGAATGAAAGAGAACGTTGATGATGATGATTACTAGCTTTGCTTTGTGTGAAGGCTTGAGCTGGTGGAGTGATTGACTTGCAATCAAAGCGACGGAGAAAGAGACGGTTGTGGTCACCTTCGGTGTCCTGCTCTAGGTTGAGAGGGGTACCGGACACGAGTACGACTTCCAAATTCCAAATTCCAATCCAGAGTTTTCTCGAGCCTCTCTTTGTCTGCCTCCCCAAATATTCTTTCGGACATCGACGCCGTCGCATCGTAACTTTCTCTTTTTCTTTCCTTTCATCTTCCATCTTCACCAGTCCACCGACCGACCGACAGTACGCCCCCCTCGTGTCCGTGTCCGGCGACTTCTGTCCGCTAAGCATTCATCACTTTCATCACCTTCTCGATGTTCGCGATGAGACGAGGCAGTCTATCCCTTTTCTGGCATATGCACCTGGTGTTGAATTGAATTGAGGTAATTCATGAGGTAATTTATGAGGTCCAGGTGTGGGTTCTGTTCGCTTTGGCATATGTAACTTAAGTTAGGGAATTAAGTAGAGGACGAGGACGTGGAATTGGAGGACGTGGACGGTAAGTATCCCCGTAAGCGCCTTGCCCTTGCGTGGACCCCGCTCGGCGGGTTTGCAAGGTGGGCGTGGTGTGCTCTGTGACCTGGCTGCACGCTGCACACCGTGCGCCGTACGCTGCAGGAAGTGAAATAGAGTGGAATAAGGAAAAGGCAATGTCAAGGATGAGTACAGCAGAGAGGAGGGCAGTGGAGGGACACATATGTTCGGTCAGGACGGGCATCTTGCTAGAGCTTGACTGTGCGTGTTGCGGTTCGACTTCGAAGACAAGTGATTAGATCTTGGAATTGCACGGTGGACTTGGCCCTTCGTTCGAGCTTCGAATATATATAACAAAATCCAGTGCGTCGTGTTTCTGCGCTGTGCAGCCGGGCGCTCGTGGCCGTCGTCCGCCTGAATCAGAACGCCTCAGCCTCAGCGCATCATACTTAGTTGAGCGAAGCTGTTCGAATTGAATGGACTGAACTCTCAGCGCTCCGCGCTCGAGTTTCGAGCCGTTGATCGTAGCGGGCAAGTTTCATGTTTAAATATACAATAAAGTTGGGATGGTCGTCAAGCAGAAGCACTTTTACTCTTGTTCAAAGGACGAAGAAGCGACTCGAAGTTCAATTGAAGATTACAGAAAAGTTGGACGTCATTAGTATACTAGGATCGTAGAGAAAGGACTTGGTCTGCGTCTGAATCGACATAAGTAAGGTTTTACTAGCGTTGTAACGCAAACTTACAGAAGTATTCGAACTCGAACTAAATGTAAATTTCCGTCAAAAGGATTATCCAAGGAGCCCCTATCTAATCAGCTTCCTTCCCTTCACCATCTTCTAACCCCACTCGCTTTCTGCATCAAGCATCAGGAAAGGGCATCAGCGTCTATCTCCGTAAGCGCCTAACCCCACCCGCCCACTCAGACCTCGTCTTCTCTCTGCCCGTATCCGCGGTCGAACCAACCTAATAGGCCAGCGCCAGCGGGGAGATACGGACACCGGCGATTTCCTGTATCTGCGTCTATCAGAGCGTGAGGTTGCCTTTCCCGCTGACAATTACTCCCCGGACTTCCTTTCCGCCTTAAGCTCAAACGCATAGGATTCTGACGACATTTCTATTTCTCCGATTTGTGAGATAACAAAATTAACCATTAGCCTCGAACAAACACTTTCTTTGACGGGCCCGCACGGTCCTGTCAATGTACTCTTTTACCTATGACGGCACACCAGCAGTTATCCAACCCTCCGCCCTCGCCTCGCTAAACCATTTAAGTACGATTATCGATGGGTGGCAGAGGCGCGAGGCGTCTTGGCGAATGGCGCGTGTTGGGCGCGTGAGCAGAACGGACGGCGGCTTGGGGCGGCACGGGCGCCTTGTGTCCGGATGTTTAAACGTGGAACCGATTTAGGCGATATTTGAGGCTTTGAGCCTGTAAATTTGGGATCTCAGAAGGTGAGGACGACGACGACGACCCTGCAGAGTTAGTCCTAGGGCGCGAGGCGCGAATTGGCAAGTGAGAACACTGGTAGTGCCCCAAAAGAACTCAGAAAGGCGTAAGGTCCGGACCTGTTCGAAATAGTAAAGTAATGTAACCCTGGGTGCAGGCAGGCAGGCGGCGCAGAGGCCTGGGCATAGTCACTGTGAGCGTGGGCTGCTTCCATTCTTGTGGTACGGCGTGCGCGTACGGCGAGGCGAGGCGAGGATTCAGGGTAGCGACGACGTCGACGGGAATAGGAAGGACGAAAGACGGAGAGGGTGGATGTCGATGGAGGAAACGGATGACGGTGCGGCAGGGTGCAGGGAGGTGGATGTGGGTGACCATGGGTGCTGGTTACCGGCGAGGAGCCAAGGAGCGCCGGCGTCTCTCAATTCATTTTCTGGTTCACGGGCGGTTCGTTTACAGACGAACCTCGTATTTCTCACAAACGAGGACGCACGTATGTACGCATGGGCAAACGACAACTTCCACGCGTTAATTCACCGGGATCGGAATTATAGTATAACACCCAGTCATCCTCTCACCCCTCATAGATCTAGGGTTTCACCCCCAAGTGCGATCGACTTAAGGTCGGTAGGGGTGATCATGGCACCGGCACTGGCTCTGAGCAGGGGTAATTATACTAGGCGGGGCGATCATGATTCACAGATAGGCAAGGGTCCCATATGTGTCCCAACGGTTCACGGCCAATTATTTTCGTGAAAATGCCGCTTAGTTCATTTCTGCACTCTCCTTTGCACAAACGACGGAAATGGCTGCAATAAAATGTAATAGAGGGCGCGTCACGGGTACCTTCGTTCCTTCGGCTAGCGGGGCCGTCACTGCGTCAGTGGGCGCGCGGATGCAGGGAGGTGGAGCTCGAAGAGGCAATCCCGTCGCTGAATATAGGCGAACGCCACACCTTGGGAGGAACATTAATCGGCCCGGCGCTGTTCACGCTGTCGGGGTGAATATTCTCCAGTTGCTATTCCACACAGGTTTTTCTAGCTTTGTAACCTTCCGACCGTCTCTTGATCATCTTTTGCCTCGTCGTCGAGGCGTTTCCGTAGAGCTTGAAAGACCCACCAGCGATCGCGAGCTCCAGTGCGCGAATCGGACCATGAAAGACCTGTGCGTCTGCCAGGCAACTCTGATACTTATTTCCCATGAATAATGGCTGCAGATCGAGAGCTCCAGTACCCATTAACGACCGTCAAAAGTGAGGTGGACGGGAGGTCAGATTCCAGAAGAGCTACTTTAAGCCTAATTTTATTCATCCTCTGGGTTTCCTCTTCGAGAGCGGCTGATCTACCTACGAGCGCAAGCTCGAGCTCCACAAAAGCAATTCCGCGGTCCGGTTTTGTTTTCAATTACCACTCAGCCCAGTGTCACATGTCTCCAGAAAAATACAGCTCTCTCGGAACATCCGTACTTCCTCGAATGATCAAGCCACTTCACCTCATCGGCAACCGCTCAAAAAACTCACAAGATCGCGAGAGAATCAGTCCGATCCCAGTACAGAAAGGTAGTCAAAACGCCGCCCATGCAACCTGCCAACGCCTGGAACTCTATCCCCTGACATCCTGGCTCCACCCCACTTGCAGCTGCAGCGCGGTCGGGTACGCAAGCACCCCAGATCGGGGTTCCGAGTTCGCTCGCCGCACAGCACGGGAGAGACAAATTGGAGGTCACAAGGACCGACACGCGCCCGCGAAACCCTTGTGTGGCCAACGCGCCTGGGGGCAACGAGGTGCATTTGAATGCTTATTTCATCAGCATCAAACGCGAGGCGCGACGCGTGTTAATTAGTGTCACGTGTTCGTTTGGCGCGGTTTTGCCGAATGGGTGTGTTGGTCCGAACCGAGCCTCAGGCTGAACTGCTACAGCAAGGAAAGTACAAGCTCAGTCATGAACGAATTCTCGTAAAGAGGGTGTTGACACTGTATACATGTTGGAGTGGCCCGAGCCATCCAGAACTCTGCAGGACGTTGGAGGCGGCTGTCCGCGTGTTGCTTGGTGCCCCCACGTCGAAGAGGCCAAGACGAAATCCTCGTAGATTGCTCCCAACGACTCCAACAAGCCATACAGCTCAAATGTCGAGAACGTGGAGTGACAGCAGCACTACGCAATATCCAAGGCTTCTCGTCATACGAAAGCTTATATTTCGGGGCCAGGCGACGCAAGTCTCCGACACCGCTTCTCTCGGGAATCGTTCGACGTACTCCCCGGACGTAAGTCGAATACGAGTGGGACACAAGCTTAAGATGTCTCTCGAGGCGGTTCACGAATGTGGCGCACTGGATATGAAATCGGGCACTAAAAATAGACGTCCGATATTCGACCTAGAAAGGCCCGTGCCAAGTTTGAGCGGGTGTGGGTCCAGCTGCTCTCCAGAGCAGAATTCCAGAAGTACACTCGGATGACTCTCATCCAGTGAAAATTCTAGAAACTTCTAGTGTGTCCCCTCCTTCCCGAAGACCAGGCCTCAGTCGAACCCGACCTGAAAGACGGACAGTGCTGCCATATTTGAAGTCTATCGGGAACCGCATGCATCGGAGATTCTCGACTTCCCTCCGAATGAAATCGGGAACAAGTGGAGTGGAAATGAGGCTAGACTAAGTATGTTCTGGGATATTTCGGAGGTGTGGCGCACGAAGCACCTTGCTATAAATAGAGTAGATTCCGATGGTGCGTCGGAAGTGATATCGGGAAAGTCGGAGTGCTTCTGGCTGGCAATGATTATGTCGCGAAGAATCGGAGAGGAGCGAACGGGGGACACGGTTTGGCTTGGGTGAGGGCAGACGTGAACTGGGGCACCTGAGGTAGGGAATTTGTGTGGCGCAAACGCCCAGGATCTGCGCATCAAGGATTTGCGTCAAATGGATCAGCGTTCCGTTACAACATTACAATTAGACGGCGATGACAATGGAACTTTCTAAATACGAAGATATGGTACCAGAAGTAATTGGCGTGGCTATCAAGGTGGTTCTAGGTGATGTCCTCGAGGTGTCCGTATGCTTTCTACGCTTCGACGGTTCAACTGTGTCGGAGCATATCTCTGAAATAGTCCCCCGCTATTCGTCGACCGGTCTTCCATCCCTATGTGATTATCATCCTGGGGTGCCACATTGAACCCCAAGTCAAAACTGTGGGTATCACCAGCCCCTGCTTCCTCGAGAAAAGGTTTGTAATAGGCCTCTCTCAGGTTAAGGACAAGCCGACAGCCCAGGATGCATGGTACGAAGGAGAGGACCATAAATGTGAGTAGGGGCACGTAGCGCTGGATGGAGCAAAAATCAACCAACGCCATTCAGCCAACGCAATACTTGACATACCGAATACGACAGCCACGTCAGGAGGTTCAAGGCTGCGGCAAGCAATCCGCTGTCGAAATACCGCCATTAATCATGAAACATTGCTCAACGCAATAAACGACTCACATGAAGGGAAAGGTAATGCTATCCCGAAAGAGAATGTACACTAGTGACCTGCGACTCGCGTGCAATCTTAAACTGGTCACTGGGCCCAAAGCGCGGTAATACTCGATCCCTTTATTTAAGGAAAACCCCAGGATAGTCAGTTCGAACAGTATCGGCGCTATCCAAACTAGGGAGACCCATTTTGGGAGGATCTTTCCGGCACAGACGACTACACCTGGATCAGAAACGGCTGCGCAGGAGCTTCAGGTTGCCCGAACAAAAGATGCAACTACAAAAAAGGGACGTACGAAGACCGTTTACCCACGCGAGAAGTTGGACCACAAGCCCACTGACGATATGCGCAGCAAAGACCATGATGAGGATGGCGGTAACCTTGCGGTCGCGATTGTACATGCTTGATACTCGATAAACCATTATACCTGATATACCAACGCAGATCATTATGTGAATACGATGACACGAACGGAAAAAGGGGCAGCGGGCTTACCCTCCATGGCGGTATATACAATTAATATTAAGTAGCCAATTGACAGAAAGTACTGTGAACCTGACGTGCTTGATGTTAGTTTGTGTTTAACCTGGGCACGAATAGACGTACAGCTACAGAAAGAGTTAGAGGATGTGACGCTGGGCGCGAGGAAAAGCTTTACCCCTACGAGAGGTGCATTCGAGGAAGTTTGATTGAGTACTAGTGCAGAATGACAGAAATGTTTCCGTAATTTCGCACCTGCGCTGTTGATGTAAGAACATGTCGGACAAAAACTATCATGCCGCAGTTAGTGGTTTGTGCATACGCTTCCACGAGAAGGAAACGGCCGACGCACTAACGGCACTATATCTACAATCGTCGAGAAAATAGGTGAGGTTGTGGAAGTAGAATAGGCGTGAAGAACCCACATTTGTACGGCATCGCCAAGATATCGATTCTGGAAGAATTGAGATGAAGGAGGGATCAAGAAAAAAGAAAGAGCACTTACTACGAAGAAAAGGAACTGAACCAAACTCCACTTCCTTTTCTGAATAATCTACGCGTGAGGGTTCTTTCGAAAAGGGTCTGCATCTAGCAATTTACCCATACTAGTTCAATCTGGGAATAATTCGACCCTATCAACAGGCGAATGTCAGATTTTTTGTGGTGCACGGACCTCTGCGTCTAGTGTCGTGACTGAAACAGTAATGGGGTCACTAAAGGTAGGTCATGCACTTGACGAAATGCGTACTATGGTCGTAGATGACACAAGTAGCTGCTGCCACTAGGATCCCAGTGAGAAAGGACTGGAGTATGAAGAAAGAAACAACTGAGCGACGTACGCGCCACCAAAGCCAGTGTCCTCAGCAGTAGTGCGTCCTCTGCGGGTGTGGATTCCGTCGACATTCCCCGCGCCTGTCAGTGTCGAGAGGCTGGTACGTTTCGCGATGTAAGACTCGAGGTGGAGATTGCAAACATGAAAGCTGAAATAGTGATTGTTGTTGACGTTGTCCCGTTCACAGTCGGCCTTGTCGGCTTGAAGAGTCGGGGTCAGTTCCAACTTCTCCGTAGGACTCTGGTTGGGTACAGAGGAGTCTTACAGGCGCTGGAAAAGTTATCGTCCAAGGCGCGCCCGTCGAGATGGTGGAGTTTAGTAAGGAGCTGCGACGAGAAGAGATGCTGCCGTCGCCGACAGGCCGGGTAAACATGAAGGATGGCAGACAGGAGCACAAAGTTGATCAGGCGAATGGTGGGAATTTCGGCTATGTTCGTTCCATTTCTGGACGATCTCCGCCACGAAAAAGGCCGACGCGAAAATGTCCAAGGCGCCTTTGATGAGAGCCGATTCGAAGGCATAGAAGCCGAAAAGGATACCACAGGCCCCGAGGTCCGCAAGGTACTATTCGAGGATTAAATTGGACTAAATTCTCCTAAATTACGACCTGGGAGGGATACACCGCACTCTGAAGCTCATCGGATTTGACGACAACGACATTGAACTCTCTTGCAAACCATTTCCGATTAGATTCCAGGGACCTTAGATAGAATGATAACAGATATAGAGAAAGAGTGCCCCTCTATTCGAATTTGACCGATTATGCCTCCGGTTGATCCATGCTGATGGATAGGCTATTTTTAGAACACCCATACGGCTTGTGAGCGCTGAGCCATTGGCTTGAAGCACGGAAAACCGAACCGCTGGAAAGAGATAAAAGTGCGACATGAAGTGTGCGCTTGCTCATTTTGCGGTGAATTTGAGTCTCGGAAATAATGGAACTTGTGCAAGATTTGCCAGTCTCGTCCGAAATACCCAAAATTGATGTACATCGGCAAAATTTGTGGAGGACGTGGGCTTCAAGAAAGTGTACGGTCAAAGTGGATCAACTCGTTGCTGGTCCTGGAATTGCCCCAAGCCCCCGCTGAACTGAAATCCAAGCAGCGGCTTGGTCTGGTTCTCTTGCAAAGATCCAGTCAAGTCAAGTTAAACTGCCTCTTGGGTCGAACGGCTCAAATTTGCTAGAGAAGCACAACCAAAACCAAGCCCAAGGGTTAGGAGACCAACTCAACCGTCTTGAGGACCTCGAGTAAGAAATTTTAGGGCAACACTTCAATTGCGATCGCGACTACGCTGTTGTGAAAGAAGGAGTGCGAACCAGAAGCCCGAGTGTAGGAAGAGATGGGACAGCCATACACAGGAACGGGTGGTTGTGCTCTGGTGGCAAGCCCGCCGAATCCAACGTGTAAGAGAAGTGTGTCAGGGAATCACAATATGAATCCCCCTGCGAGATGAATTGCACTTGAAGCGCCAACTCAGGTGAAGATTAATGACTCGTTGGCACTAGCGCGGAATGTGGGCAATAGATATGCGCAGGGTACGTGTTGTGTGTCCGAGGCAGCAGGTTGACTGATACTAGAGACCTGGGTTCCGTTAGCACTGCCGTATCATACCTTTCCACACCTCCGCTAGACCCCGCAAAGGAAGGCGAATTCGGTCTGAAACACAAACTCAGCTCGTGGATTAGAAAGGGAGTGAAACCTGGGACTGGCTGAGAGATCCGACGTTCCATTAGGACAGATTTTGACTTCATTTCTTCAACAACAACGCGCTTAGAAGCAGCTGACAAATGAGCACGTCGAGGAGTAAGTGGTCAGCGGTCTGGATGAACGGGCGAATTACCTTCTGATCGCGAATTGCTCAGGACAAATGAACTGCATGAGAGGTAGTGGCATGCCATTACAAGGTAGTAGATAGACCTGCTCTGAAAAGGCCCGAAAGCTCGATGAGAAAAGCAGGCGGATGCCCTGCCATAGAGACCACAGGCAGGACGGATAGTGGGGTATATTAGATATGAATTGGAGATGAATCGGTAGGTCTTTCCTAGCACCTAGATTAATGTTCTACCAGCCAGTCGACCGGACGAAGCTGACCGCACTAGAGGTGAATTTATCTTAAAGTAGACCTTGAAACAAGTAGAGGCCTCCTACCACGACGGTAACTCTAAGGCTCCGACGATCACTGAGATTCAAACCAAAGGTCGAATGCTCAGGTTAAGCTATCCTTCGATCAGCCTCGGATGCACCACCAGAAGACGACAGACACCAACCCTAGTTCGCAAGCTAGAAGTGTATTGCGGGCGATCCATTCACGAAGAGCCTGTTAAACGAGCGCGGAAATTATCAAGCCAGCATGCTGCACGAGAAGATCCATACTGCAAACACCTGGCAGGAGTCGAAGAAGCCAGTCAAGTCCCATCTTCAGCGAGCGGTCGAGAGAAGGCATTGAGGAGATTATCGACCTCTTCATCTCGATCGTTTATTTCGAGTACGCGTCCACTGGCAGATATCCATAAGAAACAACGACGATCACCCCCAAAACGCGGAGTCGGGTTGGGAGAACAACGGTGCAAGCAAACCAGGAGGCCGAAAAAGTAGGAATGAAGGCTGTCACTGACAATATTTAGGTGATGAAACGGACCCCGACATGACTGTGCTGACCGTTTGCATGTTGCGCCGGAGAGATGAAGACAAGATTGGAAATTTGGCGCCGGTTGGCCTGTGACTAGAGGCAAATATCCTGCCAAGAAGAATGAATTTGGGAGGAGAGGATGAGATCAAGAGCAGAGCAGGCGATGTAAGACTATTTTTGCGCAGTGGTCGGTAGACATCATTGATTATCTTGCTCAATCAGTGGAAGCGACAATCGAGGAGCGGAGACAAAGCGTTTCAGCTGGTAAGGGGCGCCGGGATTTTAGTCATAGACAGCGCTACGAGTGCACGAGTCGGTGCAGAAGGTGAGCCCTGACGGGGCGCTTGATGTCGAGCATTTTACCGATGTCTATTGCGGTCTTTAGCCCGAGTTCTCCGACCATTGCCATAAGCGAGTGCCATTCCTCTCGAAGGATAAGACAGAGGAGCCAGAGAAACAAGTTGCAATGATAATGTCATGGGAAGTCGTACTCGTCTAGACCAGGCAGAATGATAGTACGCGAAAAATAGGTTTCGTCTCTTTGCCTCCGGAGTGTGGGATGTAGTTTACACGATGCCGGGCCAAGGGTATCCAGTGGCCCGCAATGCGAGGCCGTGGGGCGGTGAGATGCATCTGACACGAATGTATACGCCTGGTTACCGCCAACATTTGCAGTCGTTGCAATGGCTGGGACAAGAGAAACGGGAGAGGGTGCGAAAGTAGGACAGGGGTCATTTGACCGAAGCTACATACAAGCAGCTATTCTTTTGCAGAAAGGAATTCGGACGCAATTGTGGAGAGGTAACGGGAAATGGTGCGGACTTCAGAATAGCCTGTAATCGGCAGCGAGATCCAGAGTATGCCTGAATCACAGGAACATCCAGATAGATCCTCACTCCAAAAAGCCCCACTCCACACATGCAGCAGACAGGAGTCCTCTGGGAGAGTTCTTGAGATGTGGATGGAATATCCAGTCGGATGCAAGCCGGGCAGGACTCACACTCGTATCTGATCGACAAAAGGTCACCGGCGTCGCGTACACCACGACAAACAACGGGCGTTCACCCAAATAGGAACCGTCAACAATGAACGCCGCAAGAAAGCGAGAGTCCTGACAATCGCATTCGCGTCGTGGACGAGGCGTGGAGGTCTAATAGGAAAGGGTCCAGTCGGGATTCGTGTCGTCGGTTTTTTCGGAGAGCTTAACATCGTCCGGACTCCCGAGCACCTTGTGATCACGGATTCAACGATTCCCATTCTTATTATCAGGGAGAGACAAGCAATGAGCACTAAAGAGACAACGTCCATTTACCAGATAGTCGGAGAGGGATTGACTAGCCTAGGAGGAACAAATTTGAAAGCCCGTGCTGCGGTGTCTCCCAGAGATGCCAGACGCTGAGAGCTTGACGGGTTTGGGACATCCACCAGTTAATAGACCACAGTCGAGGCAAGGCAGATTCTCAGAAGGCCCGAATTCCGAGAATCACAGGAAGCAGGTAGTGGGGTGGTAGACGGAGGATCCCAGCCTCCAAGGTCTGTAGTGGATGACCATGAGTTGATGTAAGAACTGGAATCAATGCGGACGCGGCCCCCTACCCAGATCTGATAAATGGTAATCAAATCCGAAAGGCGACCCTTGTGGTCCTGAATGTCAAGCGCATTAGGTCTACGGATGTTGGAGCCACGGAAGTCAGGCCGGCCTTGTGTCATCTAATTCTGTATGAGGGTGTGTTTCCTCCTAGTCGGGGATGAACAAGGGAGGAGCATGACAAGTGGCACGAATCCGCGAGGAGATGGGCGAAGAACTGGCGCAGTGGGTCAAGGGTGAGTCAACACAAGGCATCCACGAGGAGGATAGTTACCAAAAGCGGCATATTCGTCGCGCCTGGGTAAGCCCAACATGCGTTCGAAGTTCTCCCTCGTGTCAAATAAACCTGATTCAATAGGCCCATTACGAGACCTGTCGACAAGGAGTCGAAGATGAGATAAATGGACAGGAATAAAAAGCGGGCCTGAAAGCCGGAACACAAAGATGACGCGGTGTCCTCTGCTACTGCACTTCCCAGTACCTAGTGACCTGTGAAATCACCGAGAGATACGTTAGCGATACGAATGGGGCACAATATGTCGAAAGAGCGCCTGCAAGTCGCATCGGACCGCAGCACAGGTGAAAAAGCTATTCTAATCGCACAGGGTCCTTCATCCCGTTACGAATTTGAACGATTGAGCTCGCCCAGGGTCTCACGGCACTTCGCGTTCGCGGGAGAGATAACTGATCAACACACCTAGGCCACAAGGAAGTTTAGATGGTGGTTTCGGGCCAGGTTTTTGAAAAGGCAACGGTGCATCAAGATGAGATATGACTCTTAGGGACGGCGGTTGAAGTCAAGCATCAACCAGTGATTGAATTAAAGTCTTTCCTGTTCCATCGAATGCAGCAATATCAAGAGAGTGGGAGGATTAGGGGTCAGGGCTATGTTGTTGTCAATGACTGTGGCGCAATCGTGACAGGAATATGCATCTGAGCAGCTTACATTAACTTATCTTAAGTCTTCCAAAAGGGTTGAGAGCCATATGAAACGTCACTCCTGATTTTAAAATAACGCAATCAGCCGCGTTTAACTTGAAAGAAGCCCAGAAAACCACATTGTTGCACAGTGGTTGACTTACTTGGTGGGAAGGATGTACCGTGAAGCGTATATCACTCGTTGAATATTGACGTCCGACGCCAGGCCTCCCCAACATGGTTGAGCACACCGCGGTGAACGAGTGACCCTCGGGCTAAGTCAATAGTCCGGTTTGGGGTTCAAATCGTGTTGATATGAACAGAGTCGAGTTAGTCCCCGGGCTGTGGGTTGACTTGGGGTGGAGAAATACCCTGAAGTTGGTTGGGATTTCCCTTGCTGGTAGCTTGAGTTGAGAGGGAAGGAGGCATGGCCTAAAGGACAACCCAGCTCGCGAGTTGCTCACCCAATACCTCCTACAATTAAATTCCACTGTTTCACGACGAAAAAATGGGCAACTTAACAGGCTAAATATGCTGAGCTCGAGCTGAAAATTTGAAGGGAGTCCAACTTGAACTTCAAGAGATTGGCATCACTAGTTGTCTAGGCATAGTCCGGCTGTTTATCCATAAATAAGTGATGTCTTTTGAAAAAGGATCTTATTACCTTGCTATGAGTTTGGTTTAGTATAAGTTTAAGGCGAAGGCGACCATTGGGGAAAGGGAACATGGGAAGCCCCTGAATTTAGGCGGCTCGTTGCGGCAATTCAACTTCCCACGCCATATGTCCGTTTCTCTTCCACCGACTCGAGAGTACACACAGCATCAATGCCTGTCCCAGTAGGCCATAATTCATTGTCTTACGACCTTTATCTAACGAATCCCCGCTAGTATCGGGTTAGAAACGGAGTACCTCCATTCCAAAGCGGCGCTCTGACCTTATCGCGACTGGGCGGTGCACTTAAATCGAATCTATAGAATGGGAACACAAAACGCTGGAGGTCAGCGGACGCCGACCCCTGAGCGCAGCGTGCTCCTTTGCGCAGTGCACGGCCGGTGGGCGTCTACGCAATGCCAAAAGACGCTATATGATGTGGGCCGATCAAACACCACGCGGAATTTCTGACACCTCCTCGCCACTCAATTCCATTGTTCTCAAACCTCACTCGGAGCTTGCAGGGAGACAAAGATAGCCAGGAGCTAGCTTATAGCCGCCTATTTCCTATCTGTGCCACCGCCGCTGGGGCTTTCAGATACTACCACCATCGCAACTGTGCCGACTACTGCCGTTCTCTAGAGGAGACCACCAGAAAAGGCTTGATGTCTTACCTTGCTACTCTTCTTCGACAGCCTCCTGGGGCATCGCATCCTTCCATACCTTCACGCTTGCGAGCACCTTCCCAGGAAAGACAAGATCGTGAGCAGGCTCATTTTATCACTTTGTCTCGGACGTCCACCTCGTAGGTTTCTCTACCCTTGGTATATAGGCCAACACTCGTTCTAACTATTCCATTTCTTCAGATCGTCGAATACGAGCCCTCCAAGCAGAAGCCGATCTGCACCTCCCACCTCGAACAAAGTGGCTACGTCAAACGGGTCGTGCACGGACACGATCGTCTGCAGCTCCCGCTCCATAAACGTCGAGAACCTCTACACGCTCAAAACAGCCGGCAAGAAGGTCTCGAGGGACTATTTTTTCCGACGATTTTCGCGCATACACGCAAGCCACAAGGCGCAAGACGACGCTTCGTGCTGTACGGACGGAGACTGCGCAGAGCACTTGGACGACGACGACGACGCGACTCTCATCACGGAATCGGACCCGATACCCTTGCACCACCACCCGATTGACGAGGAGGGCATGGGAATGCTGACGGTCGAGGACGAGACAAAGCAGGTGTGTTCCCTGTCGTGATATCTCCTCTGTCCTGACCTCTGACGACACAACGTCTGCCCAGCGTCCTAACCGCCCCAAAAAGATCCTCGAGCACATTCCAGGATTCTCAGACGACGAGGACGACTCCACTCAACCGTCCACCTTATCCCCACTTCCTTCACCACAGGCACCCACTTTCTGGGGCTTGCGAGCACGCCCGTACTTACCCGAGTTCATCATCGAGGAGGAGCCGCGGACGATCGTGCATCATACCCATCTAACCCCTCCTCCTCGGCGAGGAAGGAGGCAAAGTGGTAATAGAAGCAGGTTATGACGGTCAGAGGTCTCTCGCAACTCCGCACGCTGTCCCATGTTATCCCGCTTTGCCTCTCTTGTACGTGCCTTCCAAGTGATGGTTCGCTTTACTTATGCATCATAAGTTCTATATAACCCCCTTATACTTACATCTGTATATTATACTGTAGAAACATTGTAGTGGATCGTACCTTGTAACCTCATACCAATTGTTTTGCTGATTGAGCACATGCGATTGCCATTCAAGCAAATGGGTAACAGATTTCCAATACCACCACACAGCACATTTCGAATGTTAGCACGACGAAACACATACAGGCAACTGTCAATACGGCGTAGCGATTCCCCATTTCCGGGACGTGTGAGGCTACGTGCTTAAAAAAGTTCCTTCAACCCAGCAAAATTATCGCCCAATTACTCCTCCACCTTCACTGCGTATCCCGATACTTCATCCCCTTGCCTGAACAGCAGTATGGCCGTTAGCACCTCCTCGACCCTGTCCTCCTCCGCGACCACGTCGACCACCTCTCCTTCCATACCCGCCCCAACCGCCAACATATCCTCCAGGGCCCAACAAACCCACACCACCAGGCTCGCCAAATGTTGCCACATTCTTCTCGCGTTCCTCCTCCCTTCTGTTCCTGCCCATGCCTCCTCCACCTCCTCCACGCCTTCCACGGCCTCCATTCCCGCCCGAGCCACCTGCGCCCGCAGCCGGCGCGTTAGAAGACGACGACAGCGAGTCGAAGAACGACTTTTGCGGATTGTATGCTGGGTCGGGCGTCTTTTCGCCCTCGGCGCCCGAAGTCGCGCCGTGCCCGTCCTCGCCCGAGGTGTCCTTGCCTGGTTTCTCGAATTTGGCGTTGCTGCTCTCGAAGTCGAAGTCCGTCGTGGGCACCTTGAGGGCCTCGTCGGACGGGGCACCACCGCGTCCTCCTCCGGAACGACCCCCGCGCCTGCCACCTCCACCACGTGCGGTATGCTGGGACGGGGCACTGCCGTGCCCGCCGTTGATGCGTAGGTCGCCCATGGCGCGACTGACGGTCTCGAGCGAGGCCGCGGCGGTGTGTACGGGGTTGGGGCGGCGGCTTGATGGCGCACTCTGTCCCTGGACTTGGCCCTGAGGAGCTTGCTGTTGTGGCTGGACAGCTGGTTCTGGAGCACGAGGTTGGGCCTGTTGGGCGTACGTCTGTGGTTGTGAAGCTGGGGCAGGTGCAGCAGGTGGGTAAGGCGGCTGGGGAGGTTTAGGTGGATCTGCAGAGGCCTGCAGAAAACATGGGCATTAGCAAACGTTCGTTAGGATGTGGCGAAAAGAGAGAGAGATGCGAATCAGAAGGAAGGCAACGGAAGACTCCACATGGGGTTTTGCGCTCTCGGACAGCAAAAGTAATTTTACATCCGTAATAGTTCATCATATTGGCAAGGAAAAGGGCAATGGAGGAGGCGAGGAGGTAAAAGACGTACCCTAATGATAGCTGGGTCATCATGGACACTGCGTTGCGGCTGATGCACCTGGTCGTCTACCGACAGGTCTTTCACTTCTGATGCACGGAAGATAATGTAGTTGTAGGGGTCTGGATTCGGTGCGATATACTGCTGTGGAGGTCTGGTCCTTTGTTGTCAGAAAGGCACCAAAAGGCGTCAAAGAGGCTCACCGCCGTGATTCCGTGCCCATGGAATAAACTGTACATTTCATCAGATGCCTGACGCAAAGGTAGCAGTCGTAACCCTCGCACCATTGGACAGCTGTATCGTCGACGCTTGGGGGTCAATACCCGCCAGTATTCCTCGGTAGCGAACATCTGAATGTGAGATGAGGGAAATCGGTTTTCTAGACCAGTTTGATGAGCATCGTGCGTATTTCTAGCGCGTCGGAGCGTACCCAATAAAACTTTGCGCCATCTGAAGAGATTATTGAAAAAAGAAAGAGAGGGGAAAGGAGAGGGAAGTGGAAAATGATGAACGAGGAAACGCGCACGGTGTTGACGTGTTGGCAAAGAACGTATTTTCGAACTCCGACATCTGACTTTGACCTGTCTCCTCCCACCACTACTCTAGTCGACCGCTGGTCAAATCCCTTTTTTTTGGACACTCTTTTTTTTGACTGCTGTCTCGATATGCTGAACAGATGCCTCTGAAGTTCACTTTGTGGCTCGATTCGTCTGCCTTGTCCAAGAATTAAACAGCCTCCTTCGCGTTCTGAATCACCTTATGAATGGTCGACACCGGTTCTTGCTCAAATATATATCCCATCTTTCCGCAGGGGGTGCAAGCGTAGAGCAAGGACAGGAACCACCATATACTTGGGCTGTGAGCGCACATTGTTTCCTCAAGGGTCGCAAAAACACCCTGGTTCCCAAAATTCTAACCGACACCATAGAAATTATTCTCAGCGGTTTCCTAACGATGGCGGCGATAGTGATGTGGAAGTATCATTCTGCAGTGGCGAACTCTGAGTGCACGTCGCGTTTCTGGTTCCTCCAGAAGCTGAGGCCCTGCTACGTGACTATACGATTGCTTGCTTGCGACGGAGGAGAGAACAACTGCATTTCCGCGCTCAGTCAACAATCCTTCCCTCATCCCGAGACCGTTCTTTCGAATTCTCTGCATCCCACTTCTTGCCTGAAGGAGGGAGATCTTTCATTTTTCGTTAGTTAATTTCTATGTACCGCATAATCATCCTTGCCCACACCCACGCTCCTCCATGCTCTCAAAGAAAATTTGATCTCGACTTGCTCAGCATCGCCTGATCACTTAACCCAGGAGGCAAATAATAATTTTGCCACGAATATCCCACTTCACCCAGACATGGATCTGGCAGTGAAAACTGATCTTTGAAGTCGATGGTGGCCTTGGGCCACCTATTATGTAATGCCTACATCCTCGAGTTCTTATTATCATGATTGCTATTTTCTGCGTGGCCGTCTCGATTATCATTAACCATGCAGCGTATCCTTTGTTCGCGGTGCGAGTCCCCCATCGACTGGTCGGAGTTTGGCCAAACCTGACTGTGCGCCACACGGATTGGAACTAAACCGGGTCGACACAAGGGTCATAATAGATGCACGAGCGGACTGATGATCATTCCTCGCAGCTATCTCGTTTTCCTGGGCCAGCTCTGCTTTACATAAGAGCAGGTGAACCAGTGCAGATTAGAGGAGACAAGGAAAATCGGGGGACGGCTGCAGGGGACGGAAGACGAGCCGGTGAAGACCTGGAAGATGGTCTGACTCGGAATGACGTAACGCGACACGATTCAAGGCACCAAGCGAACCTCGCGCTCGGCTCGCTGGCCTGACCAGTTGGTCGTGCTCGCGGCTCGCCTGTTCCGATTCGTCAAAAGATAAACCCTGCCGCAGCGCTGCAGGCTGCAGCTGCGCCAGAGATATGACACCGATAGTGCACAGGTAATCATGAAAGGGCGCGTCCCGCGTCGCCCCGTGCACATGATCGGTACCCAAGTACAGCATCCCTTTCTCTTTCTCTTTCATGCTCTTCTTCGGCCGCCTCTGCCTGTCTGACAGTGTAATCTCGCCCAACGACTGTGCCGCCTCGTGCCCTCCGCGTTCCCTCTGACGCCTTTTCACGCTCCTGAGCTCAGGTGTCCTCTCACGACAGTTCTGTCAGCCCCCAACTCTATCCTGACTGTCCCGGGTTCTGTTGAACTCTTTCTCTTTTCGCCCGTCTTCTCGCCAGTGTCCCTTGCCCTAGCTCAGGCCGTCATGAAGTGTCACTCTCATCGATCCTTCTCCTTCTCCACAATCCAGAACTCGTACTACCTTGCACTTGTCCGATTCCGACGAGGGCCCAGGCCAGTACACTATCACAACCTACGATCCCAAAGTCAGCCGCACCTGGGCACGGCATGTCGAATATGAAAGACGAATTCGAAAGCAAGACACTCCTTGGACAGGCAGGCGAGCTAAGCCCAGAATAGCAAGCTGGCGCTAAATGGGTGTACCGTGTACGGGCCCCTACGGCATCCTCCCGGACGACTGAATACGAATCATAACATCAGCAAATCCTGATTTTGAGGGTGAAAATGGCCTCACTTTCGGTGGTATAGCGTGTTATGGTGCGTTACGTAGCACTACGTAACACGCCATAGCGCTGTAACATATGTCCTTATCTATTGGGATACCCCCCCAATTATGGAGTGCTACGTACCCTCATATAGCACACATAACAAAATCAGGAATTGCTGATGAAAGATAGACGGCATGGAACGAGCGGTGAGTGTGGGGAATGAATCGGCCTCGTGTGCGCCTGAGGTTAACGCTATCGTGTTTAATCAGTGCCACTATCATAATCGTGTTCGTCTATGCATGGCATTGATCATGGGCAGGCGCAGGCAAGAGGCGAGGCGAGGCGCAAGGCGCGAGGCGGGGCAGAGGGTTGAGCATAGGTGTGTTCTCGTTCTCCTTCAAGCTTCGCCTTCGTGTTTCTGCGTCTGTTCGAGTCTTCCTTCCTTTCGCTTCCCCATGTTTTTTTTTCTCAACATCTTCTTTGATCAGTGGTTCAACTTTCTTGTCTCCTCCAAGCCAAGCTTTGCTTTTTTGATCAAGTCCGATTAATCAACTTCCTTTGTTTTGTCTTTCATCTACTCGTTCTTCGATTGGTGGGTCCTATGGTTCCATGTTTCGCTCACTGATTGCGCTCGAGAATTCATTTTCGCGCTCTACTCTAGGTTGGTTCAAACCCCAACTCGTCCATTCATTCATTCATCCGCGAACCAACGATGGCAAAATCGATACGACGTCCACGGGCGGTCCGTCTTCCATCTTCCGTCCGACCTCCCTGAGCCCTCCTCCCCGCTTCCATCCCCACTTTACACCATCACACGCACTCGGCGTGCTCAACGACCACGCTGAAGGCGGCAGGGTGCACCGCCCACTACTGCCCCATGCCCCATGACCAGACGTCTCTATTGTTAATTTCTTATCGATGGGAATAGGCGCTCGCATTTTCAAATTCTTCTGGGCGGCTGGCGCCTATGATGGCCGCCCACACTGAAGTCGCGTTTTGTTTTGTTCTTTTCGTTTCGCTTTTGTGTCGATTCCATGCACCTGCGTACCGGTACCCGTTCATGGTGGTGGATGGGGGATATTGTTTGTTTGTTCGAGTTGGAAGTATGGGTGGGTGCGTTTGGTGTGCGGCTCGGAAAACATGAGATTTATTGTTTTTATCTTTTGACTCTTTTGTGCTTTCAGGCTGTGTACGAACACTCTACTCTCTGCGAGCTTCCATGCTCCTTGCGGGTTTCCGTTCGTTTTGCGGGCGTCTTGCACACCCACATCCACATCTACCTTCTTTCGTTCTGACGAAAGTTCCCTGTTTCTGTTGGATTCGAAGTCCCCGAGTCAGGGTTCTTCGACTTTGTGGGCGCTCAGGGCTCGTGTTCAACTTCGAATAATCTCATGCTTCGAATCTCACCTCAATCACCCACCTATCCCTCTATCTATCCTATCGACCCAGCTGGTCATTTATCGATGATGCGAACCCGGATGGCTCGATCCTCCGCGTCGCGTCGCGTCGTGTCCCCATGTTCCGAACTTCATTTTCTTTCCTTTCCCAATGCTCGTCTTGTCTTCCTCTGACAGTCACAGTCTGGCTTGAGCTTGATCTCTCTCTCCTTTCACACCTTTCCCCGCCTCGTGCTTCCTAAACGCTCAATTTCGCTTCCACTTTTAAGTTTCGCTGCAAGTGCGACGCCTAACACTTTATTTATCCAATGACACCCCCTGACGCCGACTTCCCCACAGTCCACTGTACAGCACTACACGATCGAAAGAACGATCGACTGTCCGCCGGACTGACTGGGAGACTCGAAGACTGGACCTCGAGTGACTGGCGAACCGGTCACGAGCTTGCGCAGCTGCAGCAGCAGCTGCAGTAAGTCACTGCAAGTGTCTTCGTCATCCGAGTCGGAGTGTTGGCACTGAAGCTCAAGGCCGCGCTCGAGGCTCGAGGCTTGATGCAGATGCTTTCCCTCCTCCTACAGCCGTCCTTCTACACGGAAGCCCTGTTGGGTTCTCTCGCCACTACTACTCGGACGAACTCGCAAGCTGTACAGCTGCAACAACGAGAACGCTGCTCCACCTCTGACGCCGTTTCGCGTCTCAGGCTGTATGTATCATACGTACTGTATGATCATCCCTAGAAGACGGAGTCTGAAGTCGATCTTCGCCCCGGATGTTTGTTGTTTGCAGCTTCACACCCTCCTCCTCTGGGAATGAAGACGCTTCTGCGCTGCTGTTGTTGTTGTCGTGCTATAGGACCTGTGCGCTCCTGGTTCTTCACTGCATGATGTCTTGGTCTCCACCTACAGTACTGTCATCATTCGTCATTTTCTGTTCGTCGTGGGTTGCTCCCGGCTGCCCCTGAAGCTCCTTGCCCGTCAACGGTCCCCTACTCCCAGGCAATCCGGAATACGCAAACCGAAACCGAAACCGACTTTGAAGACAGCACACGACCACCCTCCGCCGGCCTCTCTTCTTCATCTTACCAAGGACCATTACTTACCAGGGGGGTGCGTGTACCTTCCGCGCGAGCGTGAAAGCGTGGGTATGTACGTGTGTTCCAGACCAGCCCCCCAAGCTTCATCTTTCACAGCACTTACACTGCACTGCACCGTGCCAGGTCATGGGAGCGTTTCGCCTCCTTCCTCGGGCCCCTTCCTTCCTTCGTTCCTTCCTACCAACCAGCCAGGCCTCCGGGAGTCTTCTGTCTGTCTGTTGTCACGTTCTCCGCCTCGTGTCCTCCAGGATGCGGTATGGTATGCAGTGGACCGTCCGTCCGTGAGTCCCTCCCTCGTTCATGTGGCGCAAACAGGTGCCATTGTGCGTCATCTGTTCATCTGTTCATCATCTGTGAGTGAGGGCAAGGTACGTACGGCACTTGCGGTGAATGGACGTTATGTTATGGTTATGTTATTGTTGGACTTGGCTGGCTATTCTTGTCGCTGCCTCGCGTCTGTACGTCTACGCCTGCGTTCCTGCTGCGAACGAGCCAGCCGTTCTCTTGTTGTTCTCCCACCCACCCAACTAGCTACCAGCCAACCAGCCAACCAGTCCGCAACGAACATGAACAGCGCGCGGACGAGCTACGAGCAGCGAGTCAGATGTACAGCTAGGTTGCACGCACGCACCCTCCACGTTCCCCTTGAATCGCTAAATGCCTCAGGCTCAGCCTCCTAGCAGCTCGCGATCGTTTCCCCGCACAGCCCCAGACGAGCTCTTCATGCCTCAACAAAACTTAATGTCCTCCCAATCGTAATGTCAACCCCGTCCTCATCTCCAGCGGCGGCCTCGCGGTTCCCCGGCGGTGGAAACTACGTTGTTGCCCGGTGTCCTCTCCCGGACCCAGCCCCGTAATAGCTGGTCTATGTTGAGAGCGCTAGATTTAACTTGTGCGAATGTCGAGAGGTTTGGGCACGAGGCGACATAGTGCGCAACAGACAACAGACACACGGCGCCTGGCGGGGTTCTCTCTCCCCGCGCGTATGACACGTGTTGGAGGCGGGGTGCCTCCTCCTTGCAGTTGGTGGGCTCCTGGGACTCCAAAAATTTCCAGTGGCGCCAACTCGAACTAAGGCTCTCGTAACTCGGTCCTGGTCTCCCGCCGAAAGCTTCGAGAGCGAATTGACGTATCAGGCAGGAGGACACTCATCGCGATTCCATACCTCGTCGATAATTCACGCTGCGGCTCATCCTGCAGCGAAATTCGTCGTGGTAATGATTCTATTAGACGGTCCCCCTGCCTGTGAACGCCACTCCTCCGAAGGCTCGTCTGCTGTGTTGTGCGCAATCTCTGGCGGCGCCAGTTTGGACAATCCAATCCCCGGCCTGCCACACACGTGATAGTCAGCGGCTCGTCTTCGCTGTCTTGTCGGGCTGATCCCCTAGCTGAGCCAGCTCGCGTCATGCTTGATAGGCAGAGCTGAGAGATATTGGACGCGCAACGCGGAACGTTCGATGCGAACTGCGCGGACGGACAGGTTAGAACTTTATCGTCGTCCACAAAGCCTGAATCACGGAATGCCCGCCAAGAGGATCGCTAATGAGCCACGGGCGATCACCCAATAGCTATTATCTGCTGATAATACAATCGAGTCATCGATGTTCCCCCAGGGCTCGGATAGGCGCCCGTGACCTCTCCCGGCAAGGGGCCGTGGCTCAAGTGAACCCGGTGCTTACCCGCGGCGTATCCGATGTGAAGCAGCCCTGGTCATGCCCTCAGCCCTGTTGGAGTCAGCAGCTTGGCTTCATTATGGATGTATGTAGTATGTAGTATGTCTCAATTTCGCTTATTTTTAAGTGGACCTGTCTTGTTCGTCTTTCACTATCGCACATTCTGTTAGAGCGGCGTGTATCGCATATCCATCGAATCGAATCCATCGTGTCCTCCCCTTTCTATCCCGGCTTCTCTGTTATTTCTGGCTAATCGTTGGGTGGTAGGTGTGCAGGCATGCAAGCCCGTGGTGCGGGTCTTCGAAAATCCGAGGCAGTGGAGATAGAATACCCACTGTATGAGTTTTCAAGTCCGAGAAATTACACTGGGGAAGGCAATGGAGATAAATGGACGTGCGGGCTTATGTTGTACGCGCATACGCCTTTCGGAAGCTTCAACTTGGGTCCGTGCTTGAGAAGAGGAGATCTGCTGACCTTCGCTCGGCGCGTCAATACGATATACTCTAGATGAGATAATCAACTAATCTTATCTAATCTTATCTATGGACTCCCTCACCATTCTTCGCTTCATCTACGCGCACGCCATCGATGGGGCGACACTAAAAGGCACGGTAAGCCGTTCTTATGTCTATGGACTACTTAATTTCTATCAGCTCATTTAGAGCATAGAACCCCGGATGCGAATCTGGCCTAGTGTCACTGCACCCACTGAACCAATACTTTTTGCTTTTGTACCTGCTTGACTCAGGCTCACTCCTCCACCCGAACCGGTTCTACGGCTCTCTGCCATTCCTTACAATCTCTTGCGGTAAAATCTCGGGCATATGGTTCCGATCTCTCGTCCATTGCGAAGAGGCACATAAGAAACGTGCCTATGTCAATGCTATTCATCATTCCGTCGCAGTGGCGAGCGTTGAACCAGAGCACTGGTCGCATTTCTAGTTCCTCTGGAGGCCGGGACCCAAGTAGTCTCCACAATCCCTTCCCTTATTATACTCAGCTCGAGACCTTTCTTTCGAAGTCTCACTTCTTCTCCAAACTTGAAGTAGGGGGATCACTATTTTTCGTTAATTTCTACCGCATGCGTATCCTCCTTGCCCACACTTATGCCCCATCGGACTCTCGATGGACATTTTGATCTCGACAACAGGTTGCTCGCTATTGCCTGATCATCTACACGCAACCTCTGACAGGACGTATATTCGCCGCAAATGTCGCGCTGAACCTCAGACGTTGATCAGGCAGTCAAAACTGATCCTTGAAGTCAATGGTGTCCGTGTACCGCCATTCATCGCCGGCATCCTCGAGTTCTTATTATCATGATCGCTACGTCCCCCATCGACTCTGGAGTTGTCCCGAACCTGACTGTGCGCCACACGGATTGGAACTAAACCGGGTCGACACGAGGGTCTCGAGGTCATCATAGACGCTGATGATCATTCCTCGCAGCTATCTCGTTTTCCTGGGCCAGCTCTGCTTCACATCAAGAGCAGGTGAGCCAGTGCAGATTAGTCGCCGAGCTTGGAGCTGGTTCATGGCTAGAAGCCGAAGATCAAGCTTATCATTAGCACCGGAGTCGGGATGATGTTAGCACGGAACGGAAAAGCGCGGATGGGAGGCATCAGGCAGGCACTATTGTCGGCGCGGGGTGTATGTTTAGTCGGTCTGGATCCAGTGACGTTCAAAGGAACGATATTCGGTATAGAGAGCATTGGAGTAGACCTGCTTCCATAGTGGTGCCCGACTCGAGCCCAGACTTCGACTTCTATTCCTGAAGAGGTCGGAAAACTGCAGAGAAGGTCGCGCCATGAACAGCTAGCACCAGCTGTCGTCCAAGTGCAGGATTCCATTCTCATCGGCCTGCGGGCCTCTAAGAGCTTCGAAGGTTCCTGGAAGGTCGAGTAGTAAGCTCTAGGAAGGAAAGTGTGTGACTCTGGAGACCGGGACGGAGACGGGCACAGGATGTCTCCGATCCGTGCTTGTCGCTATCATATCTAATCTTGGCTCCCGATGACCATCCAATCCATCGCGTCCACTAAGTTAGCCTGGGAGGACGCGTATGCCGCTTCCATTCCTCGATATGCGTCATGATAGTCCCGGGACCTTGCCAATATCGCCCAGCTTGTAAGCAAGCACGAGCACAAGAGAGCACAAGTCCGAGTCACTATCTTCGACACGCTGACCAGTCGCCGCGCTGAGTGATCCAGTAGTCAGCCAATAGAGTGACCCGTTGAAGAGACCAGCAGAACCTCCATTCTCACCGGAAAGATGGGATTCGGAATTCCACGACGCTGACAATATCCGTCTTATCATCTTTCTAATCTTGGTCGATGCCGAAAGCATGATTTGCGTTATAGGACGGAGGGCGCACAAGAAGCGCTCTAGTTCGGACTCGCAAGCAGTCATGGGCACACGCGCGTCGGAAATTGGAAGTCATACGAAGCAGCCTGAGTTGGAAGGCTGATTACGAATATGAACGGCAGGACAAGGTGACCGTGAGGTCGAGAACGCGTTCAATCAGCGCAAAGGCAGCTGTGTCCGCGTCGACCATGGCCGTAGAAAATGGATGCGTCCCTGATGACGCTAGGTAGGTCGAAAGGCATGAATAGCGGTGACATCAGCATTTTTATCGGTCGGACGACGTCTTCCGTACTGCTAAAGGCACTCGGGAGAACACGCGTTAGTAGTTGCGCGTCGTAGGCCGAAACGGCTGCAGATCAAGAACCTAGAAGGAAAGCAACTCGGCTTGTTTTGGGTTGGCCTGTGGGAGGAACGAACCAGCAAGCAAACCGTGGAAGAAGAGTGACTCGAGGAGGAAACACGGCGATCCAAGGTGAGAGGTTCAGAAGAGTTCCGTGAAATTCCGCTTATGTTGCGAGAAAGAGAACCGGGCCGGAGAGTTTTTCTGATTGGATGTGCGCCACACGCTATTCCGAGCCCGCCAGCGGGTTGGGTAATTATAAGAACATCCGTGGAGGCATGAACATGCGCTGGCAACGTTGAATCGTGATTCATGGCACATCCGGATATCTATCCGGTGTATTCTTGGGTGTGATACTCGTATCTGACCACTAATCGAAGACTATCCCTTGGGTGATCTGAACTGCACATCCTTCGATGAAAACATATCAAACGATTGAGAGAAAATGGAAATCCAAGAGACTTATACCTCTGAGAGAACATGCAGAGCGCTTTGTGCGTGACTCTGGCGTCAGTCGTTTCACTGTTTCAGGTTGATCATAACGTCGGTGCCCAAGAGTGCCGGGAAACTAACAGTCTGTCTACTACATCCAAAAATAGTTCGAATTTACTACTAAATAGCGGGGTCTTTTCATCTAATGGTGCGGGGAAATAACGGTGAGCCATCACATGTTCTCGGAGGAAGATGCGTATGATTCAGAAGGCGAAGAGGTCCGGCTTCAACTCGCGAGAGGCACAAGTCGCTGATAAACGATGGAGTGGCCTCCAACGGTCGTCGATTACCAGTGATATTGCTTCACTTAAACCCCCATTCCTTCAATTCCTTGAACAGAATCATTGAGAGCGATGAAGATAAACTCAGGCTTTGATTCAGTCAGTGTGCTTTCTGACGTATTTACAGGTGAGTGGAAATTATTTTGCTTCTGACCTGTTTAATTGGGGCTCACGGATAAAACCCCTATATAGTCTCTTCTTCTCCTGAATCAGCGGTTCAGGTTCAGTGTATTCAGTAGTCACGAAGATCTCACAGACGAGCTGGGACTGGTTCCTGAAAATAAACGCTCGCAGATTCAAGGATTCGCTGTCGACGCCGGAGCAAAAAAAGAACGACTTATTCTCATGCGTCTAACTCTCCGTTTTACAAGCATTGTACGCCGCCCGCTCTCAAGCTCCACATTTTGAAGAGCTCGCCAACGCAGAGAATACTCGGTATTATATATTCCCTGTATTGTCAGAGCTACCAGCGTTCCATGTCAGTCTTCAGCTCACGAGAATAATCATCATACTCATCTCGCCAATTGCGACCCTCGATCACCGAGAGTACCCAACGCTCCTGCGACCTCCTGTATTCCGAGAAAGCGTAAGTTTGCGTCCTCAATAAAGGACCTTATTCAGAAGCCAAGGCATAGGTGTGGTACGGGAGGAGTGGCGCCCGGTGAATTACAGTTGGGGCGTATGATCTGAAAGCTTCAGAATAAATTGGATGTCCGCTCTCTTATCTCGGTCAACAGTCTGAAGCTTGTGTCGGGAATTCGACGACACAGGCTTTGGCGATATCAATATATTACTTTCAACAGGCGACCAATTGCGACCCTGTTATTCTACCTTAAGGATATAGGATAGGAGACGAGGTGAACCCCCCCGCTTCAGAACGAGAAGGTCACTGGCCCGCAATGCCGCCGGAAAGCATGTGGACAATATTTCCAATTCCGGAAATGACCGTGCGCCACAGCCTCGACCGCCGAGCTAATTCATCTCTCGGCCCTTTAAGTCTGAGAAAGAGCTATTCCACTTTTGTATATAGAGCTATGGGTCTAGAGCTGATGTGTTGAAAACAACAGGATTTTGAGCTAACAACACGTACGAGCACGTAAGTACTCTAGACACAGCCTGACAGAGGGGATGGGAACCATCTCCGGAGCGGAAATGAATGGGATAATCCTTCCATACCATACCACTATTTAATTAAATTTCGTAAGGAGATGCGTTGCAACTGTTATGAAAAACAGGCCGACGGCAGCAACTTCCTTGCTTCTTGGAAAAATGCGTCGAGGGTAGGATGTAACAGCATGTCAAAAGATGTGTTATTTGACCAGCCAAGCTACCTACCATGACAAATTGAGTTTGTAGAAAAACAGTATAGGCTATGATATATATGATAGCTCATGTACATGAGGTTGTACTTCAGTGGTTAATTGCTTGAAGCGTCCCATCGCCTCTTTTGGCGCACAATTTTCGTCTCAACCAATAACCCACCATTCCACCCTGAATTCAGCCTCTTGTTACAGAAATTCACTCTTTTATCCTCGTAAGAATTGGCCGCTCTCCGTGTACACGACCCCTATCAAATCTTCCGGTGCTCTCCAGGTGACTGCCCTGCTTAAAGTGAAACTTTAAGCATACCCACTCGTTCTCCGTTTCTGACCTACTAACCTCGTATCTTTTTTTCCTTAGAGCATGTCTTCGACATCGTGACGAAGTCCATGAGCCGCTGTGTATTCGTCGAAGCCACTCACTCACTCACCCTCACCTCTTCTAGGAGATGAGATTCTTCTAGCATGCTCCAACGACGATCATGATGCAACAGTATCATGAAACCAAAACACTCGAATCATTTCTCTGAATAGACGCGTTAGTCCCATCCATTCCGAGAGTTTCTACCTCGTGTTCGTCGTGTGCCTCTGTCTGTAGGGGAAAATCTCGATGCCAGGGGACTCAAAGCAGATGAAACGCACTAAGTACATTCGCGTCGAACTGAGGCGGGCGGCCTGCCTGTTTGGACGATCCATTAAGGTTCCTCTAACCCAGTAACCGTGATCGCTAGTACTTGGCTCTCTTACCGGTGCTCTCTCTGCCGAGTTGTCTTCAGCAACGAAGCTATGTACGGACCGGCAGCAGAACAGTAAATTTATCACCCCCCGAGTTGAGGCAATATTGCTCGCTGACTACTTATTCAGTACCGTCTACAGTAATTTGGATTGCTCTAATTGATAGACCTCGTCGAATTCTCCAATGCATTTATTCATAGAAGTACGCTGCCCTGGTTGCTGGGGGCTTCAGGTCGTCCGGCCAGGATTCTTGAAGGAGTGATTTGAGGAAGGTGTTCCGCGCTTGGATTCGTGCAAAGCCACTGACAAGGACCTTGCGGATGCCCTCGCCGACTTCCTTCGCGGACCTCGGGATAAAGAAGTCTTGATAGGACAGACTTCGCATCTTGAAGAAATCCGAAATGTGAGGTTCTGGGCGGCTGGCAATGATGAAGCATAAAGGAACTTTCTATATGTTGAGTGCCTTTGAGATAGTTGGGAGGATAGCGAGCAGGTTTGAGTAACCGTTACACTCGTCCAAACCGTCAATTATGATTATCACAGCGATTGAGGGAGAGATCGACTTTTTTTGAGAAATCTGCCGGAAAGGTACAATGACCAGGGATTGAAGCTGCACGTCGATGTTCTTCCTTGGCAGAGCGGGATCACAGAATGAAGCTCGGCCTATAGGCTCACGAAGTTCAGGAATGAGGGTAGCGAGTTGGTATGCGAGGGTAGGGGCAGTGCAATGGATCTGACTGTCTTCTCTGCCTCTCCTAAAAAAGAAACTTCCGCCAAAGTTCCGTTTGGAGTCCGCAGCAGCTCAGCGATTATGCATTGCAGGATAGCAGATTTTCCAACTCCTGCAGTTCCATGCAGCCATAAGACATCCGTTGAGAGATTTGCATCTTGCGACCATGCAGCAATATGCTTGACGATTGCCTTGCGAGTTTCTGGATGACATCTTGGAGGCGGAAAGCTCTTTATCAGACGAGTCGTGCATTGCGCCTAACGAGATTGAGCGACTTAACCAGTCCAAACCTGCATTACGCATGGTCCAAAGAGGTTTCTAGGAGAGATTGGAGTTCGCGTGCATACCAACTTCATGAGGAGCGCCTTCATCGAGTACTGGGTATTGATTGTAAGTAAAATGATAATCGCCTTGGAAGTGGGGGAAGGAGCCGCCCGTAATGAGCACATTTTTCAATCCAGAGGCATGGACATAAGAAGATTGCATCGATTGTAGAAAGCCTTCCAAGTCTGTGAATGGATTTAGATGTTGCAAGCAACAAATAAACGTTATGCGGGGCGTAAGAGACAAGTGGGAATGATACTGTCAATAACAGGCCGACCCTTGATGACCTTCCGCTAAAAATATTGAAATCAATGGACCGTAACCAAATCGATTACTTTGCAACGATATATGCAAATAAAATCGGGAAAAATATTCCAAAATATGTTTCTACCCCCTGCAGTCTTTGAATCAACCCAGCTTTTGTAACTACTGAATCAACCCAGAAATTGAACTACTGATGTAACTAAATATGAAGTACTGATCCAACCCTATACCAAACTACAGATCCAACCCAGGTTCTTGATGTACTGAAGCAACCCTGCTTTTCAAGTTCAATTCTAGCATTTTAAAAGTACTGATACAACCTTTTTTCAACTTGTGATCCAACCCTTATTTCAGAGTGTAACAAAGTACTGGATCAACCCCCATTATGATTAATAATATGTACTGATCCAACCCTCATTATTCTGCTAGAAAAGTACTGACCCAACCCCCATTATTTTCTAAAAGGAAGTACTGATCCAACCCCCATTATTTTCTAAAAGGAAGTACTGATCCAACCCCCATTATTGCCTAAGAGAAAGTACTGACCCAACCCCCATTATTTTCTAAGAGAAAGTACTGACCCAACCCCCATTATTTTCTAAGAGAAAGTACTGATCCAACCCTCATTATGATTAAGAATGTACTGATCCAACCCTCATTGTTCTGCTAGAAAAGTACTGATCCAACCCCCATTATTTTCTAAGAGAAAGTACTGATCCAACCCCCATTATCCTCATAAAAAGTACTGATCCAACCCTGCTTTTTTCAATTTCCTAATTGGGATGCCTCTGATCAGCTGCACACAGCTGTGATCTTGTGCTACCTTGATCCTCTACCACCACCATCTCTGGCCTTCAATATGGGTAGAACTAAGAAGAACCCAAGGAAGAGAGCAGTAAGTGTGATAAATTGATATCTTTTGTCTTAGATCTACATTAACCAATAACATAGCTTTCCACATCAATGTCTGAAGATGCCAGTCCACCTAAGATCAAAGCCAGTAATCAAGATGATGCTAAGAGCTCTAGACGCTCTAAGAAGGTTAGAAGTAGATTCCCTTCTTGATACATCATAGATCTAACTCATTTCCACTAGAAAATGCACTATCAGGATAACGATTCTGACGACTTCCTTTCTGACAACAACATTAAAGTCAAGAAGCCTGGTCCTCCTCAACAGGTATGGTTCATATCATTGATCCTTGAATCTTTCTCTGATAAATCCATATAGCCAACCCGCAAGAAGCCAGGCCGTCCATCAAAGAAGGGCCAGGCAATCAGAACTGATCCACTTCCTGATCAAGATACTGTCATGTCTTCCCAATTTCTTCAGCCTCTCACACCTCCCCAGAAGGCCAACAAGAAGGATCCAAATGCTAACGAGTACACTCCACGTACTGCGCAGGCTGTCCGGTTCAGCATGCAAATACCTATCTGGCAGATCGAAGTTTCTCATACACCAAAGAAACAGCCACGTCACGGAACCACAGAGTCACCAGATATGAGGCCACTGAATAGGCTCACCCGGTTAGAGAAGGATGGATGGACATGTCTTGGAACAACACCTACAGCAAATGTGTACAAGCTGTTCCAGGATTTTGTGATTCTTTATGTTTTATATTATTATGATACTTTTACTGATTTTTTCTTGCTTTTTACAGGAGAATGACTACTCACCTCAGGAGTACAAGATCTCCAGTGGTCTCATCTCTATGCAGTTCTTTGGTCATCCTTGTGATCGGCCTAAGGACATACGTGCTCGCTCCTTTCTTCTTGAATGGGCAACTCAGGATCGCAAAGTTCCATCAAAGTACAAGGATAAATCTCGACCTGTTTTCCGTGTTGAGTATCAATGTCTTGGAAGTTGCAATGCTGAAGCACCTCCTGCAGAATCAGATGAGGATGTGAGTGAAGAAGAGGAGGAGGAGGAGGAGGATGAGAGCAATTCAGAGGATCAGAGCGAGAATAATCAAGAGGGAAGTAAAGGTGTGGATAAGCAGCTCAGAGGAAAGTGTGTCAGGAAGAAGCAAAGTCCAAAGGCAAGCAGCTGCCCTAGAAAGGTCAAGATTCATGTGCGTAATTATTTTTTCTTTTATTTCTTTACTCAACCACTATAGGTTGAGGTCATGACAAATGATCTTTCAAATGCTATGGTCTGGCAACAGTTTGTACACCACAAGGCCCACCACAGGCATCTTGAAATGTCACATTTTGTTCGGCAGAACATCTTAGAGCTAGCCTCACTGGCAAATATGACGGCATCTCAAATTAAACTTAGTATGTTTTTCTAAAATTTTCTTTGTTGATTCTGAATAGTGCAACTAATATATTTTGAGGACTTTTGGCCTTCTGCGATCAACACCAGATTCCACGCTACCGCTGGCCTACTCCAAGTCAAGTCAACAATATTGTTCAGAATGTCCGCCGTAAAGAAAGGCTTCTCAATGATCCTTTACTTGCAATTGGGCTTTTTGCAGAGAAAAATCCAGATAAAATATTCTAGTGTGTTTTGTTTTGCTTCTTGATTATACTATTAATCAGTCAATATTTTAGCTACTCTCCCCCTGATTACACAACAGACCCTCCCACCAACTTTGCTACAGGAATTCAGCATCCCTTTGCTATACAGTCACTCATTCTATGGTCTCATGCTAATGGTGTTGGCTTTGATTCATCTTATCGCCACAAGAATGAAAATCGAGCTCCAGTGACCTTTCTAACAACCATCGATGACAATTCTCATATGATTCCGGGTATGTTCAATATTTGTCTTTACAATTCAAGTTAATAATATTTGTATTCAGGACCAGTGTTTGTATCTGGAAATGCTACTGCTCAGACTTTGGCTCTTTTTCTTCGCAAAGTCAAAGATCTGGTTGAGGATATGGCCCGTAGCCTTACAAATGGTGAATTATCTTTTATTGTTGCTTTGATATTGCTTAATTTTATTTGGCTTAAAGAAACTGTTGTTGATATTGGACTGAAGAAACACAAGGATCAGCTCTTACATGAAGCAAAGAAAATTGTCAAGTCCAAGTTTGGATGGTGTCCACTTTTCTTCATGATTGATAAGTGTCGGGCAGCTCGATCAGCCATCTACATTGGTATTTAATCATATTTCTGTGTTTTATGATTTTCTAAAAACTTTGGCTAGTATTTCCTCGGATGCGCATCCGCATTTGTCAGTTCCATGTAATGCAAGCTATCTTGCGCTGGGACAAGGAAGTCGGTGATTCCTTTGAACCTCAACCACGTCCACGTCTTTCTCTTGAGCGGAAGCATTTGCTGCTTAGAGCTGTACGCACTCTTCAGCGCTGCCGTTTTGATGAGAGATGGGATCTTAAGGTTGCAGAGTTCAAGGAGTCTGTTCGAAGACTCTGTGTTGGATCCACTACTCAAGCCAACGATATAATCCGATATTTTGAAGCAAATTGGTTTACTCCAGAATGGAGAGGTATTTTCTGGATTTTTATGGCCAATTCAATGCTCAAGGATATCATCCATAGATCTCTGGACTGATATTGGTCTTCCTGCTGGCCAAAATCGGGACAAAATGCTCTCTACCAATAATTGGACAGAGCGAGCTTTCAAGACATTTGATCAAATTTTCTTGGCCAGCCGAGCAAACAAATCGTATGTGCTTATACCATTTATCTGCATTTCTAATGTATATTTCCAGAGCTTATCGTCTTGTACTGATCATTGCAAATCAGTGGTTTGACTATTATCGAGAGTGGAGAAATCAACAGCCACGATTTGACAGTGCAGCATTTAACAAGAGCAACAAGGCTTATCAAATTTGGAGTGGAGTGGAAAAGGGAATACAGGAGTTTAAAACTGAGGATGGCCGTAGAGCCTGGAAAGTGCTTGATATCTAAAATATTTTCAGAATATTGTACCTAGTGAAACTCCATGGAATTTTGTTCCTCTTCACTATCTGGAATAATTTCATCTCCAGCCTGAGAAGGGGATAGTGGGGTCAATGTTGATAAAGTTTGATCAACAAGTGGTTCTAGTCAAATAATCAGCCAATAGAAAATATTGTACAACCAAAAAGCACATACTGTTTGGCATAGAAAGAATATTACAATGACAAAGAAGATATTGAAGAATATAGCGGCGAAGATTCCAAACATTCTTAGCATCACAGTATAGAGCAGCATGCTCCTCAGATGACAAGGGTTGATCTAGATTGGAAAAATCATTAATACCTGCCATCATCACATAATGCAACATGAAAGTGAGCATAAATATGCCACAATCAAAAGCATTATTCTGGCATGGTATTACAATCTAAAAAAAAAAAATTAAAAAAGGTCCTAATGCAGAGAATTTCTATTACCTTATTCGAGCTCCCAGCAGGTTTTAATTCCCACTTATTCCAGTCGTATTTTTGAACATCTCGAGTGCTTGCCTCAGCATCCAGCCAGGCAGTAAGAATCTACAATCAATCTCAGTTATATTCTGGAATACCAAAAATTTGTGGAAATACCATAATGATTTCGGCACCTTTTCCCTTCTTCCAATTACGGATCTTACGATTGGCTTGTTGAGTTGCTTCCCAGCTATCAAGGAGATGAATAGAACTGTCTTGAAAGTCGATAACTGCCAAAAGCCAGTGTAGCTCTTCAGGAAGATGAATGGGCAAAAGACAAAGATCAAGAGTATAAATATCAGTCTATGTCAAGATTAGATATTGACCAAAAGCAACTCTAAATAAGAACTCACCTTTTTATAGAACTTCCGAATTTGAAAGAACTGTGGATCTTTGGCATCACCATTTTTTGTATGGTACCACCTGACCAGCTTTGGATAAAAAAAGGAAGTAGCCACCCAGAAGACACAATCATCATGAGACTCGTACTGTTGCAGCAAGATATCTCGCCAAACATTTACAAGGTCATCATTAACCCACTGTGTCATTCTAAGGCGCTTGAGATCCTCAAAGACGACTGCCTCATTGCCACTTGAGAGCTTAGAAGAGCCATTCACAATGCCAGCATATTTAGAGTTGGAAAGCTGTAGATAATAATATTAGTATAGAAATGGACTAATGAAAGCATAGAGCAGACCAATATTTCCAAAATGTCTTCTGTATCATCAATATTGTCTTCAGTAAAGCCTTGCCAATTCTTTTCAAAAATATGACTATGTCTTTCTTAATACTAAAAATAAGACGCACAATTGGCTGTAGTTCAGAAGGAATATCCTTTACATCCATCATGTCTACATCAGCCTGGTCTGGCCCTTGGTGGCGTGTAACCCACTGGGGCCGTGGACCAATCTAAATACATATTTTAGCCTGAATAAATCCAGAAATAAATTGCTAAACTTACACAATCAGTGCTGGTAGAAAATCCATTCCAATCCAGAAATTCAGAAAGAAAATCTTCCAAAACAGAAGCTCGAAGCCCAATAGGATCGGTGATGTAGCTAGTCCAGATATTCTTCCAATATGTCTTGAGACCATCTACACCTATTTTTTGCAGAGCCTTCTTGTTGGAAGTAGCACAGGGATCAATATCAAATATTTGAAGAAGAGCAAAGGTAATTGCCCAAAAGCCACATGATGCACTGTCTTTTTGCAAATCCAGTGCAATTGGAGTATATGTCTTGACAATCTTCCTTTCAGGCTATATTAATTGATGTTAGTAAAATTGTTAATGAGAAATATAAGTCTTACCATATGATCACCACGTCGTGGATTAAAAAATTGGGCAAAGAAAGCAAGATCACCAATATCAAATCGGCGTCCATGAGATTTGAATGGCTCATAGCAAGAAAGACTATCTTGCAGATCGTGATAGGTTTTCTTAAACACCAGCCAGTGGTTGTTGTAGTGGTTGAAAATCAGACAATGTTGAAGATTGATAGACCGACTCATTGTCCAAGAGCGGCCAATCAGAGAGTCCTCTGCAATTATATTCTGGATATTTGACATTCAGTAACATTTAAAAAAAATGAATCAAAAGTGTATACATCACCAGAAAGCCCAACAGGGATAGAGTCAGTCAGAGTCCAGTCAAGTTTAGCAAGTTGTTGTGCAGGAAAGGCATATGTATCAGGAATAACCAATGTTGACCCCGAGATTCCAGTATTGATTGAGTTAAGCAAGTCCACAAAAAGAGAGATTTCATCCTGGCGGAGCATATATGTGGAATTGTTCCACCGACTGAAGTCTAGATCACTAAGCTTCTGCTCATCAAGAAGATCTGCCTCCTAATTAAATAGTAAGTTATAGAAAGGTATCTTAGCTCAGCACGTACTTCATTAGCTGTTGGAAGAAATTCTCTGATTCGTAATTTTTTGGGGGAAAAGTTGACTGGCTTGGTGGGAGAGTTTGGAAGAGAGGGCAGAAGAGAATTGTGTGGCTTGGGCTTAGGTCCTGTTTTCTGACTGAACTTAACAGGTGTGCGATTTGGATGAAGTGGAGTGACAGCAGGACGCCTGCCTGCTGTTACACCTCGGCCTAAAATTGCATAAGTAAAGCATTGGTTTTGAAACAAGTAATAAACACACCTTTTTGAGGAGTTTGAGGATGCTGAGACACCAGAGCTTTATTGGCCTGTTTGGTTTTGATATCAGAAATTGGACTTTCAGCCAAAGACTTAGAATCAGAGTCCTCCTCTTCCTCCTTCAAACGCAAAAAGATCTTCTCCAGATCTCTAGTAACTGTTGCATCAGAAGCAGCTTGATGACGCCGGCCTGTCTTTTCCTTGATAGGATTTCGTGTCTGGCCCTTTGCAGCTGGTCCACGAAGTTTCTGACTAGTTTCAAGCTCTAAAGGATCATAAGTCACATTAATAGAGAAATACAAAGAATATAGCAGAACAATATAGTCCTTTACTGATCCATGATCAATCTGCAGTCTGACTGCCAAGATGTGATAGCAGGCCTTTCCTGTCTGATCAAATGGAGAACAGGTGCAAGAAAGAGAACCATCTTCTCTTCAGTTACAGTAGCATAGCACAGAGATGAAGCTTTTGGAGGCATAGCAGGATGTTGTGTGCAGTATAGAAGAAGATTGGTGGTAGTAGAATGGGAGGTGTCCTGGCCCATCTATCTGATCAGCCAATCAATGGTCTGTTCTAATTAGTAATTAAAACCTGGTACAGTTCAAACTTCAGTCGGTTGGATCGTCTTTTCTTAAGTCGGGCACTTTAGAACATCCGGTTGGATCAGTAGTTTCCAACCCAAGTCAGGTTGGATCGTACTTTCATTAACTAAGTCCAGTTGGATCAGTCTTTATATACCCAATCACACCAATCCAAGGTAATGGATCGCACGTACTTCCAATACAATCAGAATCCAGGTTGGATTCATACACTGTTTCATAACTACACAATCACAGGTTGTCACCGTAGTTTCATAAACAAAAAAATCCAGTTGGATCAGTACTTTCATATTACCCACAACAATCCATGGTTGCAATCAGTACTTTCATAAATGCAAGAATTCCAGGTTGGGATCAGTATTTTCATAACAAAAATCCCAGGTTGGATCAAGCACTTTCATAACCCCAAAGGTCCAGGTTGGATCAGTAAGTTTCATTAAATCAAGAATCCAGGTTGGGATCAGTAGTTTATAAACCAAAAATCTGGGTTGGATCAGTACATAAGAAATGCTGGAAATTGTAGNGCTATTGCGGCGAACCGCGTCGCTGTACTGAGCGGAATCTGGTCGGAGGGGAATAGGGACACGAGGGGGTGTAGATATCGGTGTTCCATAGGTAGATTCGGCGGTAGGGGCGGTAGCGGTTTGTTCAGGTCTGGAGGACATTTTGGTAGCGGTTTGTTGGGGTTTCTGGAGAGCGTCTTCAGGCTTTTTGTACCGTATTGTCCTTGACTCACGAGGCGTTCTATGTCGTGTAGTTCCTTCTCCGGTGGAGGTGGTGCGCATCCATCGTGTTCTTCAAACACTCTGTTGAAACCAATCGATTGTCGAGGGGTAAAGTCGAAGGGTTCTAGCGTAAAACGAGGGAGTCGTTCATTTTCGGGTTGTGAGCTGTCGATCTTTTCTTTTCGAAGGGATGTGGTGAGCGACTTGACCTTGTGGATAACGCGTTTGGGGTTCATTTTCGACGGGTTGATCGTGTTTGACGCGTGTTCCGTGATGTGATTGGGTTTTGGTTGAGGTATGACTCAAGGACAGCGGGTGCTCGTCGGAGTTCAGATTCGGATCGCCATTCATTTTCTGAATGGGGAAAGCCTTTCCACTTGATGTAATATTCTCTTTTCTTTCCACGGGTTCTGTGTTTGACGATCATTTCGACTTCTTGATGTTCTTCATCTTCAACGAGGTCTGGTGGAGGTTTTGGGTAGGCAGGTCCATGCGTTTCAGTTTCTCGAAATGGTGAGAGTAGCGCAGCGTGGAAGACGTTGTGGATTTTCCATGTTTCAGGGAGTTTGAGTCGATAAGTGACAGGACCGAGGACGTCTTTAATTTCGAATGGTCCTTCGCGTTTTGTGGAGATCTTCTTTGTTGCGTATGGGAGTTTCAGATTCTTTGCTTCTAGCCAAACTTTCTCTCCTTTCTTGAAAGGTTTGAACGTGTTTCGGAGTCTGGAGGCCATGCGTGCAGCAGCTAGTTCGTGCGCGGCAATTGCTTCTTTGCGGATTTGTTCGAGGTGTTTCACTTTTTCTTCGGCGGATTCAAATCGAGTATGGTCAAACATTTGTGGGATAGCGCGTGGTTGGAGTCCCAAAATAAGTTCGAAGGGGGACTGTTGTCGGTCAGAGTGTCGTCTGGAATTGTGGACGAACTCCACGAGGGCTAATTCGTTAGCCCAGGATTCTTGTTGTCCGGTACAGAAAATAGAGAGATAGGTTTCGATTTCTTGATTAAAGCGTTCTGTCGTTCCATCGGTCTGGGGATGATAAGCCGTCGATAAGGAGGATTCGACTTCAAGTAATTTTAAGAATTCTCGGAAGGATTCTGCTGCGAATTGTTGTCCTCTGTCGGAAATAAACTTGTCGGGGAGTCCAAATCGTTTATAGAGGTTATCGAGGAGTAATTGGGCGGTCTTTTCAGCGGTAAGACCTTCTTTGTTCATTGGTATGAGAATTACCCCCTTTGTAAGCCCGTGGTCCACCACGGACATAATGGTATCATAACCATTCGAAGTCGGTAAATCGGTGATAAAGTCCATTGAGACTTGGGTGAATGGACGCAATGATTTTGGAGGGGGAATTGGGATTAAGGATGGTTTCGCCGGTTTTCTGTTGATCTTGTATTGTTGGCATTCGACGCATCCTTGAACGTAATTTTTTACAAAAGTACGCATTCCTGGCCACCAGTAATTTTCGCGTATAAGATTATATGTTTCGAGTTCGCCGGTTCCAGCAGTTCTGCATCATGTGGCGTTTCACAATTCGCGTCGTTATTCGGTTCTTGTGAATATACCTGCCCTTTGTAGAAGTAGTAATGGTTATCTCTATCCGATTCAAATGTCCAATCCCCGCAGTTCTTCGACGGAGGAATATCAGAGTTGAGTAAAAGTTCAGCGCGAGCAGCGCTGATAAAGGTCGGTTGAATCGCAATTTCTTCTAATTCGACGTCTATCAGTTGTTCGCAAAAATTTCTTCTGGGAGCATGGTGATTTGCTCATTGTCATTGTCTTCTTCTGGGCAATGGTCGGGTCTCCAAGAAAGTGCGTCGGATTGAATCATTTTAGCGCCTGGCATATGGACGAGTTTCAAGTCGAATTCGGATAGGTAGAGATGCCAGCGCGCTTGTCGTCGGTTTAGATCTTGTGGCGTTTTCCAATATTGTAAGTTCTGGTGGTCTGAAAAGACCGTCGTGTCGTAAGGAGCACCTTGGACGTAGTGTCTCCATTCTTTCAGCGCTCGGATGATTCCGAGTAATTCTCGTTCGTATACTTGGTAATTTCGTTCTGTTGGAGAAAAAGATTGTGAGTAAAAGGCGCATGGGTGTCGTACGCCATTTTCATCGAGTTGGGTTAGGACCGCTCCAGACGCAAATTTGGAGGCGTCGGATTCGATTTGGAACGGTTTCGCTTGGTCGGGCATAAGAAGAATC
Organism: Cyclocybe cylindracea; assembly: GCA_013376435.1. Classification (NCBI taxonomy): domain Eukaryota; kingdom Fungi; phylum Basidiomycota; class Agaricomycetes; order Agaricales; family Hemipholiotaceae; genus Cyclocybe; species Cyclocybe cylindracea. The sequence goes on along the minus strand of MPNV01002784.1, from coordinate 388,172 downwards.
GGTTCTTCTATGAATCTTTGTTTCAATGTTTCGAATGCAGTTTGGCATTCTGGGGTCCATGTGAAGGAGGCGTCTTTCTTAGTGAGATCGTGTAGCGGTCTTGCTATTTCGGAAAATTTTCGAATAAATCGTCGATAAAAGTTGGCAAGTCCTACAAATCCTCGGGTTTGGCGTACGGTGGTTGGGATGGGCCAGTCGGTGATCGCTTTAATCTTTCTGGTCGACATTTTCGCTTCGCCGTGCTTGATAATTGTTCCAAGCATTTCTACTTGTTCAATTTCCCATTCGCATTTCTCGGGTTTGATATAGAGATCGTGTTTGCGAAGTTGGGAAAGGATCGTTCGGGTTTTCGTGCGTAAGCTGTCAATTGTATCTGCGCAAATAAGGAGATCGTCCATGTAAACGATCAACCATCCTTCATCGATTTCAGCAGCGAAAATGCTATCCATCATTTTCTGGAATGACGCTGGGGAGTTGCAGAGGCCGAAAAACATAACCAAGGGTTCGAAAGTACCATACTTGGTCTTGAACGCTGCTTTCCATTCATCTCCTTTTCGGAATCGTAGGTTGTTGAATCCCCATCTGATGTCAAATTTCGTAAAGTAACGAAACTTTCGTGCACGGTCGAGTAGGGGATTAATCAAGGGGAGTGGATAAGCATTCTTGATGGTCCAATTATTCAGGTATCTATAATCTTGGCATGGTCGTTTCTTGCCATCTGCTTTCGGGACGAAGAAAAAGGGTGATGCCATCGGTGATTTTGAAGGGCGTATTTTTCCAGTTCGAAGGTGTTCGTCGACAAATTCTCTTGTTAATTTGTCTTCTTCTGGTGTCATTTCATAAATCGGGAAGGATTTTGGTTGGAATCCTTCTTTCAGTTCGATTTCATGGTCCCACGGTCGGTGTTCGGGGACGCGTTCAGAATTTCGTTCGGAGAAAAGATCAAGGTATTCGTGATATTCTGGTGGCACGAGTTCTTCAACTGTCTTTTTCGATTTCTTGATCAAGTCGGGATTCAGTTTTCGTTCGTCTTGTTCGGTTAAGGTCGCGTTGATCCAGGCTTGAGTTTCAGGTTCGTCGGTTTCATACATATCTTCTAATATGTATTCGGAATCATCGTTCAAAGGGTTTCGGGTCGAGTTCATCCAGTTATCATTGTCGATGATTTCTTCAATAGTCGATTTCGGTGTTCTCCATTCAATTGATCCGTCGGCCCAATCAATGATTGGGTTCTCTTCTCGTAGCCAAGGAAAACCAAGAATGATATCTTGTTTTCCTAATCCGGTAAGTAGTAGTCGTGTTAGTCAGGTTCGGTTTCCTAGATCGAGCAAAATTCGGGTGTATTCGGTAACAGTTCCTTTCTTGTTCGGGGTTCCGTCCACATTGAAAATTGTGTATGGGATATCAAGTCGCCAGGTCGGTAGTTGGAGTCGTCTCGCATAGTTGATGTCGATAAATTTTCCTCCGGCTCCAGAGTCGATTAGGGCTTTTGTTCTAGCGATTTCCTTTTCAGAATCACTCAAGATCGTAACAGGCAATGAAATAGTCTTATTATCGATCTGAGCTACACTCGCAGAGTGAATTTCTAAATAAGGAGATGCATAGGCGGGTTCAGACGCTAGGGCTGTCCGCCAGTTTAAAAACCCTGATCTTTGGCAGCATCGAAGAACGCGTCGCGTTCTTCATTGGAGAGTCAGTCGGTCATGGATCGGATGTGGGTATAGAGTTCTTTGCCCGTTCGGGGTTGGTTCTGGTTCGGGTTCTGTCGGGGTTCGTATGATCATCGGTTCGTCTGGTAGTTCGAGTTTCTCGGTTGGTATCGGTTCTGTTGATTCCACGAATTCCCTTGATTGCGAGGGGGTCGTCGTGGACAATCTCTGGACACATGCCCAGTCTGTCGGCAATGGAAACAAGCACCTCGACGCATGAGGTCGCTACGTTCTTGCGTTGACATTGCGTCGACATCCATGGCATATGGATCGCGTTCGGGTGCCTTCGGTAAGCTTATCGTCGTTTTCGGGGTCGTGGTTGTGTGTGAAGAAGAACCACTTCCTCGGCGGTTGTCGAGGATTTGCGCAAAACGTCGGTTGTTGACGTCGACTTCTACCGCTCGTTTGTACCAATCAGCGATCGTTTTAGGCATATTCCCGGAGTTGATGATCATTCCAAGAATTTTGTTTGAGAGCGAGTCTCGATAAAGGTCAACGATGGCGATGGGGTCAGTGAGACCTGATCGGGCGAGTAGAGTTTTGAACTCGGCGTTATGGTCTTCTGCGTGTTTCTTCTCCATCCGGATCTTCTTGAGCTTCTGAAGGGCTTCTCCTGGTAGGTCTTGGACTGTAAACGCTTCTTCGAGAATGTCTTTAAACCCTAAGAAGGTTCCTAGGTCGATTCCATTGGCCGTCGTACATTTCTTGATAAACTGGTTGGACCAGACGTGTGCTTCTCCCTTGTTCATCAAACTAAGAACATATCCGATTCTTTTCTGATCGGTGTCGTAGACTCCTGAGTTGATTGCCAAATACAGGAGACATTTGTTCAGAAAAGCTTCGAAATCGTCTCGGTTTCCATCGAACTCAGGAGGGACATTAATCCTGAGTTCTTTGGGTTCTCTGGTCGTGGATGAAGTGGTTGTGGTGGATGGTCCAGCGGGGAATCCTCCAGCGTATCCTACAGTAGCAGCGGGCATGTCGTTGTTCGGGATTTCGGGTGGTTCGGTTTCTTTTCCTTTCGGGGGTTTCGGGGATTGTCTCGGGGTTTCGTCGGTTTCAGGTTCTTGGTAAACCCACAAAGGTTGATCTCTTAGCTTGTCAACGAGTTGTTGTCCTTTGTTTAGATCAAGGAACTTGAGGGAAACGCCAATTTTTGACAAAGACCAGGTTCCTTCTAGGGGTTCTTGGGTTTGAAAAACTCGTTCAGCAAACTCTTCAAGAACGTTCAGGTCTTGTGGGGTCGTCGGGGTCGGGTGTTGAAGTTCTACAGCAGGTACTGTAGGGTCTCTTTCAACTTCGGGTTCGGTTCGTTCGGTTTCGTTGGGTTCGGTCGGTGTCGTCGATCTTGGTCGTTCGGGGTACGGTCGGGTTCGGTGAGAAGCTCTCGTCGAGCTTCTACTTTCAGGTCGAGAATCCGTGTCGTTCGTTCGGGGGTCCACAGGGGTCCTTCACGGTCCTTTCGTTTGGACGGCGAGGAGTAGTCCTATGGCAGAGGCTTCTAGCGGATCCTTTCGATCGGAGCGGCTGAAGGTCGTTTCTCTGTCGGTTTGTCGGTTCAGGGTTCGGTCAGTCGTTCGGATTCAGAAAAATTCGTCGGGTCGGGGGTCGTTCGTCGGGAACAATCGGTTCCGGTTCAAAAAGGTCGTTCGGGTTCGGGAGGTAAAGAGAGAGAGGAGACCACTGAATAGTGGAGTCGGGTGAAGGGAGCTAATCTTTTGTTAAGCCTTCGCTCAGCGTCTCAAGCAATGCAAGCGAGAGTAAGGTGAGAACAGGCTAGGATTCGAATAACTAAGATTAGCTACCGACACTGTAGGTAGCTAGAGCCTATATATAGTAAATAGCGCAAGTGAACAATGAGGCGGAATATGTGCATATATGGAAAGTGTCCGCAAGGGAAAAGCATGTGACTGCACCGCAGTCCGAAATGAGGATATCTCGTGAATATGATACAAGTAAGAGAAAAAATGAAATATGCGCAGTTTAAGCGCAATACCGATCGTTCGTAACACTCATCCCCGAGTTGAGGCAATATTGCTCGCTGACTACTTATTCAGTACCGTCTACAGTAATTTGGATTGCTCTGATTGATAGACCTCGTCAAATTCTCTAATGCGTTTATTCGTAGAAGTACGCCGCCCTGGTTGCTGGGACTTCAGGTTGTCCTGCCAGGATGGTGATTTGAGGAAGGTGTTCCGTGCTTGTATTTGTGCAAAGTCGCTGACAAGGACCTTGCGGACGTCCTCGCTGACTTCCTTCGTGGATGTTGGGATAAAGAAGTCTTTATAGGACAGACTTCCCGTCTTGAAGAAATCCGAAATGTGAGGTTCTGGGTGGCTGGCAATGATGAAGCGTAAAGGAGCTTTCGAGATGTCGACTGCCTTTGAGATAGCTGAGAGGATAGCAAGCTGGTTTGAGTAGCCGTTGCATCCGCCAACACCGTTAATTATTACAACGATTGAGGGAGAGATCGACTTTTTCGAAAAAATCTACCGGAAAGGAGGGATTGAAGCTGCGTGTCAATGTTCTTCCTTGGCAGAGCGGGATCACAGAATAAAGTTCGGCCTATAGGTTCACGAAGTTCAGGAATGAGGGTAGCGAGTTGGCATGCGAGGGTAGGGGCAGTGCAATGGATCTGACTGTCTTCTCTGCCTCTCCTGAAAAAGAAACTTCCGCCAAAGTTCCGTTTGGAGTCCCGCAACAGCTCAGCGCTGTATCGCAGGATAGCAGATTTCCCAACTCCTGCAGTTCCATGCAGCCAGAAGACATCCGTTGAGAGACTCGCATCTTGGGACCATGCAGCGATGTGCTCGATGATTGCCTTGCGAGTTTCTGGACGACATCTTGGAGGCGGAAAGCGCTCAGACGAGTCGAGCATTGCGCCTAACGAGATTGAGCGACTTAACCTGTCCAAACCTGCATTACGTATGATCCAAAGAGGTTTCTAGGTGAGATTGGAGTTCGTGTACATACCAACTTTATGAGGAGCGCCTACATCGAGTACTGGGTATTGATTGCAAGTATAATGATAGTTGCCTTGGAAGTGGGAAGGAGCCGCCCGTGATGAGCACATTTTTCAATCCAGAGGCACGGACATGAGAAGATTGCATCAAGTGTAGAAAGCCTTCCAAGTCTGTGAATGGATTTAGATGTTGCAAGCAACAAATGAATTTTATGCGGGACGTAAGAGACAAGTGGGAATGATGCTGTCGATAACTGTCCGACCCTTGATGACCTTCCGCAAAAATATTGAAATCAAACCGACCGTGACCAAATCGATTACTTTGCAACAATATATGCAAAAAAAAATCGGGAAAAATATTGGAGTAAATCAAGAGAGCCAGAGATAGAGCACTCAAATATAACACGAATATCGCGGCCGCGACGCGCCCTGCCAACCAACTACGAGAGGAAAGTGTAAATTAGCAGTCTGCAACGACGGACATGACAATTGTCGGAGACTGACCACATTGCCAGCAATCCAAGATGTGGTCAGGATCGCTGTTGAACGTTGATAACTTATTCGTGATCCAGAACAAGCAAGGAGGGCAAGGCTCACTATTTGTTCTTGATTTCAAGCAATCTGACGTAGTTGGTATTGTAGAACGAGTCTGGCAACAGTACCGTTTGTTATTGCGTGTAACATTGAGCGAGAGTGATGAGAAGACCCACGTCCATAGTTTGGTTCGTGAATATCGGCTTCATTCTGTGCAAAAGTCAGCCATCAGTTCGTGATGGTGAGATAGGTGCAAACATACGTGGTATGCGCCAGAGTCTGGGGTGATATCACGCAAGTAGTTGATGGATTTTGTCGTTTGAGCATAAGCTTCTTTACGCTGCTCTAGCGTGGAGTCAAATAGCCACGAGTTCACAACGATGACCTATGTTTAATGGTTAACAAAAACTTGGAAGACCTGATGAAATGATAAGGAAAGGAGACCTGGTACAGGGACGTCCGCCAAACGGGATTGACGCTCGTATCACTTCCGTCGCTCCCAGTAAACCCGTAAGGACTCGTAAAGTGGATTTGGGAAAAGACCGAGAGACCGAAGGCGGAGGAAAGGGCTTCGAGGAGCTCCGTACGACCCTCTGGCGTTGCATGGTTCTTTTGAGGAACCAAACGTGAAGCCATAGCGATTGGCAGACCGACAAGCTGACCATAATTCCGTCAGTCCAACCATCGTCCAAACGAGAAAAAGAAACTCACAGCCTGAGCGCCAGCCATTCCTCTAACGTAATTATCAAACCAACTCAAGAAAGTCGGTACCTCAGTAACGGTCGACACGCCACCAAGTTGAGTGGTAAGCTCAACGAGAGGGTGCATCGACTCTTGTGCCTCTTTGAGATTGAGTCGAGGGGTCATAAGTATGATATTTCCGGTTGTGATTGTGACATAGCCACCCCAGCCTTGGAGAGCGAAGTTCGTGGCATTGTTGAGGAAGATCTCGAGGACTTGCTTGAGATTGGGAGCAGTAGGCGGCCAGTTGATGTTTGCTCTTCAAAAAATGTAAGGGCATAAACGGGTTGATTACACCACAATACTCACACCCTGTATGATTCGACTTTAGACACCATCATCGTCGCCTCCAGCACAACGCCGAAAGTCCCACCGCCACCTCCGCGGAGGGCCCAGAAAAGGTCTTCATTTTGGCATGCATTAGCAATGCGTGCTACGCCGTCTGGGGTTACGACCTTGTACTGCAGCTGTTACACGATCTGATCATAAACGAGCTGCGTGGCATCGAAGTCAAAGGAGAGGCACTGACTGTCCGATCTGCGCCGAGTCCGTACGTGGGCGTTAGCGATGAGTGGCCGCCTCCCTAGGGTTACAAGACGAATTGACGTCAAGCTGTCGCCTATGAAGATGAGTCGCTAAGCACTGACCTGAGCCCATCCTCCAGCAGCTCCGACAGATTGATCCGACCCTCCAACCATTTGTAACCCGAGTTTATCAAGGTACTGGAAAATTTCTTCGAATTGTTGGCCAGCCTTTAGGCCAACGATCGGTACACCGGGATCGACAGTGAAAATGTGATCGACGTACCCCGAAGGTAACGGCGTCATGGACATCAGATGCTGGGCAACCATCGGCCACGAATTCAGGCGAATGGTGAATCTGAGCGGGCATTGAGGGGCGTCTATCTGAAGAGAGGAAACAACGGCCTACATATTTCATGTGGTGCATCTGTGGTCACGAGGTAAGCTATATTCAACTCCCACAACTCCCACAACATACCCACAAAGCTAACGAGCCAGGCCCTGAGCTCCGTCCTTTGAAATCGTGCTGGACACCGACGGTTTAGGAAGAAAAATGCAGAACATCTAAATGACGACCAACCCCGGTATTTTTAATAACCAATGGTACTCCGTTCTTCCTGGCGAAATCGAACGCTACGATAACGTCGTCCTTTCCTTGGACATCAATCTAGGAAATCGGCATGCATTTACCTCGATAAGCGACGAGCGGAAAGCGAAAACCAGGGACATACATAGTAACTCGGTATGCTTCCTTGCCTACAGTCAGCCGGCGGGGAGAATGCAAGAGGGTTGCTGGGATTCATGAAATCGAGGTGGCATTGGTCACCGTTGGACATGCACATATCGAAATTGGTCTTGAAGACCAGAATACGTGAGCAACATGGGCTCATAATATCGACTCAGGGACTTACGGCACTGTATCCTGCGAAAACGTCGCTTCGTGCGACTGAAACAATGGCGTTCAGGTTGGCTCGGACGCTGTCGCGATGAAGGGCTTACCATGCTGGTTGAAGTAGTTTTGGCAGACCGTCCCACACTGACTCGAATCGTTATGTGTGGACCGTCCGTTGACGGACGAGAAACAAGGCTGGGGCCAAGGGTTGGAAGCGGCTAGGCGACCACCGACGGTTGTGTTTAACTGCCGCCATATGTCCGTAACTGGCCGGTTCTTATCCACCACAGAGAAAATGGATGCGAGTAAGACACCCCAGGAGGCTTGGAGGAACTCCAGCATGCTGAAAGTGAGCGTAGGTGAAGAAGGCGTCCAAACGACTTCCTAGGCCATTATATCACAATCAGTGCAGCTATAAAAAGAGCGAAAGGAGAGAACATAACAGTCGTGATTGCTAGCGAATGGTGGGTACCATGCTCGCGGTACGCCGATGACCGAAGTCTCCAGGACAGCACAACGTCAACAGGTAGAAATGATGGAGTGGACTAGACTTGTCAAGAAGCACTCCCATCCCCGACCCCGATTTGTTTGCAACAAGAGTAAGGCTTGGCAGAATGCACTGCAGAACGGATTCAGACACTCTTGCAGCTATAATAAGCACGTTGGAACCACATCGGGGGCTTTGGTGATAGAAGCAACGATTGTCATGATTGCCCAACTTGACTTATAGGAAGACGGTTTGATGACTGGTCCAGAGTAAAGAGGTCGAAAAGATGGAGGCCCAACAGACAAATCAAAGAGCACACCTTATTTATTTAGATGCAGAGAAATGACTATGTCCAGGTCAGTAAATAATAGACGAACAGTCAAGAGCGATCTGCAATATCTGCAGTTGAAATCTTCGTGATTCTTCGTTCCTTTGTCATCGGCGAAACAATGGACTGAATCGAGGAGGAATTGTCCAAGGACATCTAAGGACACTGAAGCATTCATTTCAGAGACATTGGCAAGATGTTAAGGGAGTTCCAGAGAAGCTGCTGGTTCAACTTCAAGTTGAACGTTGAAGCTGAAGGCGAGTTTGGAGTTCTCATGCTTATATAAGCTAACCAACAGTTGACCATGCACAAGTTCACGTTTATCACCTCAACGGCTCAACCCACATAATCCACCTTGATGGCACAAAAGGCATGCGCACAGTGTTCAAAGCTCGTCGATGGCCACCGTCTGCACACCAGAGCTGCTCCGTCGATTATGTTGCAATTGTGCCAAAACATATCTGGCACCGATGTTGGTCTCAAGTCAAGAGAATTTGTCCCTCACATGCCACACTTTCCGCACCATCTGCCTTCCATTTCTTTATGAAATCCTTCTTTACTAGATCTTTGAAACCATCAACGACCGAACAATCGAAGGCAAAATTCAGTACTTGCAACCCCCACAGTCAGAACATAGATCAATCACGGAAAGTCCACAGTTGATGCCACTTGTGCGTTCTCGGGTGCTTAAGCGAGATTTCGGAAGCGACCCTCTCAGCCGCAGACAAACGCCTGCGTAGCCCTACGAGGCTTTTGTCGCCAACTTCATAGAACGCCTCTCCGCCTTTCAAAATCTCCGTCCGGTCAGATTCGACCGTATGAAAGTCGAGGAACCTCGTATTCGCGTCCTCCAGCAACTGTCTCGCCTGGACATTCTGACGCTTCAATCAGTTGGCTTGACGAACACCCTTCGTTACCCGCGTCTGAGATTGAGGTCCTGTTCTATCTGGATCTCGGACTTTTCCCGAAAAATGCTAGAATCCCCGCAAGAATGGGGTTCTTCTCCAAAGAGGACCTGGAGGATTTTGTCCTCGAGGGATGGTAATGTCATGACAGTATCTTGAAATTGTTAGTGGACCAAGGCAATTGGGAACGCCTATCGACGTTGGAAACACGATTTTATAAGGAGAGCATCCCCGTCTTGTTCACTCTGCTCCAACAAACTCCAAACCTGGAGAGGGTCACGCTGTTAGTGGATGAGACCAACTACGTTAGCTTTAAGCTGGACGTAGAGGAAACGCAACGGGCCCTATCCAAGCTCGAATCGCTCTGGCACGTCTGACATGCTTCTACGGTTTTGGCAGCATTGCCGCCACCATAGTGCCCGCCAGACCTGTTGAGGAGATCATGTCACCGACGACCTCAATCGTTCCTGCTGGTTAGGATTTCCTTTGGATACAAGCGGAAGAACATATCTTCATCAAATGACGAAGTCTCCTAGAACGGTTTCCCTGCTTGCTCTGCCGTATATTCTCCTTCATTGCTAAACAATTCCCCGCCCTCAAGGTGTTAATAGGGTTGCAACTCGAGGATGCATCCCACAACGACTCCTCCCCATGGCCACCACTCCGGTCTACTGAGACGTACCAAGTGGGTGATTCCATCGCTACTACAATCGTATGATGTGTTGACCTGATATACAGGGCCTCATAGACCACCTCGCCTTCGCATGGTATCGCTTTCCGAAAACCTCGAACTACTCTGCATGATTCAACCCGCCTTTCTTTCCGTTGGGCCAGGAATCTCAAGGCAAGCAGTAAGATCCCATCGTACCATGACCACGACTGACGAAGGGTGATTGGAGACCTCTCTCCTGCTCTTCGAGGGGCTGCACGCACTGGGGCGTGCGGAAATATTTTGGATGAAGAGGGAGCCCTTCGGGGTTGAGGGGTCGAATCGGCAGTGCTGGCATCTGAGAGGGAGGAATGGCCCATAGACGAGCTGATTGCGACCGTCTATTAATACGGGAAACCTAGTCTTTCTCAAACTTGAGGAACGACAGCCATTTTATATTTGTATGTTTGGAAGTTGTAGCCTATTATAACACGGCCGTATGAATGCCACAGAGCACATGTATCGCGATCTCGCGACTGACGATCTTTATTGGTGTGAATTTGAGGTGAGGGCGATCGACAAGAATGACAGCACGTACAATTATCCGTAGACCATCGTTTGGTTTGGTCAAGATCGCTAGCCGACTTGGGCTTAACAGAAAAAAAAACGACTCTTGCGGACATCCGTTGCAGGCCAGACTTTGTCGAAATTCTTCACGATAGCTTACTCCTGGATTACGAGAGCCTGTAGAATGTGCCGGATTCTATAGCAAATAGTTCTATAGTCATAGAAGCCTTTATGTGGAAGCCTTTTGAGAAGGTGATACAGCTGATATAGGGCACGAATCAAAAGCCCTCCTGTGCCAGAATTTAATGGCGTGAGTCTCGAGGATCATGGTACAAGAAAGGCTTCACTTACCTCTAGCTAGCGATGTCCTACGGCGTCACCTTTCCGATCGTCTTGACTCCTGAAGGATCGAGGAATTTCTTGGTAAGTGGAAAAACAATCGTCGTTCTTGAAGAACGAGTTGGGGGCCTGGAGGATCGTCCAGTAGAGCGTCGATATATTTGATAGATTCAGCTATGACGTTGGTCAAATTCCATTCGTCCTCTGACATAAAATAATGCTTGAAGACTTGAGAGGATGAAGCAGCCCGCAGATGTCGTCATCATCGAAGGTAAAGGGTTAAGAATGCTGTTTGCGCTTGTTGGCGGCGGCGTCTAAAAATCTTGTCATCGACTTTGTCCACCCCCACCATCGATTCAAGACTTGGGGGATACCCAGAGGTCTCCAGCACAACTACATTGAGGAAACGTCCGACTTTTGCGAAGAATTGTAGTTTTCGGTCAGTTTTATTGACCCGCTTCGATGCCATGCAAGCTACTTACGCCGCACTCTTGAAGTATTCTCATACATCGGCCACGTTTACGCTCATTACACTGGCGTAGGGTCTAGGAACGTAGGTCATTGCTACTTCTAGACATTTGGTGAGATTCGCGTTGTTTCTCACCAATTTTCATGTATGTGTCACGGGCTGACGAATACCAGAAGCTACGAACCTAGGATCGCGAGATAGTTGCCTGCAGGCTTCTGGTAAGCTTCGAGTGCCGTTCCTTCTAGTTTATGTATAACTTACTCGTCGACGAGAAGTTGCAGCTTGGCGAAGACAGGAATTCTCTGGTGCTTCCATGGCCAGCCATTCCCCTTACCCACACCCGCCTGGGCCTTCTTCCTATTATCAACCATCGCCTCCACCCCTTCATGTTTATGGGAATCACAGCCCTGGCTCTCATCCCCCCTACTATCAGTACCCTGGACCCCCACCACCACATATGAATTCACATCCCCCAAACCAGTACCAACATCAACCACCAACAAGAGGACGAGGCTCCTATGGAGGACGAGGAGGGCACTACCACCACAATTATCGTTCTCCACAACCGCAGTCTCCTTATGGCCACGCTCATCCTTCCCTCAATGTTCACCCACCACCACCGCAACATGGACAGCATCACCCCTACTCACCTCAGTCTGCCAAGTATAACCAGCCGTACTCGCCGTCCTACCACTACCCTTCGCCTACTGCTCCGGTATTCACGCCTTCATGGCAGCAGCAACCCATCTCGCCTCTTCCGAAGCAGCTTTCGATGCCGCCGCCACAAAATATACCACCACCATTCTACGAACCTCCTTCCGCTCCGCCGCCTCCGCAAGCGATTGCCACCCCTCAAAGTCCCCCAAAGCCTTCTTTTCCTGAACCAGAACCTGAAGTCGAAGGTCCGGCTGAAGTCTCTGCTTCATCTATGGCAACAGCAACTTCAGAGGCTCCAGCTCCGTCATCACCTACCCCTCAGCCTCAAGCTTCAACTTATGCCCAGATGGGAACGATCGCCACAGCCGATGCTGGCCCTTCATCCTCGGACTCTGCTGTGTCGAAATCTGCCGTCAGTCCTGTCGTGCAATGGGCAATATGGTCTCGGCGCCCTCACGACCCTTCTCACGCACCTGGCATTATTATCTCTCCAAGAGCTCGCCCACCACGCGATGTTGTTCATCAGGCGCTAGATCTCAAAACACCACCTCCATCACCACCCGCATCTCCTGCCCCTGTCGTCAAGTCAATACCTATCATCATCGAGGAAACACTACCAGAACGGCCGTCGCCACCTCAGTCGATAGACGAAATTGCATGGTCATCACAACCTACGTCCTCGGTGCCTTCGTCTTCGGTAACAGAGACAACGGACACCCCAACCGTCCCTGGCTCGCCTGCATCATCGCACACGTCGATATCGGTAACAGTGGTTAAAGATGCGAAAGAGGTTTTGGTGCCGGCTATTGAGGCTGACGCTGCACCTGCTATTTCGACCACTCCTGTGATAGTCGTGGAAGAATTAACGTCAACCACTCCTGTTGTTCCACCCGAGGCTCCACCGGAGGCAGAGGTAGAGCAACTGACCAAAGAAGAGTCGTCAGCACCAGAGATGGCTGCTGAAGCCGCCGTTCTACCTCCAGCTCCTGTCCCATCCCCTACCGCCGTCACTCAACCGTCTCCAACACCAACGCCAGCCCCTCCACCTACCCCCGCTGCGCTGAAAAAGTCCTGGGCCTCCCTTCTTCAAACACCCGCTTCCTCGTCTTCCTCGTCACCCCGGCCCACACGAAATGCCCTGCCCACCTCGCAAGTTGTGGGATTCTCCATCCCTGCTGGCTCTGCTAGCCCATCGTCGACTGGAGCTGGTCCAAACGTGCCTGTATCACCGTCGAAGAAGAGCGAGCTGGTTACTCTTCTGACGACAGGTGCCCTTACGCCCGCAGCGGGTAGTTTTGCATCGGCTGCTGCTGCGGGTGGAGCACCAGCGCCGCTGAAGATTAGGCCAAGAGGTTTGGTGAACAGTGGAAATATGTGCTTCGCGAACTCGGTTTTGCAAATCTTGGTTTATTGCCCGCCGTTCCATCGACTGTTCTTGGAACTCGGCAGGTTGCTCGTTGGACCTGTCGTCGGCGCCAATGGTCCCGTTAATGGTGCTTCTAAGGATGTCGGCGATAAGAACGCCACAACACCCCTCGTTGACGCTACAGTCACCTTCCTACGAGAGTTTGTCGAGGAGAAGAAGCGGGGCAAGGATCGCGCGAGGCTCGAGGTTGTTGTGAGGAATGGCGCCTCTGGGAGTGGTGCAGGCCGTGGAAAAGGCAAGGAGAAGGCGAAGGAAGGCGAGGCCAAGCAGGAGGTGGTGCTGGTTCCAGAGGAGGAGGGAGAGGATGATTGGGATGGCGACTCGTTCTTGCCGACGTATGTGTATGATGCGATGAAGGTCAAGAAGCGGTTTGAGAACATGGGGGTATGTTCCCTCGATTTTATACCCGCTGAGAAGGGCGTGATTGACGTATGTTCATCTAGGGTGGTCATCAGGAAGATGCAGAGGAGTTCTTCGGGTTCTACCTCGACTCGCTCGAGGAAGAGCTGTTATCGATACTGAACTCCGTTAACCCGCCTAAACAACCGAAAACTTCTTCTGGGCCCTCTGCCGTTGAGGAGAAAGAGGAAGCTCCACCAACTGAGGATGATGGATGGCTTGAGGTGGGTAAGAGGAACAGAACGGTCGTTACACGGACAGTAAGTTTTTCTCTACTTTTTTCTGGTCGGAGTGATCCCTGATGTCGCTTTTGTAGATAAAAGCTACTGAATCACCTATAACGAGGATATTTGGCGGCAAATTTAGGTCTACCCTGCGGGCACCTGGCCAAAAAGACTCTGTAATCGTCGAAGACTGGCGTTCATTACGACTAGATATACAGGTCCGTGCTCTCTCTCTCCTTCCCTTCTTCTGATTGGTACTCATCGCTTTCGCCACAGCGAGACCAAATACACACCATCCAGGATGCTCTCTCCTACATCTCTCATCCACAACCCGTGCAAGTGACCCAAGCCACGAAGCCTGGCGTTACTATCGAGGCACACCAGCAGGTCCTCATCGAAGCGCTACCGCCGATCTTGGTTCTCCATATGAAGAGGTTCTGTTACGATGCGGCTTCAGGTGGTGTGGTGAAGGTAGGCAAGCATGTTAGTTTTGGGCCGGAGTTGGAGATTGGGCCTGGTACGTGGCTCGATTTTCTTGGTTTAGTAGGGGCACTGAGCGAGAGGATATGTATAGATGTCATGGTCCCTGCTGCTAAGAAGCAGGCCACGCGGTACAAGCTCTTTGGAGGTACGAATTCATAATTTTTCGATGACGATGAATCAACTTAATGACGTTGTCGTCTATTCTCTCTAGCCCTGTACCACCACGGCCAATCTGCCTCTGGTGGCCACTATACTTTGGACGTTTTACACCCTAATCGATACCCGAGCACAAACCCCACTGTCAAACCCCGTGAAGGTTGGGTCCGTATCGATGACGAGCTCGTGTCGGACGTCAGGCCGGATGATGTCTTCAACGCGCCGGAGAGGGATGACTCGAGATGTGCCTACTTACTTTTCTACCGGAGGATATGAGGGTCCTTGTAGATCTTTTTCCTTGTCTGATCTGGTGAAGGGATCGAGGTAGAAGTGGTGGCGATGATTTTTTTTGTATCGGTGTCTTACGTTCTGTTTTCTCTTTCTCCTAGTGTAGCCGTAGTAAGTAGTACATCGTACATGGAATATACATTATCTTTCATGTCTATACTCCACGCCCCCTCCGTGGCTTGCGGGGATCACCTACACCGTCAAGCTAATGGAGCGGCTCCGAAAGCCTATATCATGTGACTCGCACAAGTCCTTAAGATGATAAATAAATCCCTCCTAAGGACCCAACCATTTCCACCAGCGCTTACTCGATTTCAGACGATTTACCTTGCTTCTATCTCTCGCAAATATGTCCTCAGAGGTTGCTATTCAAACTTGTACCACCGAGCCCTCTCGTGGAACCGGAAAGAAGGGAAATAGGTCTCGAGGGCCTAACCGCAACCAACGCGCAAATGGAGGGAACAAAGGAAAGAACGCGCAGTCTATCGGTGGTTCTTCCCCACCTGGAGAACCTGGCGATGCAAGCAGCCAAGTTTCGGAGGTGGTTGAGCAGATGAGTGCGGTAGCAGTCTCCGAGGCTGGCGATTCGGATATCTGTTGGATCTGTGCGGAACCTGTGAAGTACTGGGCGGTCCCAGAGTGTAACCACCGCGTTTGCCATGTCTGTGCGATCAGGCTGAGGGCGCTCTACAAGAAAATGGAATGCACATTCTGCAAAGTGAGCTGATTGTTGTATTCGCCGCATTTGTCACGCTGATTAGATGTTTGCAATGGTCGTAGGAACCCCAAGCTACGATGATTTTCACATCTTCTCCTAATGCCCTCTTTGCCTCATTTACGCCAGAGACCATTCCATTTAAGGACTCGAAGCTTTCTGTTTATTTCGAAACGCAAGACATGATGGAGGACACCTTGATTTTACTTCGCTTCAACTGCCCGGACCAGGAATGTGATTACATCGGAAACGGTTGGGGCGACCTCAGGCTACACGTCCGTGCCGTGCATGGCAAATTGATGTGGTTCGTTTATTATATTTTATTTTCAAAAGTGGTATCGTTAATTTTCTCTTGTTCAGTGATCTTTGCATTCGAAACAAGAAAGTCTTTGCTCATGAACACGCTATTTACCCACCTTCTCTCCTTCCTGTCCATCTACCTTCCATACAACAACGGGCCAGCAAAGCTGCACTGAAAGAACCCATTGAGGGTGGTGTCCACCCTTTGTGCGCCTTCTGTCGTGAATGCTTCTTCGGAGATGACGAATTGTATGGCCACATGCGAGAAAAGCACGAGGAGTGCTTCATCTGCAAACGGAACGAGATTCGAGACCAATAGTGGGTCGGATCTTTCATCACCATGAAATCAATGTTAATTTCTTCGCTCATCGTAGCTTCCAGAATTACGATAGCCTTGTAAGCATTATTCCTTTGATGAGCTTCGTCGATGGCGTCTGATTGCTTATGATGTAGGAGCGCCACTTTAGCAGTGCCCACCATGCTTGCACCAACGCTGAATGTCTTGCGCGCAAGTTCGTCGTTTTCAACACTCCCCTCGATCTCAAAGCACACATGGTCGAAGAACACGGCGGCGACATGAGTTCAAGGGATAGGAAGGATGCCAGAAGGGTTCAAGCAGACTTCACCTTTGAAGAAGTTGGTCGTCGCAGAGACAGAGATAGAGACAGGGAGCGAGATAGAGATCGCGACAGAGATCGCGAGCCACACCAGCCGCGACCACCGCCATCACAAGCTCCAACGCCCGCAGTTGCATCTGCACGACCACCTGTCCCCGTGTCGCGACGGCGAGAAGGATTTGGCGGTGCTTTGACAGATAGTTCTGCAACGCAAGCATCCACGAGTAATGCAAATAACGGGCGAGGATCACGCCCGGTTTCACGCCCAGTCTCACCTCCTCCGGCGGCTTCTTCTGCAGAAATCGACCCAGCAATCGCAGAGTACGTCGATTGGGCTTTCGAAATTACTTCCGTTGACCATTTCTTTTCCAGGAGGCATGCAGCGTTTCTCGTCCGGCTGCAGAGTTTAGCACCGAACCCTACCACAGCCGTCCCGGTGGTGAAGGCGGCCACTCGTGGCTATAGGTCCTCAGAGTCCAATGCACGAGACTTGATATCGACGATATGGAACGTCATGGACCAGAACTTGGAGCAAACGGCGAGCATTATCAACGCTTTCGTCGATCTTCTAGACGAAGAAGAGAAGAAGGCGGATCTGTTATCGTCGTGGAAAGGCTTTGCGATTGAGGTGATTTATATTTGTCTTTTTCATGGGCAACTTCTAATCTACCTTCAACACACAGCAACGACGTCATTTCCCTGACCTGACACCATCCGCGATTGGAGCAGGATACGCGGGGATAACCTCTGGCCGTGTCCTCAATGCAAAGCATGCCACTGCCACCCGTTCATCTCAATCCCAACAAGTCTGGAACCGCGTCGCCCAAGCGGCCAGTTCGAGTTCGTCCCTCCCACCTCCAAAACCTCAAGAAAAATTCCCTGCTCTCGCACCCTCTTTGTCAATTGCACCATCTACATCCGCTACACCATTCAGACAAGGACAACGGAGTACGCCGTGGTCCGGCAGTTCGGCCGCACCACCGGCGCTCCGGACGCAACAGCCTGTGTCCATCCCTGCCTCTGGGTCGAACTCACTCGCGGCACGCAGCAGGCCAGCCCCGCCGCCGAAGCTGTCGAATGCAGTCTTCCCCGAACTGCCTTCGTCTGCGTCTGCTCGCTCCAAGCCGCAAGTGAGTGGGAACGTGTCGTTGAAAAAGATATTAGGGAGTACTGGGGCGCCAGCGGTGTCGGCGTGGTCAGCACCAGGGCAGGCTTCTGGTGGTTCGACGATTGCACAGGAGGCGGTTCAGGTTGCCGATGAGGGTGTTGAAACGACTGGTGGCTCTGCTGGTAGTGGTGGTGGTACTAAAGGAAGGAAAGGAAAGGGAAAACAGAAGCAGACTCTGTTCACTCTTGGGGCTTTCCCGACGTGATTGTTCTGGTAGGCACATTTAAAAATGCGAGTGTTCAAACTTTTATGCAAAGCCCTGTCGTACTTTGACTACTTCAAAGTTAAGAATAAACGGGAACTTGGAAAGTAGTAGGGAAGGGGAGGAACTGGTCCCGCCTGCAACTTCCATTGTACCCATAGATCTCCCCGGGGTTGACGCTGGCAAAATGGATGTTCAGGTACAGCCGTCTAGAGCATGCAGGCGTTATATAGACAGCACCTATCGGCACACACGTTGAAGAAGAAGCGGCAGGTAGCGAGTTGGTCCATTTTGGTGTGGAAAGAGGCCATTTTGGGGTATATGTACTCTCTTTTCGTTGCACTGCCTAAGTTCCTAATCTCATTGGGGGCGAAAGCGTGTAGCAGGAGAGACGTTCTGGAATGAGTTGGAGTAGGACTCAGGAAGGACTTTCCGATAAAGTTGCCTTCTCGACGTAATGCGAATTGAAGGCTCAACAGCGTCTCATCTATACTTCGTTGAGCAAGAGCGGCATCAATGGCCTAGTAGATAACTTACTCAACAACCAGAGGTCCTGTTCAATTGGGAACTATGATCCCTTCTTCTTTCCCTCCACTTAAACTGAACTACCGAGGTTCCGCCCTCAACCCTGCTTGAACAAAGAGGCACTTTTGAGTCCAAATCGCGCAGTCGAAAGCAGGCTCATAGTTTGAAGAGATTTGCACGCTGTCCGGAGGCTGCCTTTTGGGTACTTTGAGGTTTGGAGGCAGGAGGATGAGAATAGCACACAGGGTTCGACCGTGACCGGGACGGCCACCGTTCTTGGTCTGCAACGTTACATAAGCGTCCTCTTCCAACTTTGCTCTTCCTTCCTCGTCGACCGGCCGACAAACGCACAAGACATGGTCGTAGCACAGACAGAAGTCGTCAACGGCGATGTCTCGTCCCTCTCCAAAAGCAAACTCAACGGCAAGCCCATAAAATCCAAAAACCAGCTCCGGCGGCTAAAGCAGAAACAGAAGAAGCAGCTCGTGCGTCTGTCATTTATCTCCAATTTCATGTGGCCCTGACGGATGATGTGGTGTTCTACGTGGATAGGAGCAAGAAAATGGCACTACGAACGGGATTCAGAAGGATGAAGGACGAGAGGATGGGGGGGACGAGCCGTCCAATGTCGAGTACGTGTCTGAGCAGCTGGATATCACCGACTCCGGCCTTGAAGCGTTTTCCGACGTCTTTGCGCGCTTTCAGCTCCCTCCTGAGGAATCTACGGTGCGTCATCTCTCCATATCCCATGTATTCCCTCTCAGCAGCCCCCTTCCATGCGATTAGCAGGGCAAATCGACCGACGGGACGAATAAAGGCGAGGTCATCTACTCCGACGACGACATGGCCTCGGAGGGCGACTCTGACACGGAGAAGAAGCCCCTCTCGAAGAAGAAGGCGCGCAAGCTCTCGCGGCTGACCGTCGCTGAGCTCAAGCAGCTCGTCAAGAAGCCCGAGGTCGTCGAATGGACAGACGTCACCGCCGCGGACCCGCGTCTCCTCCTGCAGCTCAAGTCCTACCGCAACACCGTACCCATACCCATCCACTGGAGTGCTAAGAGAGATTATCTGCAAGGGAAGAGAGGTATTGAGAAGCCTCCGTTCCAGCTGCCGTCGTATATTGCGGACACGGGCATTGCAACGATGCGGGACGCGGTGAAGGAGAAGGAGGCGAATATGAGTCTGAAGGCGAAGACGAGAGAGAGGGTGCAGCCGAAGATGGGAAAGGTGGACATCGACTACCAGAAGCTGCACGATGCGTTCTTCAAGTTCCAGACGAAACCGCCCGTAACTGGGTTTGGGGAGATGTATGTGGTTCATTTCTCTTCATTTAGTGAATCCTCATTGTTTTTCCAGGTACTACGAAGGAAAGGAATTCGAAACATCATTAAAAGAAAAGCGACCTGGAGACCTATCACCAGAACTCGTTGAGGCTCTGTCTATCCCTCCGCTGGCACCTCCCCCTTGGTTGATTAGCATGCAACGATTCGGTCCTCCTCCCAGCTACCCTACACTACGGATACCTGGTCTTAATGCTCCCATTCCTGAAGGGTCGGTCTTCATCTTCCTCTTTAACGTCATGCTTGCTAAATCTGCATTTGTAGTGCTCAGTGGGGCTTCCATCCAGGTGGGTGGGGTAAACCACCGCTTGATGAGTACAATCGGCCACTGTATGGTGACGTGTTTGGTGTCATGCCCAAGATGAGCGATTCCGGGGTAGGTCAACAAACTGCTCGGGAATTGTATCCTTTTAACATTGTGCATCTAGGCTGGCGAACCAATTAATAAAGAGACATGGGGTGAGCTTGAACCAGAAGAAGGTCAGCTGCTTGTTTCGTCAACAAAAGCGTTTCTCACTTTTTTGCAGAGGAGGAAGAGGAGGAGGAATCAGAATCGGAGGAAGAGGAAGAGGAGGAACAACCTACACCAGCCGATGGCACACAAACACCATCCGGCCTGGAGACACCATCTGGCATGACGAGCGTCGTTTCGACTGTTGCTGGCGGCTTGGAGACACCAGATTTCCTCGAGCTGAGGAAAGGACGAACAGTGTCGGAAGCAGTCGACTCCGGCCCAAGGTCGCTGTATCAGGTTTTGCCGGAGAAGCACACCGCGGTGCGCGGCCTGATGGGAAGCGAGCGTGGATACGACGTGAGCGCCGTGGCTGGTGCGCCCATCCCCGTGCTTGGCGACGAACGAGGCACCAAGGTGCGGATACTTGCATTTTCGGCGGTTTGGAAATGGCTAAAATCATTCCCGCTCACCATCCTCTACCTTCTAGCGCAAGAACGGTGTGGACGTCTCTCTGGATGCGGCGGAGCTGGAGGGAATGTCGGAGGAGGAGCTGCGCCGCAAGTACGACACCCACTCGCGGGGGAGTGCAGGAGTGCCTGGTGGGCGAGGGGAGGACTTTTCGGACATGGTGGCGAAGGAGATGGCAAAGAAGAAGCAGAAGATGGACCGCGAGAAGGAAGGCAAGAAGAGCGGGAAGGAGTTCAAGTTTTAATTACTTTACACTATGGCTTTTACCTTCTGTTCTGTACTTATTCTTGTCATTTGAAGTTCCTGTTTCGTCTTCCACATGGAGACACAGCCGCATCAAGTAAGGCTCCTCCGGGCGCACCGGTGTCATAACACCATCAGAGCCCTTCGCCGCCCTCCTTGTCCCTTCCCACAATCTTCTGTGAGCCTTTCGCGTCCTCGTCGCGGACAAATGTCCCAGGTCAGACTGTAAGCATGCGCTCAAAATTGCTGGCTTTCGACACTACGCTCATCGGTATCGACGCAGAAACCTTCAGCCTCCCCCAAATGTCGACTTTGTGACCGGTATGTAGCCGAGTTTCATCCACAACTCTGCGTTGGCCGCTGACCATCGTTCTTCTCAATGACCAGGATATCCTGGTATCCCTCCTGGCCCAGAACGACCACAAGCTGCGGTCAAGGGTGTACGTAGCCCGCGCCCCTTTTCGAATCACTTTCTGAAACGCGAACTGCAGGCCATCGAAGTTCGGGTACCTCCTCAAGGTGTCAAGGCGAAGTGGGTCCGCATCGAGTTGCGCAAGGTGGAGACGCTCCCAGGAGGAGGTCCGGCGAACATATTCCACGACTTCGTGGGCCCTAGTCCTGTCAATCTCTGGAGCTCGTCTGATGAGTACAATCTACTACGCTCGGTGAGGAATTGCGTTGGAGCAACTTCGTTGGTTACTGATTGTCTCCTTGATGTCTCTTAGCAAGACTTCCCGTTCTCAATTCGGATACCTGAGTCAATACCTCCCACCATCCAGCTCGATAGCAGAGGTGTGCAGGCGTTTAGGTTATCTTTTGGGAATTGGAAATAGCTAACGACGCATCACAGCTGGCATCAGCTACGAACTAGTGGCGACGGTATGTACCAAGGGCAAAAGGTGCGTAAGCACACCGCCGTACAGCGAATACCTCTTGACCTCGGCGCAGGGGTTTCCTCCGAAAAGCCAAGTCCGTTGTCACAACCGTCTCTGCACCAATCATCATCGACAAGCACGAGCTGCACTCAACCTGGCCGGTTTACTGCCAGCCAGATCTTCGTCAACTCGCCCAGGACGGCGTCTCACTCATCGTCGAGCGCCATCGCACCTGCTTCGGACCCGGCGACAGGGTCTCGATTGTCGCGACTGTCAAGTCCGACAGCCTCAACACCGTCATCCTCCGCGGGTTTGAGATCTACATCAAAGAGGCGACGGTATTCCGCCCAGGCATCCATGGTGCAGGGAAGAAGCACGCGCCGCAGGTCAAACAAGAGAACATTGCGGAAACGAAATACCCAATCAATGCAACTCTGTATGGCGGTACACAGCATACCGCCGAGCTCAGCTGCATGATCTCGCCGCAACATACGACGACGACGCTGAACGCTGCGAGACACATCGACGTTACATATACGTTGTGTGTCAAGGCTCTTATGGGCACCGGAACACACCTCGTGTTGGATCTACCCATTATCATGTCGAATTGGCAGAGGTCAGTGATTAACCTTCAAGACTCTTCCTTTACATTTTTTGATCCGTCGGTATTGCAGAGAGGTGTCATTCGAAGCTATCAGGTAAATCTCGGACTTCTTCGTCTTATGCTTTCATCTAATTCCTCGCCAGCCGGATCGGAGCAGCACCAAGTCTATCACTCTTCCCACCTGCTCAAAGTGCGGCAGCAACAATGCACGCGATACAAGCAGGTCGCATCGATCCTACTCGCGGACGCCCTGCAGACGCAGTCGCGGCTACCCTGCCTCTCAACCGTGGCAATCTGGACAACACATACGCTCATGCTCGCAACAACTCTGCGAATGCCTTCAATTCTCTTCCAGGAGCATCCTCCTCCGCTGCTCGAGGCGTGAGCGAAGATCCTTACGGGCCAGGGTACGGCAGAGCAGGAAATCTAGCAGACGAATTTGGTGCCACCACCGTGGCTGTTGCCTCCTCGTCGAGTACGGTCCCGGCTCGCAATAGACCTGGTTCTGCAGGTGGTGGAAATAGGCTCACAATCGTCAATCCGGAACCGCCGCAGGAGATACCATCTCGCCAACGAACGGCTGGCTCATCAACCACGACGGGGTCGACGAGGCAGTGGCCCACTGCCGAGGAAGAGAAGTTGAAGCTGTACGAGCAGGCTAGGGCACAGGTTGCGAAGGTGCAGGGTGTGGCTGCATCACCGGTATGGTATTCGTGTTCTTCAGCTGATACCTGGTGTCTAATTTTATGGAACAACCAGCCTCCTGCTAGTGCTAGCTCTCCACCGCCTCAATCTACCGGAACTCCTTCGCCAGCTCGCAATGCCAATGCCGGCAGCTCACAACAAAACCAGTGGATGACCGCGGAAGAAGAAAAACTTCGCCTGTTCCAACAGGCTCAAGCTGCCGTCCACCGGACCCAGGCTGGTGCCAGCCAATCAGTACCCACTCATGGCAGGAACACCTCCGATCCCAACCAGGCTGGCGGCGCCTCGAAACCCTCTGGCGCCGCCCTCTATGCACAAGCAATGAGTGCCCAAAGCCGTTCAACCTCCGGCTCGCAAGCAGGCGGCAGCTCTTCGCTACCCAAGCCTGCAACATCAACGGGTGCGCCACAGTACCCTACGGCCGAGCAAGAAAAGGCTGCTCTGCGGCGCTACGAAGACGCGAAACGAGCCGTAGACAGGACGCAGAATAGCAGCTTCCCTGAGCAGACGACCTCGTCGCGGCCAGCCAATGCTGGGCCCATTGCCTATGACTCGCTGTTCCCGGCACCTTCGTCCGGCCCGCCGCCTCCGCCTGCTGATGCACCTCCACCATTCGATACTGCCGCGGGTGGAAGCAACATCATGGCGCATCTGTCGGAGAAGGAGAGGCTGAGGCGGGCATACGAGGCCCAGGATGCTGCTGCGGCTGTTGCTGCACGTCAGAGCCCACCCCCGCCGGCTGCATATACGGCGCCTCCGCCTGCTCAACCTCCTGCAGCTGCACCGCCTAGCCCTGGCCAGTATACGAGTGCGTTGGAGGAAAAGGAGGCGCTGAGGCGGAAGTTCGAGGCGAGGGATAATGCTTTAGCTGCCAAGGCTAACAATGCGCCTCAGCCGCCACCCCCAAGGTCCAACAGCGGTGGAACAACGGCACCTAGCAGCCCGCCTCCGGGTAGCTCGTCGCCCTCTCGCAGCACGGGCCAGAGACCGACACCCCTCCCACCGACGCAAGGTCAACAGTCTGGCAGCACAAGAATTTTGACCGCCGCAGAAGAAAAGGCGCTCTTGAAGGCGAAGTATGAAGCACGCGATGGAGGGAGAAAGCCTACTCCTGTTACCACACCTGCGCCAACGACGAATGGCGCCTCGACTACCAATGGTACCGGCACACCCCCTCCTCTTATGCCCCGCCCGCCTGCAGACTACATCAAAGAGACGCAAGAGGAGGACGCACGACTCTCAAGACTTAATGGGGACGTGCCGAACCTAAATGGTACCCCGAAGAAGCTCAACGGGTCGTCGTCCTCCACGTCACTGAATAAACCAGCTGCTGGTGCGAGCGGTGGTCTGGACATCAAGCCTTTCACGCCATTCCGTGCTGGGTTTGGAGATATCGTCACTCCTGGTCCGCCACCCCCCTTGCCACCCAAAGCTGCCGAGTAGGGAAGCTGCTGAACAAGATTTTCTTTCATTTTTTCCTGGCCGCGTTGTGCCGTTGTTATATCCCATTTTTCGTCGATATCCCAGACCCTCCTTTCACTGCTCGCTTGTTATACTATTATGGTGTACAATCCTCGTTTGTCGAGGACATGACACGCTGCTGTTTTTATTCTGACCACTGCATACTACGTATATGCTATCATCCATTCCGTTTAACCCGAGCCACACAACCTTCCACGATTCGATATTCAATACTTATCTTCCTTGTGTGTATAAGCTCTGATCTTCTGATGTTTCTTCCACTCTCTACTGAGTTCTGTCCCTACTAGTAACCTGCTACCCTCATATCTATCTTGCATCTCTATGGCATATTTTTTTCACGAGGAAAGGAATTGGATTCTTGTTTCGCACACCGTCGGGCCCTCGAATTATACATCCCCTGCGGACGGACACTCAGTACTCCACGGGTACTCCATCACATTTTTTTAATTGCTTAAAATCGTTGTCAGAACATTTCAACTCAGGGCATGCGTGTTCCGACTGGAGTTGAGACCACCTCTTCCGCTTGGCTCTTCCGACCACGTCATGTCCTTTCATCAGCTTGAATAGTGAGAAGTTGACTAGACTAACACGCTGTCAGTTCATAACTTCGCCGTACAACTCGCCGTCAACTCGTTCAAGTCGCGTGTTGGACCGAAATGTTGTCGTCCAACTACTCAACAGATGTTGTCTTTTACCAATAAAACATTAAGGACGACTGATAGTTCCCGCTGTCGAAAGCGATGCGTCTTGACGTTGAAGGTTAACCTCTCAACGCGCGGTTCGTTCCTCGGGGCGACATATTCTCGTTGCACCTTATCTTCCTCTACCCTTCCGTCTATGGATTTCTCTGCAACGAGCAACGAAACCAGGGCATGCCGGTAGCTGTGTGGACGCGTCATTTGGCCCTTCTTGAATCACTTTCATTGCATGGCTCCATGCAGCAGATACTAGTAAGTCTGCCGCAGGAATTAGCATTGGCACATCACTCATTAATCAATAGGACCACCTTTTGTTGCAACGCGACTTCTTTCTGCAAGACGCCTATGCAGGATGCCGAGAGTTAATGAAAATAGACAAAGTAGCAATGGTCAAATTCTGGTCCATCGTGGATTGGGCGCTCCATTTTAGCCAAGCAACATTGAGTGCAAGGACGGAGCGTTTTGTGAAGGCAATTCACCATATATGCACGATATCACAGCCAGGTGGAAAGCAACCTTCCAGCAAGTGGGCAGAAGGCGTGCTTGCATACATCCAGGTTTGTAAACTCGTCTTTCAATTGGACTTGTTGCGTACTAATGAGCTCATTATATTCAAATCAGAGGACCCCAACAAACAACTGGGACGACAACCTGAAGGCCTGGAGTACTGGGTTGAATAATGGCAGAGGAAGTGGTCAGATAGACGATTTGGGGTGGATTTTATCAAATTGAATGAGTGTCGATGTATAAATATTCAGAATAATGGTCACGAACTGTAGTTCATCTTCCTCACTGCAGATCCCTGAAAGAGATCGAACAGGCTATCCATGTACCTCGACCACATCCATGACGTCCTCAACAATGTAGAAGAGCGTAACAAACTTCATTGCTCCTGCTCGTCTGTCAAGTTGAGCGATGACGCCGATACCTCCAGCAGCAGTGCAACGCTAGCTCCAGCTTCAGTGCAAGCTCAGCCACCACCGCCTCCCGAAATGTTCAAGCAGCGCACATCCTCGGTGCCCGTACTGCTCTCGACTCCCTCGGCTTTGTCAAAGGCAAAAGCACCGCCCGGTACCGTTTAACAACCCTCAAACCCCAGGCCTGCCCACCACGCAGTCCATGATGTCGAAGACTCCTGTAACCTCCAGGCGAACGGCCACCCGAAATGCGGATTCCAGCTCACCTAGTACACCACTCTCACACATCGCGACGACAGGTAGCCGTCCCATACACGAGGTGATTTATAGGCTAGAGTCACGCCTCAAGGAGTTTTCCGCGGGCGCTTTGCTGAACCGCATACCGAATGGCCGGTTGAGGGATACAGAGCTGCATATCTCGCTCATACTCCGTTGGTGGTTGTACATGAGGAATTATGTCGGCCATAATTCCAACCAAATTTGGTCCAGTTGTGGGGCTTCGAGTTCGCCTTGTTTGGCGCTGATGTTATCCCAGCCCGCAACAGAAGGCCAAATGAACGCCCAGTCGGTCTTGAACAAACGAACTTGGGCTTTACCTTAATGATACAACTCGACAAATGAACGCTGCGGATTTGGTTCATAGATAGAACAAGCCTTGGATGCAAAGCTCTTGCCAGTAGAAGACAGGGAGCACCGGATTTCTCTGACATATTTGAGGCTCATCGGATTCTTGAAAGGCGCGTCAGGATCGTCCAATAAGTTGAGGAAGTTGGGCACACCCAAGATCGGCCTAAACAGAACGTTTATGGTCGTCCTGGGAGGAATGCCTGCCGAAGAGTCAGTATATGCGCTATCATGAATGCCAGACGGTATGTACGTACCTCCAGAGCGATAGATTTCCTTTGGATGAGAAAAAAACTCGGTTGACGTTTCCATCTCCCCGTCAAATCAAGCGTGTTGCGGACTGAACGAAACACAGCAGAAGGTGGTAGCACAAAGATTATTTGCGCAATGAGAAACATCTAAACGTAGATCGCATTAGCGACATCGTTCGAATTTATGCAGGGAGAGCGTCGAGAAGAAAACGAACTCGTACGACAGAAACCCACACGAAAGTCCGCCTCCGTACTGATATCTCGCACCCTGGGCAATCCTCAAACTCTCAACATCCTCAAAGGCTCCGCCTTCCTGCGAAAATAAATCATAGCGCCGGTACCGCAGTCGTCGAAAAGTGGAGTTGCAGAAATAGTTGGCGTGATAGTGTGCCGTGAACATAAACAGATGTGAACAAGACATCAACGGTCGCGAACAAGCCCAGAGTCCGGAAGGCGGATCGAGAACCCGGACAGAGCCAATCAACGTGAGAGAATTAATCCCACCAATCCCGACGCCCGCATGACACCGCCAACCAAAGTTCAGCTGGAGGACGAGTCGGACAAGGTCATCCTCGAGGTCTTCTCAGAAGTTCGCGAAGGGCACTCCGGGTTCAATTCCTAGCGAATTGGATTGCGACGTCTAAACGAAAAAAATGCTAAAAGCATGCGCATGTATTCAGTAAAAGACAAACGAATGTAGACACGCCGGTGAGGAAGAACGGTACTGTACGGAGGAAGCATAAACAAGACGTTCGATAGTGCGTTTGGTGGCGTGGTAGGTTTGAGCGTCGATGAGAGGAAAAAAGAGCAGCTTCGATTGGATTATTACCGGAGGGAACATGCATAAAGAACGTAACCCCCTGCACACTCGACCCGACTCTCTCAAGCCCCAGGCAGCGACGCAGGCGGCACCGGAGCTGGAATCGAGGGCAGAGTCTACTTGGATTGAACGAAGCCCTTTCCTGAGTATCCTTCTGATGTAACACCTAGAAATACGGGCAAGCGGAAGTTAGTGATCAGTGCCAAGACGGCGTCGATGAAAAATCCAATAGCACAACACGCGCAACACGTCCATCAAAGAAGGGAAAATGGCTCAAGAACGTAACGAGGGCAAAAACACGTACCGCTGAGAGGGTTGAGCTTCATCTCCTTTGCACGCTCGTTGCTGGCCTCTTGCCATTCCTTGGTCATCGTCTTGGGCAGTGGGTTGGCTGTGCGGGGCGTCAGGATGATTTACAAGGACGATGATGCACGAAAGAGAACGCACCGTAGGCCTGGAGGACGAAATACAGAACAGTGGAGACGCCGACGAGACCCATAGTTGACAGGAAGATCTTTAAGTTGTCGCCGGGCTGGCTGGTGGGGGCGCGTGGTCCATGGGGGCCGAACGCCACGTAGTATGCTGCACGCCAGGAGCACAAACCGCACGAGCATCAGCCTACCCGTGCCCTCCCGCCGGCGGAAACACGAAATCAAAAAAGCCTACGCACCGGCCTTCTTCTGGTCGAGCGAGAGCTCTTTCCAGTCCTTCTGTTGCAGCACCTCGAGCTGCTCGTGCACGGAGAGCTTCTCCTCAGCAGACAACTTCTCCCACTGGGCCTCGACGTTGGAGAGGGGTATCGGGGCGACGCGGGAAGCGGAGGAGGACGAGGAGGCGGAGGCGACATCGACGTGGTTGGCGGTCGCGGTGGCGAGGCCGCGGCGGGCGACGAGGGGCCGTGCGACGGCGACGGTGCGCGCCAGGCGGAGGGCTTGCATTTTGTTGGTTTTAATAAAAAGAAGATGAGAAGAGCGGCGGTCTAAAGAGGAGAGGCGACTGAGTGGTTGGGAAGGCAAGCGTCAAAATACGGGCAAATCGGAAAAAGGTCTCATGCCCGATTCGGACAATTCCGGGAAAACGCAAAGCCTGGTTCGCAGTCTAGGCAGAGCCCGTCCACTCTACGCTCGCGCATTTCTTATAAACTGGTCACGCTCGTCGAATAGCCACAGGCCCATTTATCATAGCACGGGTTCAAGATGCAAGCAGGCACGAATATGATACAGTAATCGTAGGCAACACTTCACACCCCCAGTTCAACGTACAAGTCGACAGAGTACAGCGACGTGCTTAGGCAGCGGCGTCGGCGGCGGGTCCAGGGCAATCGCGAGAAATATGGCCTTCAGAGCCGCACGTATAGCACGCACGCTTCTGGGGTTGAGGGCAGTCGCGGCTGATGTGACCCTGGAATGGAGTAAGTAACTGTTATCACAGTCGGAAGGAAAACATCAACGTACAACACCGGAGCAATTGTAGCACTTCGATCCTTGAACACAGTCGCGGGACAAGTGGCCTACACCACCGCAAGTGTAGCTGCAAGTCACATAAGAAATAAGAAATAAGTCGTGGGATGATCAACACAAGGACACACCAAGACTTCTGGGAACCACCACCACCACTGAAGGAGTTGTATCCTCCAGACGAGGCTTCAGGGCACGAGCGGGCGATGTGGCCAACCTTTCCGCACTTGTAGCACTCGGTGCCGGAGCCTCCGCTGCTAGAGAATCCTCCTCCTCCGCTAGAAGCGCTGTCGGGGCAGTCGCGGGACTAGACAACGAAGACACATCAAAAAGGAACGTCGATCAAGGAGGCGAAGGCATAACGCACGATGTGCCCTTCCTGACCGCACTTGTAGCAAGCCTTAGCCTTCGTGGGGGCGCTGCAATCACGCGAGACATGGCCCTCGGCACCACCTGTCGTTCAGGAAACAAGCACAAATCAGCACCAGGAATACACTGAGCAAACCGAGGGAAAAGGCTCACAGTTATAGCTTGAAGAATAGAAAGACAAGAGAAACTGGGATTAGCGACCACGTTCAAGGAAAGGAAAGTCATGAAGAACGACAATGCATGCTCTCAGTCTCAGATGACAACATCGAAACGAGGCTCGAGCAGGGGTATGCACTTGCTCAATGTTCCACGACCGAAAATGAGACCATTTACCAGGTAGGAGTTCCAGCTTTGGGGCAGTTTGCAGCTTGATGACCGACTGTAACGGGCGTAAGACAATCATATCATCCGATGAGGGCAGACGAGACGAGAGATTGAGAACGGAGAATGGGAGGGCAATGCGGCTTGGATCGACGGCGATAGGATGGGGTGGAGTGCAAGAGAGCCCATGGTCGAGGAAAAACGAAAATATATTTGATTCGATTTTCGACGGTTACGATGAGACTAGGTTCCGCAACGAAACGTAGAAGCTCTCGTGCACGAGAAGGAAACACCGCGTCAAGAAAGAAGGAGGAGGGAAGAAAGTATCAGGGTCTAAAGAAAGGAAGAAGGGAAAGACCCTCGATGCATAACGCCCGCATAAAAATAGGTCCAAGGCGGTGCAACCCCACAGATGGTCGATGGGTATCGATGACCGCCCATAGCTGCACCATCGAGGACCGTGAAGAAAAGTGCACTGGAGGTGTTGAACCACCAGAGCCTCCCTCAAAACGTCTCGATCGCCTGCTGCTGCTCATCACGAGCGCCAGGAGGGCGAAAAAGGAGACAAGAAGGATTAAGCATGCAGAGTAAGGGAACAAAGTTGGCGGGGGAGGGAAGGAGGGGGGGATCAACGACGACGACAACAACGACACGCACAACCACCGCAGTTAAAGCATCCACGACCGGACATTTTTTTTCCTACTTCTGTACAGATAAAAACCGTTTCACTTCCTGATCTGCAAGCCAAAAAGTCAAAAAGAGATCGTCAGCATCGCGATAACAGCCAGATCGAAGACATAAAGTCATAGGAAAAGCGAGAGAAGGGCAGATTGGGCGAACGCAGCCCGAGAAAACGGCGAAAAGGCGAAAAACGCAATCGCAGGCGAAGGACCGCCGCAGTACCCTCGAATACGATCTCGCACCACCGCAGTGAGAGCGACTCGAAGGGTACACAACTCTGATTGCGTGTAAAAGGGCCTCTGCTTGCGGGAGAGTCCCCTCTTTGCTTGCACAGCACCAGTCCCAAGCACAAGCGCCGATGTCTTACATCCGCCTTCGCCTTCTCAGCCTCCAAGAATCCAAGGCCACGAAAAAAGTATCAGTGTGGGGAGACGCACCTTCGTCCTTCAAAACGACGCCGTTCGAGCACTGAGCCTGAGGTTTGGAGAGCAGGGAGATGGTGGGGGGTTAGGAAAGAGCGCAAAAATGGATGGCATTTTTAAATTGATTCGCCGGCCGTGACGCCTCCGTTGTCCGAGGCGCCAAGTGGGTTAGCGGGAAGATAACCCTGGAATTAGGTAATAGATTAATTGAGTTTTCGGCTAAAACACCGCATGCGCCGTGGTTCCCATTTATTTTCCCTACATCGAGGGAGTCGTCCCAGGCATGAGGACGAAGAGGTGACTCGAAAAAAGCGTGTTCTCTCACAGCAATAACGGCGAACTTGGACGGAGGTCATGGAGCTGGCCATAAGTGCTGCAAAAACAATTGGCCGACACAGCTTCGAGGGTACAAGGAAGGGAGGAGCAGGAAAACGTGTTGGGTACAGATTCAGATTGCTCAAGGTAGGAAATGGAGGAGACAAGAACGACACGAAGATGAAGGCCGACCTGTCGCCCTACTTATCGGCCTTCTTCCCCTCCGTCTTCCCAGAACTCGGCTCAGCATTATCTCCCTCTTTCTTGCCCTCCTTACCCTCAGCCTTCTCTTTCTCCTTCTCCTTTGCGCCCTTATCCTTATCCTTCTTCTCGCTCTCCCCGGCCTCTGCACGCCCAATCGTCGCCTTGTTATCCACGAGCGCATGCAAGGCAATCACCGCGCGGAGCAGGCTGCTCAGATATACCACCAGCATCTGATCGTTCGTGCTCGAGGCGAAGCTCTGCGTCGTCACAGGGTCCGACAAGTCCGGCAGCAGATTCAGCGCGTCCTGGAGGTGGTACACGATTTGGTGGTTGACCGGCATCGTGCCGTTGGCCACCTCCACGAGGTACTTTTGGATGTCGGATAGACGGGATTCGAGGCCGCGCAGGGAGGCGAGCTGCTCGCTTACGCGGGCGGCGAGGGTGGTGGTTGTCGAGTCTTTGATGTCGCGTAAGAGGTGCTCGACACCGATTTCTTCGGCCTCTTCTGCCTCGATTGCAGATGGGACGTGTAGGAATGTTTTCCGTGTTTCTGTGCCATCCTTGAGAAGTTGAATCGTTAAGTCGACGTCTTTTCGTCCAAACGGAATCCACATACATCTTTAATCTCCTCCACGGCAAAGTAAGAGTCTGTGGGCATGCCGACTGCCCCTGATCGTACATCGACGATAACCATCACTGGTCGAGCGATAAACCTCTTGAACAGATCATTAATCTCCTGATCTGAGGCTCGTAGTTTCGGTCCTGTATGGTACCATCCAATCATGCGTTCTCGGGCTGTTGAAAGCGAATCAAAGTTCAGTAATTCGGTAGCCCGAGACGTTATAATGAAAGCACACACCGTTAACCTTTTTGAACATGTCGTACATCCCCTCGATATAATTATGGTCCAAGAACCACGTCTTGCTATCCTTCTCATCCTCCTCGAACGGGATACCAAACGAGTTCGCCACGTTTATCGTCTTGACGTTGTCCTGTCCTAGTAGCACGCCGATGACCCTTTTCTGTGAACTCCGCGAGACCGACCGCGCATGGTGGTCCGTCACTGAGAGGAGCACGAGAGGGTGGACAACTAGAGTTCAACGAGAAATTTAAGAGATCAGATAAATAAGTGAGAGTGTGTGTTGAAGACATACTGACGGTCGTCCCTGCTAGTGATGTTAACTAGATGCACGCGATGGATGTTAGCAAAGGTCCTTGTATACAAGAAGTGGAGCATCGGCGTACTTGTTCTGTTGATGTTGCCACCATTGTTGCGCGATATCGTTTTCGAACAAAGGTGCGGTATATTCCCCAAGCTCTAAGGCGATTGAGAATGCAACGGACTAACGGAGGAAAGGCGAAGGAGGTCGTGCTTGAAGCCCACTTTGCGATCAATGACCCGTCCAGAGACGCGTACGTTGCTTGGCCTTAATGTGCGACACCTTCTGATGCTTTGTCATCACAGTTTTGTAGATTCTCCGGGCCGCCGAACCGCTCAACACTCTGTTCCTTGTCCTTTTTCATCACAGGCTATCTTCGTACCATCCACTTTACAGCCAGGAGAACGCTGCCAAAAGCTCACTAGTTAATTCGCTCAGGCCCAGGAACAAACGACAGGATCCATCCATGCAAAAGCATGACGAATCATATGTGAGGGACGAAGAGTCTGACAGGACCCACACCTACAGGTGATCATGTTATTTGGGAGAACAAGAGCGAAACTCATGCCGCAAGTAACGATTGTTGTTTTATATTGTGGCAAGGCGATAGTTCACGAAGGTCGCTAAACCTAAACCGCCCATTCGAAATGGAATTTCGCTGACTTATACCGTCAATTTGGGGCAAGCCTCCGCGACTCCTTATAAGCTAGGCTCCGAAAGAACGCTTTGGAAGACGTTCTCCCATTCGTCTCTATCAGCACTCGCTCGATATGGCACTCCGGAGACCCCAACAACGTTTTGAATCCATTGACCGCAAAGCAACCATACCTCTGGCCATCGCCAAAGAAGTGGCCATTGGAACGTACTTTCATATGGGTATCCTATCGATTCGTATGACCCGTTGAAGTTCATGGTGTCTTCAAAATGCTGACTATCGTATTGTAGATTTTTACATATTATGGGATATCCTGAATAATTTATGCAATGCCTATCGGCTCCTCACCAAGCTTATTACATCGCATTGCCTATTGTTGCGTATTTTGCGTCAAGGTAGATTGCTTCACATCCACAATCTACGCGACTCCTATTAACCCACTCCACAGGATCTCCCCATTGGTTTTTGCTGGGAGGAGAGCATGCACCCTAAGTACAGCCTCCAAACATCTCTGTGTAATCCTCGTGCTGATACCAATTCTCAGCTGTCGAAGCGGATACTTTCAGGAAGCTTGCTTTCATATTCTGGTCGTTCTTCGCAGTTTGCCCGTTCTTTACGTCGCTTCTCTTCTACGTGCGTGTCTGCGCAGTAGTGGAAAACAACCGGTCCATTGTTGCATCCTTCGGCATCTCATGCTTGCCATTGGTCGGGGCACATGCTGGGCACTGCTCACATCGGACCAATGCAATACTGCTTCGAACTCATCGTCCAGGACCTGCGCAAAGTCCAACCCCTCATTGCGTACGTTAACGACGACACCTTCGTCTTTCTCGCCATGTGGTACCAATTCTATCAGCTCTACAGACACGAAGGGCATCTTCACAAGACACGTTCGTGATCTCTTCTGCAGCGCATTTATGGCCATATTTTCGAGAGCGATATTGCATGAAAGCTAGCTGTCTTTTCCGCAGCCCCATCAGAGGGTGCGAGTCGTTTTTATTTCCTCTTAGACCAGCTTAGGAACTCATCTCGGCTCGAGTATAGAACAGTGCACTATGCCAAATTGAAAACCCTTCAATCAATGGTGGTCCCTGGGCTCAAGTTGGCGAAAGTCAATAATACCCCGACGTAAAACATGGCTTAAGCGCTCAAATGCGACTCCGGCTTCCTGCAACATTCTGAATGGCAGTTCTCAACTTGGCCATCATCACCTCCACCTTCGGTTAACGGTGGTACACCTAGTCGTTCAATGGTAGGACCAGCTTGACTAGCATATCTCTTTGGCCTCATTATCTCCTGGATACAGTGGAGACGTTGAGAAATAGAAATACCGGTCACTTTGAAACGACATTCAGACATGTTGAATCAAATCTAAGGACTAGAGCGAAATGTCAAAAGAAGAGATCCTTGACCACAAAAGCGACCCGTTGCAAGAACCTCATCGAGAGGGCCCCTTTGAACTGTGCAAAGCAGCATCTTGATCTGTATTCCACAACTATGTCATGTCTCTTCGTCTATTAAAACAGGCAGGACTTGCATATCATCCGTAGTCCTTCCGGGATACCTGTACGACCCATATATGAAGATTATGCCCGCAGCAGGATCTCCCACCGATACAGGCATGAACGCCATTTCTGGCAGACCACCATCCTTTGCCCCTCCGTTCGTGGTCGACGTCTGGGACGTCCCCGGGCACATGTTGACGCTATCAAACTTAAGTGCTTAAGTCCTCATCCGAAATTGGATCGAAGCGTTTCATCGTCAATGCCAGTCATTTGCCATGGATGGAACTTGCCACGCACCTTAAGAAGACGCATCCAGGAGTCAATGTCCCGTCGCCCGAGTTGTTCCCTGTCCTGCCCGGGTCTGTTGCTATTTTGGATAATAGCAAGGCGAAGGAGGTGTTTGGGTATTGGGGGGCATATTGGCCCGAAGGAGACAATGGATGAAAGGGACGTTGAGGGCATAAGTCGTCGTAGGTAAGGTAAGCGTCATGAACTAGTAGGTAAGATAAATGTCATGTACTAGTTAAGATAAGCGTCATGAGCTTGGAATTGCGTTCATCCCTTTCGGATGATTATGAAACCCGGCATGACAGAAGTCGAAGTGTGATAAACGTACTGCGGAGTTGGGTATGAACGGCCGACACCTTTCGCAGTCATCATGGCACGCGCGTGGCCGCCTCAAGGACTTCCCTAATCAATCCGGTAGATTATATAAAGTCAACTCCGCCCGTGGGCGCTTATTTTTAGTTGATAAAGCACTCACCTTGTAGTTCACTTCGTCCCAACCAATACCGCTGCTCTTCACCATGCCTTCCAGTGCCCCAGCACGCCGTGGTCCCGATGTGCCGCCAATCGCCGGCAACGAGGTCGTTCAAGCTATTATACGCCTCCTCCACGATCGTCTTCCCGGTGTCGCCCTTGCTGGGGCGATCACAATGGAGGTGGTCCATCGCGCCATCGACGTGCTGAAGAAACACATCCTATCAATCCTGGGAACGGGATTCCTCACTGCGGCCTTGGCGACCCTTCTCCCCTCCTTGCTTGTCGTTGCAGTCAACGCAATCGGATTTACAGCTGCTGGGGTACTCAAAGGTCGGAAATACACTTGATGCTCAGTGAAGAAGATACTTACCTGCATATATGCGCGCCAGGATCCATCGCCGCTGCTATTCAATCCGCCGTCTATGCAGGCTCAACTGGAGGTATTTTTTCCAGCTTGCAGGCCTTTGGAGCGACCGCTGCCATCGCATCGCCTGCAGTGATTGGTGTCGGAGTGGCATTTGGGATCATCGGTGCGGGGGTATTGGGGTATAAGTGGTACGAGAGGCGTCAGGCTCGGCGAATCGTTGCTGTTGCCAGTGGTGGAAGCGACGACTCTGATGATCGCAAGGAGACTTCAGAGAGGCAGGTGGCAGTGAGACAGGTAAGTTCTCGCTCAAGTTCTCATTTTGAATCCCGTACCAACGGAAAAATATGATAGACGGCCAATCTCCGAGTCTTCGATTTATTCCGCCGTCGCCCCAAGATTGATTAGACGAAAACGAGCAGTGCACAGGGCTTAAGCGGGTTCTGCTTTTTATTCTGTCGTTCGGCCGTACTTGATGCGATTCAGACATAATGCAGATACGCAGAAAATATTCATCAGAGCAGGTTTTTATTGGCAAGAGGTGCTAGAGAATCGTGGACTGCCGCGATAAGAGTTTGAACACCGGTTGGTTGGGAGGAGATTTCGAGGAGTAGAGATGCATTGAGACGCTCAGGCCGTCAGAGTTTATAAAGGCTGTCTTCAGTATACCTCAGCGAAGAGAATCCTGCAGAAGCTGGACAGATGATAAGGAGAAGAGGGTTGTAGTGAGAAAAGAGACTTCGAGTAGCACAAGGATTTAGGAAGAGGGGCGTGTGAACACTGGCCATTGCGGCCAAAACGGGTCAACCAGACCAGGAACTCCTCGAACCTCGAGAAATAGTGGAAAAGCGACACTTTTGGGGGGTTACGCTGCTAGGAGACTCGCTTATTATTAATCGTAGTCTCATACATTACATGTGCTAAGTGATCTTACAGGAAACATACTAGTAGAAGGTCTGGTCGGAGGAATAAAGGAAGCTTTTTGTCCGAATCTATTCAGGAAAGTTTAACCAGCCCGAGCAGCTACAGGCCCACCGTTTAGCCCGGTAGTCTCTCGATAGATAGACGGAGAACTTACCAATTGGTTGCTTCACCCGCCCAGATTTTCTGCCCTTCTTGGCCGCACGACGACTGCGGCGATTCTCCCGCTC
Organism: Cyclocybe cylindracea; assembly: GCA_013376435.1. Taxonomy (NCBI): domain Eukaryota; kingdom Fungi; phylum Basidiomycota; class Agaricomycetes; order Agaricales; family Hemipholiotaceae; genus Cyclocybe; species Cyclocybe cylindracea. The sequence continues at coordinate 351,062 of MPNV01002784.1, read as the reverse complement.
CATTTCCCGTATCATCGCTGGGAAGTCATACATTTGCATAATTTCGTCAACAACTGAAGGCTTTGGCTCGCTCAGCTCGCTTATGGGTGCCTGAGGGGGCATCGGCGTGGGCATATGCCCCAAGGACGACATGATTGCGCTCACATCGATGTTGCCTTGATTGAAAGAGCCGTAATTATTGTCGTTATTCGAATGGCTGACAATTCTGGAGGATCCAGAAATCTTCGCGCCCTTGAACGATTGATCGACACGACGGGGTGGCTGAGAGCTGGAGCTGGAGCTGGAGGTCGAGGTCGTCGTCGAGGCAGGGGTGTTGTTGAAGCTACCATAGTTGTCATAATTATTAGAGTGATTGACAATCGTCGAGCCTCCGGTTATAGTGGAGTCCATGAACGATTGGTCGACGGCATTGGAGGGACTCGAAGAGGCGGCAGTCCCGTTAAAGCTTGCAACGTTGTTGTGGTTGTTCGCATGGTTCGTGATGTCAGCATCTCCGATGGTAGCATTAGCGAAGGGAGAGTCGACGAGCGGAGCGTTGGACTCTTCTTCTAAAAGGGCTCTGGCCTCGAGGTTCTCTTTCGTCGACTCTTGCAGGTCCTTTACCATTTGCTGCAGCTGATCCATTAGAGGCTGGTTCTGGTCTTTGAAGAAATCGACGCCGTTCCGGATGGCAAAGACGTTGCGTAGCTAGAGAGTTCAGAGAAATGGACCAATGGGACGTTGTTGTAGAACGGATGGGTAGCAACTCACATAAAATTCCTGAAATATGGATTCAAGTTCTCCCTTGATCGCCGCCATCTTCTGTCCGTTGACATTCGGGAACAACAGCTTTTTCCACCACTTGGTCTGCGGGTACTTCTCACACATCTCTTTCAGAGTATTTAGGTGTCTGGTCATAGCGTATCAGACCAACAATCATCACTACAGATGAACAAAGATAAAGAGAGGGACGTACGCGATGACCTCCATGACATGCTTCTCCAGCTGAGCGCTTATGGGCTCTTTCTTGCACTCGTCCGAGAAAATAATGATAATCCCACAGATCTCCTTCACAAGACCTTGGAAGCCAGCTTCCACGTCGCTCATGCTCTATCAAGGTGGTCAGTGACAATCAGGCAGGAGATGTGGATTGTCATGCCATACCAGCATCGTCTTGAGGAGATTGCTCGCCAGCCCAGAAGCTTCTTTGAGGTACGGAACAGGCGCGAAAGTCGTGACTGTGTCGAGGGCAGATAAAACCAGCTCTGTGGCGGCGACGGCATATTCTCCAGGTGTATAGTCGAAGCCCTTCTTGTTAACGGCTGGGGTCTGGTCATCCAGACGAGGTTTCGGGGGGTAGCTGGGTCGCAGGTGGGGAGCTCTTTCGGCGGGAGGAGCGCCAGAATGTGTTTTTCCCGGAGGCTCATGGTGAGATAGAATTAGGATCGTGAGGATGGGTGTTGGTTGGACTAGTACGCCGTGAGTCGAGAGGAATGGATTAAGAAGGCGTACGTACGCCCACAAGGCTATTCACTAGCATTATTTTGTCCTTCAGGCATGTCAATGCTATATAATTGCCCACACGGTATCTATGGGGTCGACAATGGGCACCGGGAGAGGAGAATTGATAAGAAGAGCACACATACACAGAGAATGAAGCGAGCGTGGGCTGAGTACAGCCATCCTTGTTCGAACGAGCAAAACGAGACAATACCAGGCGTTGGAGGGTAAATTCGGTGAGCTGGCGCCCTGTAACATCAACCGTGTGGGTACTGGAAGTTGCCACCGTGTCACCGCTCTCACGTAAAAATGCACCAGACAGTCGGCTCACTCCACTAAAAAGAGCCCTCTACAACGACCATTTGAGCATATCTTCCAGGTTCTTATGCAAGGCTGTTGTTCTCTTAACTCTAAAGCGCTTTGTGGCTGGGACGGTGGCATAACTGCGATTTGCAAGGAGCACAAACAATGGGCATCAAACCTAGTTGGATAGCATCGGAGTCGTGGTTGATCTTCTGTGATGTGATGAACAACACACAAAAATACCTCCCCATCGTAGGAGCACACCGCTTCTCCCTCACCTAGACCCGACCCGCTGTACCAATAAATCACCAATTACAGCTTCGAGTTAGCGCTCGGGGGTCTGCGAATTACCAAAATATGGCAACTCCCGAAATATTTTAAAGAAGCCGTTTCGGTCGTCCGCGCCGCTCATCAAAAAGCCACCGATAGGCCCGATCGGTCCATGCTGAGTGTGGGATGGTAACAAAATTGGCGTGGCGCCCTATCGACACACTGTTCGGATGATACGTTTCGTACCGGTTCAGCTCCGCATACGCAAATTTAAAAATCCCATGAAGAATCTGGATTCCGATGAGAAATCTGGACTGACGAAGTCGACAAGAGGGATTTTCTTGGCGTCTCCTCTTTCTCAGTAGTAGCTGTCTTCAAAGATCGAATTCGATAACGAGTGGATATAGAGAGGGGTGGTCCCATCGAAAAAAGAAGGCTATCTGTGTGTTATCCTCCGCGATATTCCGTTCCACAACCAGTTCCATAGGCGGGTAGCAAATGAAAATGCATTGAGCTTGGTGTATCGGTTGCGCGGTGCGGTAAAAAGAAGTCCGGAGGGAGTTGCCAAATTTAGATCCACTTCGTCCCTTCACAGGTCACATTGCGATTGAAACTCCGCGAATGCTCAAACGTTCATCTTCAGTGCTGAGTCAGTGCTGAGTCAGGGAGATACATAATTCTGAGAAGAGGGCTGGCGCCGTTTCACGCTGTCGTAGTTTTGCGCCTGACTACCATTAGGCCAACCTTGGGCAAATAATATAATTAGAGAATGAATTACATATACAGACCATAGGAATATTCATCCCTATCCACGTTTTGTCTTCCTTGATTTTCGAGAGAAAAAAGAGAGCCGAGAAAGAATAGAGGAGCCGTCGCCGACTCCCTTTCGCTCGCTCGTGGGGCTGAATAGTGGAAGCTTTGGATCGTATATGAGTTGGAATCCCTTCAACGCAACACACTGATCTTCTCGGCCCTGCAAGACACTCGACTCAGGGCCTGTGTGCACCACGAAACCGCTGTCGCAGGTGTGTGTACACATGCGCGACTTCGAGTCTGTGGGTTTTTGAACCGTCACCTTGATTCTCCGTCTCTGGTGCGGCGACGAGAGCGATTTCAGGTCCGATGGCTCCTCAGTCTGGATGGAATACCAGGTGGACGTTTTCCAGACCTCGGTCACAACGATGAAGGACCTATTCCTCAGCTCGTCATACTTCTCCAATAGGTGTTCTCCATTTTCCGCTGTATTTTTGAAGCAATACCAGGAGGGTGCCTGAGCGGCGGCGTATTGCATGACGTTCGGGAAGGCTGAAGTCTCAATGCAGTGTTTTCGTCCGCCATAAGGAAGATACAACGATGAGCAGTATCCCTTAGCCCAGTCGGGAAGCGTGTTGAGAAGTTGAGTGCTGCCCTCTGGAGTGCATGAATATTTTGAACCCCTGACAGAGTTGGTCACTACGGGGGTGCAGATGCACGTAGTGTTTGACTCACACTACGTCTGCAGACAACCCACAAACGGCTTGCCAATTTTTGTCAATACTCGTAACGTGCTCTTTTGCTGGTCCAAATGAGACAAAATCGGGCGGAGGGTCCAAACCTTCGCTGCGATTGTCTGTGGAAAAAATGTTGAATTTCGTTTCGAAGCCGCCCTGCTGGTTGAAGATGCCAACATCGCCTACTATGACTTCCCTTGGCCTTTCTTCGCTCGGCGATGGACTCCAGAGAGGGATGAGATCCATCTGCCTGCGAGGTAAGGTGCGCATGTAGTCAATGACGTTGTCGGGAGTATACTTTGGCAGAGGTAAACGAATCTGCCCGAGGAGATGGACCATTAAGCATCAAGCAACCTCTTCAAGGGTTGATATTGCGCACCTCATGGGTCAGACGGATGATTTTGACCTTGGAATTGGGGTAGATTCCCGATCGCATACTCGCCATATATCCTTTCTCTCGAGCCTCAGACATTGGTTGTACCTGAGGTAGCTTGGCTATCGGTTCTAGCTGACTAGGGGTTGGGGAAAAGGACACGCCACGCTCTTCGGACTGTCTGTTCTGTGGAAAACTGCTAGTTGATGCGCGAGGAGTAACAGCGCTACTCTACGACGAAGATTTGCACGTCAGCAGGTAAATCATTGAGAGGTTCATCAAGTAGCACTTGCCTCTGGCGAGTCATCACTCAGCTCGCACGGTTGTCCTTCACGCGTCGTGTCGATCTTGAGATTCTTCATTGCTTATGAGACAGTCCGTAGGAATACCCTTGACAATAACGATGCAAAGACGACTTACATTCTGGTAGTAGAAACAGATATTGATATGTGTTCTGCGAGTTGACAAGACTGTTCGAATTGCTATGATTGCTCGACTGTTGGATGGACCCCTTCGTGGCTTGAACATTGGTTGAGGTGGCCATGATGGTGGCGAGAAGAGCGTAGATGGCGTGGAAAAGCCTCCGCTGGAGGATTCACTTTGAAGACGAGATGCCGAGAATTTCGGAAGGTCGAAGGAGGTTCAGACGTGTCCGGTATGCAGAGCTGGCGCACGGTTTCTTGTTCTTAGATTTATACATTTTCTACAACGTAATCCGAGCCCAATACGATGGCAGAAGCGACGAGTTGGTCTGTGCATTGTTGTGTACTTGGACAATCCTCCTGTCCGCATGTGTAATTGCGGGTCGTGAACAAGAACCTTCATGAAAGTACGTAACATGGCGACAGGATCGATCACTGGGCTGAAGGCCGGGCTGCTACTCACAAAGTACGCCGTGAAGTGCAAATTTCGCATTGTGGTCTCCGACACCCAGGGGACACAATATTGAACGTCAACTGGACTGAAACGTTGGCCAATTCTTGGATTCATGGGGGTCAGTCAACCGATGGCGTTCAGGCTTGTAAGTATTGGTTTGCTGATCCGAGACTCCCACGGTTCGTAGTACATTGTTCCATCCGACCACGTTCCAGCTTCTCCCTTCTTTTGCTGAGGCATCCCATGCCTCTCTTTCCGTTCACGGCTCGCAAAACTACGGAGGATGATAATGCGGAAGATTCAAACAGCGAGTTCTCTTACCGCAGTAAGTGTCGTTTCACTAGCTTTGCTCTCTTGCTCAAAAAGGTGTTCCAGGCTCAATAAGAGGAACGCATGATGGTGCTAAAGACAACCACTTCGCCTCATACTGCCCAGTTTCGGAGCCGCGAAGCGAATCTGCTATCTACGCATCGTCGCTTATGGCTCTAGGGAATGGCTGTCCCCCCTTGGAGATGACTGCAGTCGAGGGCGAACCTCAGAAACACTTCGAGCAAGGCGTGATGCCCGGAGATGTTGGCTACATAAACAAGGGTGGAAGATTCACTTATCTGTTCAACGTCTTCTATCCTAAGGACGACCCCGTTCAAACGCAGAATGTTCCGCGCAATTTCGTCGCTGTGGAACCACCTTTGTCCGAATGGGAGGTGAACAAGATTTTGAATCACTTCTCTCCTGGCACTGTTCTTGTTAGTGAAGGTGTTCAGTTCGATAGAACGTCAGAATCGCCTCGGTCAGTGAGAAACAATGTCTGATATTCTTTTTCATTGACGCAACCAAGGAGAATCGCATTTTCTTCGTTCGCACGCGAAGGAGCGGTTGTTATTCTCCCAACTGGCGCCTCTCGCGAAGATCTCACGGACACTTCGAGGTTGTATCCATACCTGAAAGAACATGCAGTCGACTGGTACCAGTCTCTAAACCTCTACAGTGGCAGCGAGAATATCCTCCCATCACCCCCGGGCATGAATGGGACATTATTCGTTGTAACGGGCTGCGACCGAGCAACATCCTGCGCAACAGCTGTGTTTCCCGTGTCACCCGGGTCTGCGGGGCGACTGCACACGTTTGAGTACAACGAAGGAACTCAAAACCCATGGTCTTGGTTAGCTCCATCTCCCAGTACGACGTTTGCATCCGAGTCCCTCCAACCTGGCTCAAGTTATTCCATTTTCATCCGTGGTATAACTATCGCCCTTGGGGCGGCTTCTTGGATACGGCACCTTCCTCATATTCCTGAGGAGGAGGTGCCAATCTATGACGTTTTGGCGAAGCCTCTATTTGAACCTCAAGATCGATTAGGGAAGCTCCTTGAGCGGCTAAAGGGCCTAGATAAGCTTTTCTACCCATTTAATCGCGACGAAGTGAGTTTTTTTTTGACGTCTATTCAAGGGCCTGCCCTCATGATTTCTCTGCCAGATCATGTTTCATCCTGCCATGGTCTTGCTCCGGGTCATGATAGAATGTGTTCGTGCTTCTTAGTTCGTATTCACGCAGTTGACTCACACCATCCCAGAGTCCCTCTGCAGATGTGGCGATCGTTGATGATTCTTCGTGGTGTCCCTTGCTGAGCGGTGTACGTCCTGAATGTATCGTTTCCTTCGTCACAACCTCATGAACTCCATAGCGGAATCTCACTCACCCCGAAATCGTTGAACTCTTGCATAAAGTCATACACGTCCACGACCTTTCCGTTGCTGATGGTAAGGCACATTCGTCCCGCACATCTCGTTGGTGCTAAAGCACAGCTTGTAGGTTTGGCCACTTTGGTGAAGAAGCCTGAACAGTCGCAGTCTTTGGTGTGTGGCCTTCGGGGAGTCGTCGGTATTCTCTTGCTCATTTTGACCCTCAGATAACCACCCTTGCTTCGCTATTACAAAGCCTGCAGCCCTGGAAAGCCACATTCCACAGGAAAGCAGCTGGTCGATTATCGACCATTCTCTACCGCCCACGTACACGACTACGACCGCGACAGCGTTCGTCTTGAAGCAGCGTTTCGTTTAGCATCGCACGGAATACTTAGCGCAGGACATTCTCCGATGTATACCCCTTGGTTGTGCACGGGCTCAGTGCTTTACTTACTGTCGTTATAACGTCGATTATGATTCGTCAAGGGCAGAAATGTGGTTTAATGCAGGTCTAGTAGTGCTGGTTACGAGTTGCTAGTCATTATCGACATCCCCTACGCGCTGAGCACGTTAAATAATGCTAGAGATGTCATACATGTCAATTGGCTCCTGGATAAATATTTCATGCGACTACACGGTACAATCTGTATTTCACATGAGCCACCGCAAGTACTACAACAACGCCGACCACCACTCCAGGAATGCCAACATCGTCAGAAACGGTCAAGCCCCTGGTTCTCTTTTTCCCTTCACGCGACTTGCCACTGGTCCATCTGTGACTTTGATCTGAGATGGCTTAGAGAGCTCTATCAGTCCCGTCCAGCAAGTGCGGCTAAGAGCCGCTAACTTGCAGTGCAGATGCTGCGGAACCGTTCAGCGCATGAGGTCGAAAATGAGCAAAAAGAAGACGTACCTCTTCCACCAGAAACAATAATTGGGGAACCTCCTGGGGCCGAGGTCCTTAGTGCTTCAATCACATTCAGCAGCACGAAAGCCAAACGAAGGAGCAATAGTTTACCAGAGCTATCCCGTCGGACTTATACCACAGTATCATGATAGCTGTAGCAACCCTTCGAGATTCGATAGCGCCGTCATGGCTGCGCCTCAGTGACCAGTCTCTGGGGCGCTTTCAGACAGGCGATAAAGGCGAGAGTTCGGAAAGGACTGCTTCCCTGGGAGACAGAGATTCAGTCATCATATACAGCGAGAGAAACAGGGTCAGCCGAGAACTCATTGAAAGCTCCCTCGTCACCCGTAGGAAAAGTACGGCTACTGTTTTGACCGTTCTTTAGCCTCGAAAGTCTCTGTGGAGAATCCCGTCAAGGTGTCATCGAGTAGCTGGAGCGGGGTAGAAATTCATAAGTAATTGCCGGCTTGGCTCAGAGGTCGTAGGAAGAGCGGTTACCGCTCTTAATGGTAAGTGCCTGGGGCGTCGTCGTCGTCGAGGTAAATGGCAAAAGAAAAGCAATCACTTCGGCAATAGATGGAAACTGGAGGGACTTCGTTGGCGTTGCGAATAAAGGATAAGGTTGAGGTGGTGCACATGGTTGTATCAACCTTGTGGCGCTGTCACAAATGCTGAGCATCATTGATTGCACCAGATTCCCGGTCGCACTATCAAGGGATCTCAATTAGGGGAGAGGAGTGAACAATAAGGAAGCCTGAACGTTTCATGGGACTACAAGGACGAGTAGAAAGCGCAATAACTCTCGAATCTGACTCGAGCATTGAACCTTCCAAATTCGGACGGAGCTATCGCCAAGCACTGCCGTAAATCGCGCCGGCAGCAGTGCGCCTTGAGCGTTGCACGACTCTGGGTGTCGCTGACTTGGTGATCTCTAGTTTGCTGTAGTCTGCAACCCCCGTCTTTGCCTTAAACTCAGAGATTCGTATGGGCGCCTAACTCACTAGCTTATATAAGCCTTGGCGATCGACTCGAAGCTCGATAAAAGCGGTAATAGTTTCCACAAATAGACTGACAACTTTCTACAATAAATGATCGACAAGCGTCCAGCACTACGATGACCTATAATAATTGGGACCTATTAAGTTAAGAAGAAAACGCTGACTATATCCTTCAGTGGTTGTCAACCGAAGAAATGTAGAATGCTAACCTTTATCAGAGACCCTGAGTCTTGCGGCGACCTTGCTTCTTGGGCTGGCTGCCATAGGGCACATACGATATCTGATATCCCATGGGTCCCATCGGAAACATTGGTCCCATATGACCCATCGGACCCATGGGCATCATCCCAGGAGAGCCCATTTGCGACATTCCGCCACCCATTCCACCGGCCATCCACGCGGGGAACACACCATCAGTAGAGACGATCGCGTTGGTATTGTTCGAATTCGAGTTCTCCATGAACGAGCCCCCGTTGCACTTGATGTTCTTGTAGGTCTTGCTCTTCTTCGACGAGTCCACAGACGCAGGAGTGCGCCTCGCGGTCGGCTCTACGGGGCCGAAGTAGTTGTTACTGAGGGAGTCGACTAAGAATTTATCGCCCGGCCCCACTTCGATGTTTTCGTATACGTCGCGAGGGGCGTGCTGGGTGGGTATGTCCTCGTCGGTGGACTCGCTCTTCTTGTCGGAGGTATCGGAGTCAGATTCGTCGGATTCGGTGAGCTGCACGTCCTCGGTGTTGATGTGGCGGGGGTTGGCGAGGACAAGAGCTTTGTTGGACGCCGGTTCCGAAGACAGCTTGAGCGACTCGGAGAGCAAGGAGGAAATGGTGTCGACTTTGGCTTCCATGATGGACATAATTGGGAGTGGCGTCGGGTTGAAGATACGAGGGTTCTTGGAAAGGCTAGGAGGGTTGCAGGAGAGGTGTGTCGAGTGTGGGCTGATGGGGACATTCATAGATTCAGCGCCATATTTTATATAAGTAGGGTCAGACATACGTGATCTCGCTCGCCCGCTTGTGGTCCACATTACGACGACAAAGTGCAACAATGTGCTGTGCGCAAGCGGAACAAGAAACACAATAGTTTCCAAGAGTCCCAGGCGCTGGCGTCGGGACCCACACAAGGTCGTCAAGGCATGTTCTGTTACGTTGTGGGTTCTGCCAGACGTCTGGTATGGTGAAGACCGAGGCTCGCGGACGATTGCCGAGGCGTCCACTCTTGGTTATTGTTGTTCTTGCGGAGGAGTAACCCCGTCCATTGCACCATTATTGTTGTTTTCGAATACTTTGACGTCCTCGCCATGCCAGATGTTGTGAGTTAGCCGTCGCGCATCCTGAGGCTTTAATGGTGAAGAGACATCGTACTCCCTAGGCCTATGGCTGTCCGCCAATTTTAGAACAAAGCCAGAAACGAGCTCGTCCGTTTGAGAGCGTGAGCAAGCAATGTAGCGCAGGGAAGAGACAACGATGTTGATAGCAGGGTGAGATCTTGCGATCCGATCAATGCCTGGGATTCCTTACGTTTCCGGAGATTGTCTTATCTTATCTTCACGTCCGCTGCACCAGGTTTTCGGGGCCTGTTGCTGAGGTAACGCACAGGTACAGACGCCTCCAAATCGTTTGCGTGTTGTTCAATAAATCCGTCATGCATTGCCCTCGGCGAGCTTTCTTCACATCTTGTTCAAGCCCCTCTCTGTTGCACTGTCATCCAGTGTACACCGACAAGGACCTCAAGTGCACCTCAGTCCGGACCACGAAGCTTTTCGCGCTTCCCTCATTTACACCTCACTGGACTCAAGCTTCAAGCTTCAAACATGACGAAGGGAGTCGGAACAGTCAGTGAGTCGATATTAGCTTATCCTTTGTGGTCTGCGTGGCTCACCAATATTATTATAATGCGCCTCAGATACCCAGAGCTCTGGCAACAAGCGCAACCACAAGAGTTTCTCGACCAACAGTTACAATCGCACCGTCGTTCATCATCACCATACCAACGTACATATGAGCCCTCTAGAAGCCGCCCAGCTTGCATCTTTGACCCAGGCTATGCGTTCCGTGCTCGACGTAATTTATGAGGAGCGCAGTAGAGGTACCACTCCGGAACCCAACGATTCATCGGTATGATCTTTCGTCGCTCCGGCAATCGGTCAATTCTGACAAACTTTTAACACAGAAGGCCGCTGTTGACACGTCCGTTGGAGATGGAGACTCCGTAGGGATTCTCTCTGATCTAAGTCTCGGAGTGCTTTCCTTACGCCCCATTTTTGAAGGTGTCCGAATCCAGTTCAAGCTCTTCTTCAGTCCGATTATCGTTTACCTCAGAGAATGAAGATGACGCAGATCCAGCGCCTGAAATGCCAGACGCAGAATGTGTGAAACCAACGGTCCTGACAAGTCGATCGGCCTTGAGCTCAGATTCCAACGCCAGTGCACAAAACCATCGCCAGGCCCTCAGCGATTATCAAGAGAATTTAATGTCTCGACGGCCTCGTAAAAGTACAGTGCCATTCTACCACTCAATTGTCGAAGCTCCAGCTAACTTCCAAGTTATTCAGACGTCCGAGGTGTTGACATAAATCTTCTCTCCATCAAGGTAGGCGTCGACTTTAATTTAAATCAGTATCAAAATTGGATGATACTCTCCAGTCTCCTTTGTTTCTTCCGCTGGATACGCCAGAATATATCCAGCAGTACATGCGCTCAGATTTTTGGTTCTCGCCCTTCGTAATCCCGTTGTGGAAGACATGCCCACATTACAGCCCGGGCACTGGGAGGAACATCGAGACTGGCGACGTCGGAGTGCTCGACTCTCAAGGGGGGTTCAAGACTGAATTCAACATCTTCCTGACGAAGGAGGAGAACGCCAGCCTTGGCTTCCGCACTCCACCAGATTTCCAACCGCTAGATCCGGGGGTCGTCCCGCAATCGGAAGGCGTTCTTCCTGGGTGGCACCAAACATCAAGGCAGGATGCTGTGGTTCGAAAGACGGGGTAAGTACGAACAGTGCCATTTCTAATTCGTTCTAACGATTTTATTCAGTTCATCAGAGCTTATTTTTACGTCGAAACCGGACAAAGAGCGACGACACAAGTTTTCCGCCATCTGCCTGCCGCATGGTGCCGAATGTCAGAACGTCGTACTCGGTGACCTGGGCATGCCTATAATGAGGGAGTACGCAAAGGACTGTGCCATCTCATGGTATAACCACCTTCACTCAAAGCTCAGGGTACACGACACCCATTCGAAGACACCCATACCACTCTCATGCAAATCCCTTATCCTGGTTACGGCGACGTATACTGCACCATCTTGGGCGGCCGCAACCATCTCCCCTGTATTCAGGTCGAAGGGGCGCAAGAAGATCAAGCTGGGCCAGTCGCCCGCAAGCGAATACGTCCCTATGTGGGACCAGGTGTCCGAAGTCTTCACAAATAGTGGCCCGGGACTCGACGATCTGGATGAGATGGGGAAGCCACCGGATGCTGGGTACTGCGTTGGGATCTCTGGCGTGGAGATGCAGTATGATGCTAGGTTTTACTGCAGAGACGGCCCTTTTCATAGCACTCCGTCGCCACCAGACGAGTCCGACGATGACTCTGAGATCGCCAACTCTTTCATGTCTGGCGTTCGGAACTTTTTGGCTGCCTCCATTTGGTAATAAGGAGCCTCGGATGGCCCAGGAAAATTGTATCAGTCGAGTCTGGGTCAATTTATCGCAGAAGTTATAATTCAGAGGTATTTTTTGCAGTCGTATTCTGTCTTGGACAGACTTATGGGGGACGGTGGATTTCGTGCATAGGTTGGGCAGTTGCATTTCAAGCGCCGGATCGAATTCCTATATAAGGCAATGCTTGCCACTCTCGTGGGAATTTCGGCCAGATATTCTCCGAATTCGAAGTGAAATTTAAATACCAATACATGGATGCCTTGAGTTACTCATCTACAGGAATTGAAGTCCATGCTAGCTACTCACGGTCAAGGCAGTTGCGAAAGACGCCAGAGAATTGAACCTCCAACTTCGATCCGGCTGCTCTGGCTTAAAATCGGCTTGTAGTCCACCTATCGCAATGCACTGACCTCCCACCGCCTTTCCGTTCTCGTCTAGATAGTCCATGGCGGGGCCAGAGTTTGGCCACATGTTGATATCGTACGTCCAATCAAAGATGTCTTGCCGCTGGTCGGGCTTCCTGAGCACTGCTGTGAGGCTCACCATCCGTCGGAATTTGGTACGGCTTGAGAGGGATGCCCAACTATTGGCCTTGAGAGTCTCGAGAACGACGATGAAGGTATCGGGCCGTTGGAACACCTGGTTAGGCGTCCAGCCATCAGGGCTAGAGGACCTGAACCACGAGTGTGCATGGAGCCGGATGTAGTTCCCCACGAGCGCTTCCTGACCTGTATCGGAGAGAAGATACTTGTGTCGCGCACCTCGAGGCACGTATATGGCTGCGCCTTTGTGTCTGAGCAATGTATCTGGTCGAGATTTTATTCGGAGAATGGCACTATCGTCGGGGTGCTGTCTGAATGTTCCCTTGTTCGCCACTGCCACGAGCTCATGTGTCATGGGGGTGGAGGACACCCAGTCAAGGGCTACCGGGATGGGCTTGAACCCAGGTGGCGTCTTCAAGTGTCTAGCCCAGTTATCTTCCGCTGATAATAGGATGTTGAAAAGCGTACGAAACCTGCCGTGGCTGTCGAGAACCCCAAGGTCGCCGACCTCGATGTCCATCCGGATCGGCTCCCTCGAGCATGGGCATTCCAGGTTTGAGGCAATGTTCCAGAGGTACACCAAGTTTTGCGAGTCCATGAACGGTGTGTTCATGAATTGGGAGATGTAGAGAGGAGTGTTTTTTGGAAGTGGAACACCACCCTGCAAAAATGCCTGAGCTTCAGAGAAACTCACAACAGATGACAACGATGGCTACCTGGTGCGAGAGTTTGGTGACTCTCAGTTCACCTAGAAACTGTTGAGATAGTTCATTCTGCGCAAATTTCACGGCCCATACCTCCACTTTCGAAACCAGAGAATAGGGAACTCTGAGCGGAGGAGATCCCACCATCATTTTGTGCAGACCCAACATTGGTAATATAAGGGCAAAGTAGTTGCGTTGCTGAGCCATTAGCTGCAGAAATAGAGCTTTGCGGCTCGCTTATGTCGTCAGAAACACTCAATCGAGCTATAGAGGCGGCAAACGTTTGGTTAGTTGTGGGGGTGGGCGTCGAAGGCTCCTGATCGGCCTGATCCTAGAGCGCTTGATGGTTAGAACGCCCTTCGAAAACACCCTGATAAACTTGCCGGCGCTCTCAGCGTAAGGGTAGAGGACTTCCGGCATAAAGAAGGCTCCTCTTCGTCGTCGGATGTTGGCTGATGTACAGAAATCAGAAAGGGGACACACAACGAGATCCCATTGGAAACGAACCTCCTCAGCTGCGTCAATGTCATCTATGGAACCTCTCTCATGCACACGAAATGGTGAAAGCTCGCGGAGTGCCTGCTCTATCCCATTCCTGCTGGATGAATAGATGTTGATTATCTGACGGGCGTGCGTATTGAAACTGCCCCGGTTTCGCGAATTATTGGATAGATTATCACCTAAGTGGCGGAGCTTAAGTGGAAGGAACGCAGAAAACTAGTTTGGCGATGTACCACTCCACGACATTTGCAATAAATTAGCTGGCTTGGTACTGAGGAGGATGTGGGAAGAGTCAACAAGTTATAGTGGAAACGGGTGGAAAATGCAAGATGGTCAGGCGGGGTTTCGTTGAAGGACAAAATGGCGTAAGAACCAGGTTAGTGCACGGAGTCCAGTGCAACCCCGGCAAGGACTTCCGGCCGCAGCGGTGATGGTGCTGATGGACCATTGGTCTTACAGTCTTACATAAACTGAACTTGCATCGAGGGCAGGAACACTTAACCACATTCTTTTTCTTTTACAAGTGCCATTCAGCCACTGCAGGCTTTTTGCCCTCGTTGCAGAACGAAGGAGAAGATCAGACGGCGCGTGGTAGTTGCTTCATCAATGTTTCAACGGTGACCATCTCTCTACCTCCTACAAGACCTTCAGTGTATATCGCACCTTACATATGGAGGTGTCCTCCGACAACCCTCAAAAACCTCCTGCCAACGCTGAAGGTAGTGATGCCATGGCAGGAGATGAAGAGTCTGTTGCGAACTTCTCCCGTCACAGTACGCATTCCAGTTGCTTGCTGCAGGACATGCTGACCTTTGGCAGGCGGAATACGGCATCCATACAGGCAATACGAGGAGGACCGTCATTTCCCTATCTACGCTCCTGTCTGGCACCCCATTGGCGCACCTCATCGATTCTCTCGTCCCCAGTTGGGCTCAGGTAATGGTTTCGCACCATTCAAACCCCACGGATTCGAAAAGTCTGAACGGCACCTCAAGGTTGGAGCTGGTATTGGGGATGTTGGGTATTTCAACGAACTTGGAACTTTCACTTTTTTCTTCAACATTTTCTATCCTAAGGACGACCCTATACAGACCAGTCACATCCCCCGCAATTTCACGCCAATTGAACCATCCCTCTCGGAGTGGGAGGTGAAAACTGTTCCCGATCATTTCCCCCCAGGTACTGTCATTGCTAGTAAGGGTCTAGAGGTTTCCCATGTCCAAGATTCCGAGAGGTAATGTCCTACATGTCGCTTCGGTATAGACACTGCTGATTCAGGTTCTCCAGTAAGATCAATTTTTCGACCTTAGCACGGGAGGCTGCGGTCATGATTTTACCATCTGGTGCCACTCGAGAAGACCTCGTTGATACTTTCAGGCTTTACGAATACGTAAAGACCCACGCGACCGACTGGTACCAACATCGCAATCTGTACAGTGGCCTTGGCACCACCCTTCCTGACCCTCCTGGTATGAATGGCACATTATATCTCATCACAGGGAGCGATAAAGCCAAGTCTTGGGCCAATGCGGCCCTTCCGCAGAATGCATCCATGGAAGACCTGCCCATGCGCTTTTCTTATGACCCGTCCAGCCGGGATGATCGTTTCACGCATCGACTGTTGCAGGGGAGCCTGAATTGGGAATTTCGAGACGAAAGTGATCATCCAGACTACACGTACTCTGTCTTTCTGCGTGGCATTACTATCGCTTTGAGTGCCGCGTCTTGGGAAAATCATCTGCCCGAGATTCCGCCAGATGAAGTCCCTTCGCAATCCCTCCATCGACGACCTCTCTTCGACCCGCAAAATCGATTGGTTCGATTATGGTATTGGCTGCAACATCTTAAGAAAGATTACATACCCGATTCCGATGTGAGTCGCTCCTTAACTATGACCACAAGTGTCGCTTACCAAGCCGTGCTAGGGAATATTCCACCCATCTACATTTCTGCTGCAGGTTCTGGTTAATATGGTAAGATCCAGTGATGTCCCTATCCTCCTTTACTGACACGAGATAGGCTCCTGAGGCGGACCTTGCACTCGTTGAAGACAGCGTATGGTGCTCTGTGATCAACGGGGTTAGGCATTAAGATTAGCAGCCCTACCTTACCCACAAATTCTAATTCTTATTCGCAGGAGAGTCTGACGCACGAAACATTTATCCTCTTTTTGCACAGAATTGTCGAGAAGTACGACGTTGCGACCAACGCAGGTAAGTAACACAGATCTTGCAAGAACAAGCTATTCCTCCTTTCTTACAGTGTCTGCCCAGGGATCGCAACGTTTGTATCGAGAGAACCGAAGACAGTGAGCTCTTTCTCATCAAGAGGTTTCAAGCTTACTGAGTGTTACTTCTCAGACCAATCCGTCGCTCGTGCAAAAAATGTTGGCCGTGACATCTCGAAGCTCGACATCGGACAAGCAAATGCTCAAGGTCATTGAGCGACTGCTATCCGATCAACCGAAGCCCATTCGCAAGAAGAATAGCTAGCTCGAGGAATCACAGCACTGTGTCTCATACTCTGGCGTTAATGCCTAGGAATCTACATCTACCTGTGTCTTGCGTAATGAAGCTCTGATCTACCTTGAATATAGGAGATCTTTAGATTTATTCCCTCGTGGTGATGGCCTGCAAACCCTTCACTAAACCCTTTCTAATCTACGTTCTATCTGGCCTCCTGTTTGGAGTACACCCACAACTCACCCACAACCAACACGTTCAGCATCAGCTTCTCACTTCTCCTTTGCCCGAGTCAACAGGGCGCAAATGAATCAAGCTCACGCAGTCGTCTTCTTGCGGATACCAGTCTCAGCCATGCACTGCAATTACACAGACTCTCCGCATTAAGGTAGGGATCAGTGGGAGGTCCACCCCATATCCCCCACTTCGGAATAGGGCTTCGATCTTTGTGATACGCTGTCAATCAGTGTTGTTGCACTTCTTCAACCGTTGCAAGCGGATCGTAGCACAGATAAGAGCCCACGACGCCACAGGCTAGTGTACTTATGGACGCGCATCCGGCCTATACCAGGTGTTTCAGTGACTCAATACGAGGAAGGACATCGCCTCGGTGGGGACAAAGAAGCTCGAGGCGGGCACGCCGATCCTCCGGAGCCTTTGTCCTCTTTCTCGAAACTGACAGGGGATCTGATCGAACCCCGGATTCCCCGTGAAGATGCATGGTCGTCTGGTGCTGTAAATCAGCACCAGCTCGTCGGTTCCAATATCAAAAAGGCACAAGACAGCGACACTGCTGTCTTATCGGAGGACATGTGCCCGAGAGTACTATTGTTATTGCTCTTGTTGAATACACGCGTGAGAGAAGAGAGTGGCTTTTCTACCTTCAGCGTATCGCATGACATTTGAATCCCTGTGATGAGGACCACTGCAGGAGTGGATGTTCGTAATTCGCGGTTTTGTTAGCCGCATACCTTCTCCGTTGGAGAGATTGACGGCGGAGTGGGATGATGAATTTCGTGCGCAGGCATAGATATTCAGGTTCCGCGATCTTTAGGCGCCGGATCGGGGATCCTAATCCAAATACGGGAATTCTCGTCATTCTCGTGGGAGTTTAGCCCATGGGTTGCGTGAAACAGCGCCTCGGTCACATATGCTCAATTGTGTGCATGGTGCGGCAAGAACATAGTTTGATACTTTGGTCGAAGAACAAGGACGAGACAGTAGCAACGAACGACAGGCGGGCAGTGTCAACGGTGGACCCACACGGGCAAAAAGAACAAGAACGCCAAATCAGTCACGACTTTTTGTTGGCAGCCCAGGAAATAAATACCAGGTGTGTGTCGATAGTCTACTCAACACCCAACAACCAGCCATTTTCTTCAATCTCGATTCAGCTCCACCGACACAATGCAGAACACCAGAGTCGCTGTCCTGACCCCTCCTTCCAGCGCGAAGTCGGCGAGCTTCTCCCTCGAGAGCCCCGAGGTATCGTCCGCCCTGGCTTTGGTCAGGAGATCCGGGGCAATTGTCCCATCCTCTCGCCCAACTGGGGAGCAGCCGAAGACTTTCAATTTTACTGAAGCAGACCTGGCAGCCTTCGCTGAGAAAATCTTGAATGATGCCAAGGCATCTGCAAAGGCGGAAGCGGCTGCCCAAGCTGCAGCGAAAGCAGCTGACTCGGACTCGGACTCGGACTCGGATTCTGATAGCAGCGGTACGTAGTTGCGCTCGAGGATATATCTCACTTGATTGATCTTCTACGTAGACGATACAGACGGCATTCCATGGAAGCAGGCTTCCACTCGTGCTAACGCTAAGGCGGGCAGAGGCGGAAGCTACTCTAACAATCGTCGTAATGTTGGCTCCTTCAACAACATCGGAGGTGCGCCTTCAGCGCCCAAGAAATCTGGTGCTGGAGGGTCAAGCGACAAAAGGTCCGATGGCTCAAACAACGCGGATAACTATGGCTCCTTCAATTTCAGCACCGGAGCGACTGCCCCCGGAGCACGTATGCCCTGGGAAGTTCCGTACAAGTCCCCCAAGAGCTCTTCAGGAAAGGGGAGTAAGAAGTCTAAGAAGTGTAAGCCATCAAATTTGTTCTTTGATATTGGCGTTCGAAGCTCATTTCAGTTCCTTTCCTAGCTCGGGACTGAATAGCGTTAACACAGGATGTTGAACCTTTTTTTATAAAATCCTCATTTATTTGCTCGATTTCATGACCACTGTAACCTGTAGAATAATTCTAGATTTGCCAAGTGCTGGTATTCAAGGACGTTGTGTATCAATACACCAGGACTTCATCTATTCCTTAAATCCTCTTCACGGCTCGCTTCTAAGAAACTATCCACGGGCCAGCGACGGAGGTGAGGAATGATCAATGACTGGTGACTGGTGCCGGTGACCCCGCATACTTAAGTGGATCGGCCGGCGGAGCGGAGTTTGGAAACTCGGGAATTGCCACAAGTTGTAATCTCACCAACGGCGTCCTTTTGATTCTGAACCTCACCATCGCTTGTTCCATACTTCCACGACGACGTTGAGGGAATGGCCACAGATCAGCAGTTAGCGCTTGCAAGAGCGCACAGGATGTCGGCACCCTCAGCCCACATATCGAAAGCAGCCAGACACGTTGTGCCTGCTTTTCTTCAGAAACTTTATGAGTGCGTGGCCTTGTCTATCTCTACTAATAAACGCTCATTTTTCGAAGGATGGTAAATGACCCAGCGAACGCCGAACTAATAAGATGGTCAGACACGGGAGATTCGTTCTTCGGTGCGCGTTTTACCAATGAACGGCGTGACCAGTTGCTAAGCTACACCAGTCCTCGACCATGAGCGCTTCGCCCATGAGGTGCTGGGGAGATGGTTCAAGCATCGAAATTTCAGCTCCTTCGTACGCCAACTGAACATGTATGGTTTCCACAAGATCCCCCATCTCCAGCAAGGCGTCCTCAAGAGCGACACCGACACCGAGTTTTGGAATTTCGCCCACGCCAACTTCCATCGCGGCCAGCCTGATCTGCTGTGTCTCATCCAGCGGAAGAAGCAGATGCCACAGACTGGCGAGGACGGCGCCATCGATCTTCGTGACACGAACGCCGGCGTCGTCCTCGGTGCTCCACCAGCCAACCCCGCAGCGACCCAAACGACAACCCTAGACGTGCAGTCAATAGTGAACGGCATCAATGCGATAAAACGGCACCAGACGACCATCTCCGCGGAACTGAACGAACTCAAGCGCTCAAACCAGCTGCTGTGGCAGGATGCCCTCAATGCCCGCGCGAAGCACCAGAAACAGCAAGACACGATCAATCGTATAGTCAAATTCCTTGCTGGTGTGTTTGGGAATCACGTAACGGGTGCGGGTGGAACACCGAATACTGGTGGGAAGGACGATGGTAGTGATCCTGGGAGGCGGAAGACGAGGCTGATGATTGAGGAAGGTCCAAAAAAGAGTATGATTGAAGAATTAACTGAGATGCCAATGGAGGATTCCAGTAAGTCGTCCCAATTTCTTGAGGAAGATATGCTAAGCATTACAGACTATCCCACAATCGAAACTCCAGGGTCTGATTCGGCTCCTTCCCCTTCTGAGACCTCGAATACAGAGTCCGATACCACCCAAGCACAGCAAGGGAAGCGAATCTCTCGGGCAGTCACCCCCAAGTTCGAATTTGACCCCCGTATGCATGGCGTCCTCAACTCACTCTCGCCTGCGCAAGTTCAGCAGCTTCTCGCCTCACTCGCTTCTCAAACCCTCTCAGACCCAACACCCTCCGCGACTATCAATCCCGCTTTGACAACAACTGGCCCACTAACGCAGTACTACCAACCCCCTTCTTTCGACTTCTCCATGAATCCTTTCTCACAAACAAATCAAACGAGTTCATACACTTCCAGCGCCCCTGCCCCAATCGTTTCTCCCGAAGGTCTAATCTCATTCGACCACTATGATCCGGGATCACCCAACCCAGCAAACCTTGGGATGACGAGCACGGCTCCTGATGAGCAAGCGCACGAGGAGGAGATGGAGACTCAGTGGCAGGCGGCAGAGGACATCGAACATGACGTCAATGCGTTGAATACGAGCATCCAGTCATTGGTACAGACGTTCGGACTAGACCCGGCGCTACTAGAAGATACCAGCATCCAGTCGGGCCTCAGAGGCGTGACGGATGGTGACCAGGAGATGCACGGGCCAACGTCTGACATCCTTGGGACTGAGACGACCGCTGCTGGGACGAATCCTGCGGCAGACTTTGACTTCGAGTCATTCCTCAACAATCTTTCCTCCCCGTCGACAGCTGGTGGTCCTTCTGGCATGGCAATCGACTCTGTCGACGGCACGGGCATGAACTACGGCGACCTGAGCACTGCCCAAACTGCGTTCCTTGACGAAGTGCCGATGACACCGTCCTCGGACCTGACGGCGTCGCCCGTGCAACCCCTGCGACATGTCTCTCCCGAACTCAACCTGGGTACGTCTGGCGCGAATGCGGGCAGATCCTCGGGTGCTGGGGGCAAGAACGCGATGGGCGGCAAGAAGAGGAAGTCGGACGTGGTTCAGGTGGAATTCGAAACCCCTTCGTCGGAGGCTGCCACGAAGGTTGCTAGCGGGACAAGATCGAAAAGGAGGAAAGACAAGTGAACGACATTTCGAAGAAATGAATGCCAATACCCTGTCTTGACGCCTTTCCACTGCCGAAACGACGAAGATTGAAGTATTGATCACAGTCGAACCCAAGCGAACCAATCCTACCCGCATTGTCCGACTTCAATGCACATTGCCTATGCACGTTTTGCCTCCCGTCATGGCAAGTCGTCCAACCAGCTTCACGATGACCGTCTTCTTCTGTGAGCAGGTTGTCGTGATTTCGGATTCAGCATCTGCTGTCTTCGCCATTTTGTCTATGACCATCATACAATTTCCGTCAACCATTCCCACCCACCCATCTGCAATCAGTCTACACCCAATCACGATCATTCCTGCCATGCAATCACTTACCATCAAGCTCGACTTTCAATCTCTCAGCATCTCATCCAAAGCCGGTTAAACCCTGACCTATACTAGTGTGTCTGCTCTATTCATTGCCTCCAGACTCTGAGACGCACACGCACGATATCTTTACGTTGTACGATAAGCTTAAATTTTTGATCATGAACCGAAGCAAAATCCCTAGTTGTAGTACCACCATTCTCATCATTATTTTACGCCAACCAAATTACCTGTTACTAGCAGCAGTACTGACACCTGCCAAAGGTTCTTTGTTCATTGTCATATGTTAACAGCGCGCACTATGCATCCATTGTTTATTTTTGCTGAGGACGCCAGAATAGAGATAAGATAAGATGTCATCTTATCAGAATCTATGACTCGGTTACACTACATTTGGGATATACTGCGTCCTGCCTGCCTTTCTTATCACCTTACAGAACTTCTTCGCAGATGGATAGCTGTGATACAGCAGCGTTCGTATTCAACAACGATTTCCTCTTCACATCATCTGATCACTATTATTTATTTCTTCGCCAATTCATCACATACTCGCGTTATAGCTATCTAGAGAGTTGTACGGCGAATTTATGTGGACATTGAGTGCTACCAGCAGGGTTAGTTAAGTTCCTCTCACATGTTATCAATCTATTTGCGGAAACTATTTCCCTTTCTTATCTTCCCTCATCTCGATCGCCAAGCCCTTATATAAGCCAACTCATTAGGCGCCCGTAAGCGCTATTCGTCTATTTCAGAGGGGGCATTCTATTGGATTAAAAAACGAGAAACTAGATTATATATGGTGCAACAGGCGTAAACACCACCACTTTTGGACAGTGGCCAATTTGGCCCAGCGAAAGTCGACCAAAGAGTATTTTGGAATTTCGTCTTGAAATTTTACTGGTGAGCTGGGGTGAGCTGGAGAACGCGATTTTTGATGTTTTCGGGCCTCCCTAGGGCCTTGGCGATGGCCATCTTGGCTCGGCCCCTATGCCCCAATATAGAAGGTGCCTTCCATATATAGGCAGGTGGCCAAATCCTGGTCGGCAAAAATAAATAAGTTCATCAGTTTTTGACCAAATCAAAATTGGTTTGGTAGATTTGTTCCTTGAATGAAAAGAAGCATTTCTACCAAAGGAATAAGAAAAAGGGGAAATTTTGGTCACCTAATTTCGGTTGTCCAAAAGTGGTGGTGTTTAGGCCTGTTGCACCATAGAATCCAGAAGTAGCCGCCACTGGACGCCACCACGATTCAAGCTTACGGAAGAAGACTTGGCGAGAACCAGAGAGAACAGATCCCAATTTAGAAGGTTCACCCGATGGTGCGCGTTCAATCGCCTGCGGAGTTTTTTTTCTCTGCACGACTGTTTCAAAGAGCATTTGAGGTCGTTGTTCTCTGCTTGACCCCTGTCCGGTCTACGCGACCGTGATTTGATGGTTGATTGTGAGACCGGGAATCTGGTGCATTTTGACATCAGCCTCATGCTGTAAACAGTCCATGTTGGGAGCGCCACTAACGTGTGACCATCCATTCAGCCTCCATTCTATGCCAAATTATTGCTGAACAACGCTGTCTTGTACTTCGGCCTCAACGAAGAGCACGTCCGTTCCGGTCGGCAAATTTCGTGGCTCTTGTCGCGCCTCTGGAGAACAACAAGGATTGGTGAGTCCGGATGCGCCCTAACCCTCTCTCATATTCCCTGCTCATTGCGGGTCCTTCAGTTCCCAGAATAGCTGAAGCTGTCAGTTTGCGGGACAACAATGCTCATGACAATTTCACTGGCGTTACCGCCTGTCGACAACTGAAGCGCCAGCCTTACTTAGCTATTGTCCGTGGATTGTAAGTGGGTCCAACTTACAGCAATTTATAGTGGTCAAGATCGGTTTCTTCCCAGCCTCATTATCTATCTACCGCCACTCTTGTTAGAGAATCCTCTCGCCATGCGCCCTTCCCGAAAATCCATGATGTCCCGATTCAACACACTCTGGAGTTCATCTGTGTCGGATTCCAAAGCGACGACGCTCGGCAAGCCCGAAACCTCTATTCAGTCTTCTACAGCTCTCAAGACCTTGCAGGCCATTGGAAATCTGAGTCAATCAAAAATCCTCCGTGATGCTGCAACAGAGGCGACGGCGGTGTTGGAGACCTTGATCGTATGTCGATTGCATCGTGGTTGGAAGGAATCACTGACGGATCAGCGTAGACTACGAAACATATCGACCGTGACTTTCAACGACTCGGGCAGGAGATATGTCGACTCATAGTCATCATTGCGACGGAATACGAAGAGACCCACGCGTCTCAAGACCTTCAGGTTAGCATCGGGGAGATTGGTCGGTAGGTCGCCCTATGCCTATCACCACCAATATTCCGCTGACTGGCTTTGCTAGACATATCGCCAGTTTAAAGACTTTATGTCACAAGTACTCTAACTGTCCCCGATGGAAGACGTTTATACGTCAACAATATGATAGAAGGGGTATAACTGAGTTAAGATCAGGTGTTGCAGGCATTGCCCACAGGGTGTCGGTGAGTCGCAAAGACTGTTTCTCATCCGGTTTTTTTTTAACGGTCAACAGGGCCTGAACAAATTCGAAGCTCTGAATACCCTGGAGCTATGGAACGAGAACGCAGCGACAATGAAACATTTGGAGGAACTAATGGCCTGGCTCCAGAAGAACGAACGCAAAAACAACGAGCAGCCTCTTGCCCAGAATCTTTCCTTGAGCGACGAACAGTCAAAGGACCAACCTGAAACCCCATCGAGCTCTACCGCTGCTCCCGTCATTCTCAGGCAAAGCGGAGACAAAGTGCGAGCTAGCCCAGCTTCCGACGTTCCAGAAGCGCCCTACCTCGCCCTCGAGTCTGCCAGAGGGGAATGCAACACGGTTGCGCCTCCGACAAATCCGGACAGCACCAAATTGGAGTTGGAACCCCCCAAAACCAATGTACCACCCCTCGTTCCTATTACAAGCCTGATTTCTCCTGAAAGTGGAGAACCAGAGGTTTACGTCGACAGAGCTTTCTCCGACACTGTTATCCACAACTCGTCGGTCATCAGCAATTCGTACAACAACAATGGCCGTAATGCTGGAGCAGAAAACCAGTCGATTATCACCCCGACGTGGAAGGACTCGACATTCATCGATTCTCAGGTCGTCAGCAATTCAGGCTCCGGCAACGACTTCAGCTATCTCTTGGATCCAACCATCGACGTCGATTTCAGGGCCAGCGCTGCGCCAAGCATGCCCATGTGGTATCCTTATCCAATGGTGTATTTATACCCAGTCGCACAAGTGATGTATCCTCAATACCAGCCCCCGAAATTTCTCAACCGACGACGGCTTAAAGTCTACACCGTCCGTCACAACCCTACACGAGCGCGAAAGTCCCGTTTTTCATCAGGTTAGTACTACTTCAACGGACTCCTCTGGACATGTACTGAGGCATTGGTTACAGCTGCTCACCGGTAGAGCTTCGAGGATGGTATTAGCTGGTCCACTGAAAGCAATTAAAACTTAATTCCTACGTCGAGACATGAACGAGCTCGTGCCATGTCATCTGGCACTTGGAACTCTCCGACCTCGCCCAGACCTGAGAAATAACATGTCGGCACATTTTCGTGTATTTTTTGGTGCGCTGCCATGAGTCCGATACCATGAGTGCTGACTATTAGGAAGCTCCTCCAAATTTCCCACAGTCACGCCTATGTGGCGCAGCGATTTGCACATCGAAGACACGGTTCATGGATTCTTGACCAGAGCAGGTTAATTGTTTCTTAGAGTAAAATATATGTTATACTAATGAATACAGAAATATTGTCGTAAAAAGCACAATCAATTCAGATAAATCAGTTGCGACTTGCGAGAGTCCGATAATTGAAGTTAGAAGCGGACTGGTGGATTCAAACGTCGTCAGTATGAATTGGTAGGAGGGAGACTGAGGAGCTTACACTTGTGGGCAGGCTTCCCTCCTTTGGAGCCACCATCTCCGCCAAACATGCTCATTCCAGGGAATCCAAATGCCTTGGCGAAGTCAAACGCGCCCATCTTTGACATTGGCTCACTGCTGTAGTTAAAGGCGCCAGAATTGTTGTCGTTGTTTGAGAAGTCAGGAAGATTGCCCTTCAATTCCATTCCGCCGAGGGTGTTGAAAGACCCAACGTTGTGGCTGTTTCCCGAGTAGTTCCCGGTCACCCGAGGCTTCGTCCCGGTGGAAGACTGTTCACTGGGCGCCGTGGCCGGGGTCTTTGGAGCGTCGTCGGTGCCTGCTGAAATTTGAAACGTCTGACCGTCAGCAGTCTTTCAAAGAGACAGGGATGCTAGTTGCTTACGCTTGTCCTCGACGTTCGCTGTGCTCGCGGGAACTGCATTTGGGGTGCCCAGCGAAAGTTTCTGGAGCTCCTTCAACACGGCCTTCGCGATGATATCCTGAAGCTGCTCCTGGGTTAATGTGATAGTCTTCGGCGTCTCATCTTGTTTAATGGGATCAGAGGAAGTCGAAGGCGTGACAACTGGCTCCTTGGGCTCTGTAGCCTCGCAGCCCTCGAGGTTGAAGAGAGAAGATTTGGCGCTGGAAGGCGGTGTGAGGATGTGGGCTGATGTGTTCTGCATCACGGATGGTAGAACGGCGGATAAGCTGGCGAGGACGGTGATATGAGAACTGCGGTTGGTAGAACCTCTAACTCACCTGCGTTATTTATCCTGCTGTCCAGCAATGCATGTATCTGTGCTTGCAGGCGTTGTTGTTCTCCTGCTTCATCTGAGTGTCCATTGTGGTCGGTTTGTGGACGCCCACTCTTTCGTTGTCATAGTATAGCGGTGTAAAAGCCTTGTTTATTGTGAGCGCTAGAGAGCGTGTGGGTGTCCTGCTGTAAGGAATGTACCGGTCGCGAAGGGCGAGGACAGCTTTGACATAGTATTTACGTGATTTGTGAAAGGTTTCAATTTCTCCCTTATCGAACATAAGTAGGAAGGCTGCAGTATGAGCTTATCCAGGACGGCTAAATCTGAGGTTTACACCTCCCAGTTAATCCACCTTGTTTCCCCCTCTGTCTCAACAGGGGAAGGGGAAGGACTTACCGATAAGCAGGAGCGAATCCTCGACACAAAATCCGGGATCCCGGAGGATCCTCTGCAGACCGACAGCCTGGTGCAATCTATTTACGTGAGGCCCCTGTTGCTGATCCCGCTCGTTTCGCGCAAGAGAACAAGGATGATTGCAGGGAGTTGGCTCCCAGCCCTATGGGATGTTCACCACTTGCCAGACAACGAGGATTCCGCCAAGATGGCTAATACTCGGCACAAATTAGTAGGCATGACTCAAAGAAAACAAAAAGCGATCGCCAGGTCGCTCATAGCCCACTGTCGACCGCTGTCACTTCTGCCAATGATGGGTAGTGTAAATTTTTTATCACCCTGTATCATAAACTCAAGCTTTGTTCATTGTGGCCCAACAGTCACCAGTCATCTCTTGCTTCCGATTGGTGGCGCTCATCTGTTCTGGAATCGACGTTGAGACGATACCGATGACAATGAAAACTGTTCGAAAGCACAGCCTAGAAGCGATGTATTCCCGCAATGCCGAACGTATGCTCTATCTGCACAAGATGGAAATGAAAAGAAAGGGAGGGGTCACTCGTCGTCTGCATCTAGCTGCCTCAATAGGTACTCGATTTGGAAATTGGCGTGGCTATGGACGAACGACCAGCTCGGTCGGGGGAGGACTTCTTCGAGTTTGGCAAGGGCCCTTCGCCGCCGCATCCATCTCGCCGCCATATCTTTCAGGCCGTCGATCTGCCGTTGAATAAGCCCACCCGTTGGGGCACCAGGACTAGGAGAATCCTAATTGCAACGCAGGTTATGTCGAGAAAAACCTGATGGATAGAAGGAAAGGCACCTTTCTTCGCAAATGCACAACGTCTGTAAGAGGAATAAGCTGGCGTGGAATTATCGAAGTGAAAAGGGAAACATACCTTCCGTCTGGATAATGTCGTACTTCTCCAGAAGAAGGCGACATACTTCAACGACGCATTCGAGGGACGGGGTTCGCTAGTAATGGGGTATTGCTATTAGTCTGGCAGAAGGACACAGGCTCAGAGGCGATACCCACCCCAGCAACCAAGTTAGACCAAACGGAGTCCTCGAAAAGGGCTACCTCAGTAGAGGGTATCTAAAGCGAGGTAAACACTTTTTTATGACTTTACGGCATAGGTGCGTACCGCTGCAAGCATCATTTGCAAAACAATAATGGCTGGGTGGAATATAACCTGAAGTTGTCTCAGTGGCGAAGCAGAATAGGCATATCGAAGAGAAAGACAGGACAAACCCTGCGATTCACCACGGGATAATCCTTATACCTGTCCCGAAGCATATCCAGAATAGAGAGGTTGCCAGCAATGGGACGTGTAGTAAGGGTGAAGAGTGGAATGGAATCTTCGCGCAAAGGCGTTATAGCTCTCGTCCACGACGCATCGCCTAAGGCGACGATGATCCCGCGCAGGAACAGCGAACAGGGGCCACGGATAGGCCTCCCTGTACTGGAATGGTCACCTTCGAAGTTGTAGTCCAAGTTGTTAATCCAAACTTTGCGCTTCTCTTGGCTGTCATCATATGTGAACTCCGTACGTTTCCCAGCAGACTCAACAATCTGCGGAAACATTGCGCTTGCCCACACTTTTGTTTTGTCGCTCCCAGTGACAACGAAAAGAGAACCGTTCACAATTGGTTGTAATGGAGGGATATCGCTATAGTGGTTCAGAAACTGATACCAGTCCGATGCGTGCCGCTTGAGGTAGGGATATAGCTTCTCAGTATCGACGAGGTCTTCGCGGGAAGCACCTTCGGGTAGAAGAAGCACTCCGCCCTCGCGAGCGGATGTAGAAAAGGAAACCTTTCTGGTCAATGCAGAGTTAGAAGAAGCCATTGCGAACAGAAGTGGAGCAATACAATGGACTTTGCGATACCGGAGTGAAGGAAACTCCTTCACTGACAATAACACTTCCTGCTGGATAATGGTCTGGAGATGTTCTGACCTCCCAATTATCCAACGGGGGTTCAATTGGGGCGAATTCTCGAGGAACTGCGTCTTCTTGGATTGGGTGGTCTGAGGGATAAAATATGTTGAAGCAGTAGATGAAAGAGCCGCCGCTATCAATGTAGCCAACGTCTCCAATGCCTGCACCTCTTTCGATATGGCTTGCAGGCGATTGTGCATCGATAATGTCAAACGGCGGGAAACCATTACCCGCTGACATCAGCGAGCAACAGTAGACCAAGGGTGACGCGGGGGTGGCCTTTACAGGATGATAGTACGGAAACTGCGCTTTCGTCGTCGGAGGATCCGGAGCATGATACAGAAGACCTGTGAAGCAGATGGCTCAGCGCAGGCGTCGCCTGACGTAGATTGAGCGACTCACCCGGTGGATTCTGACTGTCTGAGTGGGGCTCTGGGTCGACGCTCTCCTGGTCAGCACTGCGACATGAAGCCGTCATCGAGGAACGATGCCTCAGCGAAGGAGAAGGTTGGAGAGAGCCGTGGCTGCAGGAGGGAAGTCGGACGTGGTCTTCTCCCAGTAGGTTGGTGCAAACATCAACGAAGCCTTTTTGGCCCAAAGGGGAAAGTCGGCTCCATGCCCACAAGCGCTTGATCGCATCTGAATCGACTCACTGCCATCCATGTACAGTCGTGGACAAGCAAACCCCGCAAATCGGATAACTCCTTGAGGAATAAATATTTCGGCTAGATTTTATGATAATCATGCTCAGTTTATCGAAAGGAGTCGAAAAACATGCCTCCGAAGTTTTTCCCACGAGCCATTTGTTTTTGCCAAATTTTTTGGCCAAAAATTTCAAACTTTCATGGTGGAAAAACCCTACGAGGAGGGAGAAATGTACCGGATATCGTCTATACTTCAGTGACGACTGGCATCATTCGATGGTCCAGACAACGCGATGGCAGCAGGTTGCGCTTCGCAGCCTTCTTGCCTTATGTAAACATATACCAAGGACTCAGGAGTGAGCGCTAGCTGTCGCGCCAGTCTGTGGCTCGTCACTGTCCGGACTGAGCTCGTCGTTGGCGACGACGAGCTCAACTTCCACTTATGCTATGGCAGGCTTTGTGGAATTGGAATTTCATATCCTTTGTAGGGCTATTATGATAGTTTTTATTAAATAAGATATGCCGTTGCCCGATGTGCGACACCCCGATGAAATGGGCGGGTTGCAGGCAGACAGCGACAACAGCTCGTCGTGCGAGCCCCCATGCTTCGGGAGTGTTACATCAGCCAAGTGTGACGTGATGGCAAGTCCCTGACACCGAGATGACGGTGGCAGGCCAAACTTGTTGAATTTATTTTGACAGAACCGCTCGATAACTCCTCCCACAACTTTATGATCGAACTCCCTTCAATAAAAGGAAGCGATTCCGCTATTTTTCGTGATTTTATCGATTTGTTTATGTAATTTGCCAATTTTTCGGGGTATGTTTCCTTAAATGGTAATTTTCTCGACAACGGCTCGATAGCTCGGCAGCAAATTTTGCCAGGAGACTCCCTTTAGTCGTCGGTACGTTTTCCGGGTATTTTTTCGGCCATCAAAAAACTTTAATATTTTTGGCGGAGTTTGCTTGTCCACGACTGTATACGATCTGAACACGATCCCAGCGGAAGATCCAAGATCTTCGCGCTGACAGCGTTCTTTGGTGGTGTTTTGGCTTTAAATTTCCAAGTGGGGTCGCTCCTGAGTCGGACCCTTCTCCACACTTAAAGCGTTTGCAGAAGCTCAAACACCCCTCTCGATGCCTTTCAAACGTCTATTCTGGAGCAAAACAACTTCCCTCCATGGGATATTTTCGAGGTCTGTCAGTCGCCGTGTAACTGCTGCAGGAATTCTTTGACTGCTCATAGATCGGACAATTACGAGCGGAAAGTCGCAAGGTGCTTCAGAAAATTTAAATTTCGGCGATAATTGTTCTCACTGAGCCATGCAGTCCCACTAGCAAAGCCCGTCGAGGGAGCTCTGAAAGTCGGCGAGATGAATCCTCAGCCGAGAGGTCGAAATTCCTTTTCTGTCCCTATATTCTGCTGGAGGAGCCCTGACCCTGCCTTAGACAGGACAAGCTCGATATAAAGGATAGCGCCCGCGGTCCTAATGATACTAAACTTCAGGTTGCTGAGTGAGCACATCAAAATCCGTCCTCGGTACTTACTACTAATTTCGATAAAGAAACAGTCAAGAAGGGTCTTTACCCGACCCCGGCAGCTTGACCAAAAACCACGAAAATTCTCAAAGCTTCAATAAAGACAGTTTCAATCTTACGCAGGCAAAGAATTACATGGCCTATCGACAGGACTTTCACTTCTTTATTGGTCCTGGTGCCCACTCCTCCGACGGTGAGCCTAATCAACGAACGACCTCGCAAAAGCGCTGAGAGCCATGAAGTCGCAGAAATCCTGTCTCGGGTGAACTACATTGTTCCCAGGTCGACCATGGGACCCTAATTGTCTCAGAGTCCCACAGAATACGCAGTCGAGAGCTCAGAAGACTTCCTGTTGACACCACGAGCTGGACCGTCCCGGTATCCAACCATGCCAGGTAGGACAGACTCGAGCTTCATTGTTCTGCTCTCTTAAGTCGAATAGAAACACCGCGCGGACAAAAGGCACCAGCAAGTGTTGCGACGTCTCAAAGAACAGCAAGAGGTATGCACATTAATCTCAAAGAACGTAGCAAAGCGGCGATAATTTTGGTTCTAAGGGCGCAGGCGCTGTGGTCTTGTTAATATTTCGCTCAATGTGAGCTAATTCTTTCAATCTTGTCGACAAGAGCCACTATACGACCAAAGGAAATCGCATCCGACCTACCTCGAGACATCAAGAGTTACATGAAAGTCGCACCGCAGCTCGCCAAGACACCTAGAATCATTTTCCTGTTCCGCCCCACCCCACAAGTCTCTTATAGCAAGAAACGACGCTATCCTCCTATTAGCGTAGGAGATATTGGCTTTTTCGATGGTGATGGGGGATTCGACACACAGTTCAACATACTCGACGACGCCAAGAATAAGGAAGCTGACTATGAAACTCCCGAAGGCTTCATCGACTTTAACCAGTGTCTAAAAGATGCTCAGCAATCCACTGGCGACTACCTTATTTACCAAAAAGCTGCCCTGAAGCCGCAAACAGCTCTTTATGGGATGAAGGCATCGAAAGGAACCGAGTACGTTTTTCATGCTCTGAGTATTCGAGTCTGACATTCGTCTGCCCCTTCGCTATAGAAACACAACCCAATATGAGGTGCTTGGCCCTCTATCGTCATGCCTTTGCCTCCCACGTGGTGCAGAGCTTGTGAGTTTCCGACAGAACAGATACTTAATTCTGTTCGAGGACTTCATAAGTCGGCAAGGGGTTCTCTGGACGGACTTCCTCAAACCCCGAGGAATCGGCAAGACAAAGCTCAATCCCGTCTGCATCATCACAACTGTCTACCTTACCACTTCTTGCGCCATCGCGTTGTCTGAAACTGCAAAACCGGGATCGACAGTGACGCTGGCCCGCAGCGGGTCCGATCCCGAAGTCCTCTGCTGGGAAGACCCCTGCGCAGAGATCAAAACCTATGTGTCCCCACCGAGCGAGAGTAACCCTGAAGACGTCACTCTCGCGAGGCCTACGGAGTGCATAGCTGTTGGGGGGTACAAACTCGACCCTCCAGGCCAGCTCATTCAAAGCATGACAGACATTAGACGAGGTGTACGGAACTCCGTGAGCAGGGGTGGGTATATGACATCGATGTTCGAAAGGTTCTAGTGTAGATTTTCTCAGGACTAATTTGTAGCTATAATGTATAATATCGATTGCTCCTCTATATAGATTCAGTGAATTCTTATTTTACCTAAGGTGTTGACATGCAACCTTTGAGCAAGTGTCGGTATGAGGCACCCCGATCCTAAAAGAACTCACATTCTGCTTGTGGGAATTATTGCCCCATTTATTTAATCAAGATTCTTGCCGATCGCCAAGACCTTAGATAAGCCTATCAGTCAGGCGCCCGTCATAATGGTTCGCCCATAGCACAACAGAGAGGCTGTAGGATCCATTGGGCGGGCGGGCAGTCGAAGTCGGTTAATCAACATACTTACGCGAGGGTCTTCCCATCTTACGGCATTAAGCTTGGCAAGAAACCGTGAAAGGCTTACGGCAACGGCCCGGGATTTTCCCGGAGACTTCGGCATCCCGACTCCCCAGCCCCGCATTTCGCGAATTTCCCACGAATTGTCAGGTTGGATGCCCACAACATCACCGCGTTGACTTGCCTGATGGCCGATTCAATGTGCGGTATACTTCCGTCTTCCAGTAATACTCAATATTGCCGCGTCCGCGCCATCTTCCGACATGTCTTTGAGCCACCATGGTGAGTACGTCGCCTATAACGAGTTCCCTGGCTTCTTACTCTTTAAAGACCCTGCATGAGGTAGAAGAACACGAGACAGAAGGTGACCATGAAGAAGAAATCCTGGAACACCCTGGTGTGTTATACTCATTCCAAGTCTCGTAGATCTACTGAGATCTCTCAAGGCACCGGACAGAATCCTTACCCAGAACTGATGAGGGACACCTCGTTTATACGCTTTTTACTCGTCACAAGAGCAGGCGAACATCCCGACTCGTTTACTCTCCAGTATGATGAATCTCATGGTGATTACTGCTGGTCTGCCGAGCGGATGACTGCCCGAACCTTCGCTGGTTTTGATTTTAGCACGCCTTGTTCGGTATTCATACGCGGAATCAGTATTGCCCTCGGGGAACCGTTGTGGAAACGGAACCTCCCTCTTGTTCCTCCGAAGGAAGTCCCGATCTATGAAGTGTATGCGAAACCTCTATTTGAACCTCAGGATAGTTACGGGAGGATCCTTGAATGGGCGAAGGGGCTCGACAGATTACCTTCACCTTCCAGACCTACTGTGTGTAGTTTCACGGATCTTTCTGCCCGATGTTGAAAGCCTCACAGATCATGTTCCATCCGTCTATGATCCTTCTCCAGCTGATGATAGACACCGTACGTTGCTCGAACAAATGCGTCTCTATTTGACTGAAAGGCAGCTCCCCTTTATCTTTGTAGGCCCCTTCAGTGGATGTTGCATTTGCCGACGATTGTATATGGCGCCCTCTGGTAGGAAGTGTACGTCGATAAACCCATACACCTGAAATCACGAACTCATACTCAGGTTAGCATCACCTCACGCACCCTCGACTTGTTGAATTCATGAAGCGAGTGCTTGAACAATACGACCTCAGTGTCGTTGAAGGTCCGTTCCTCACCCGAATCCTGATTGTTTTCTGGTCCCAATTTAATTGTGCAGGAGTCGCCACCCTTGTGAAGAGGCCCGAAGAACAAAACGCTCCGGTATTTATCTTTCATACTGTTTGATTACGAGCTGCTTACTCTTAACAACATTCTTCATACATCAAATCCGTAGGCAAAAGCGAGCATTGAGGGCTGCCACCAAGCTTGTTACCGTGATATACGAATTTGGAGTACGATGAACATTGAACGGCAACTGGAAGTCGTGGTACCACGGAGGAAAAAGCTACGGTAATTGCTGAACAAAGCCAGAGGCCTAACGGAAGAACGGCCGGTGCAGGATCTTCGATAACGTCCGAGGAGCTCTGGTCCTGAAAGGCTCTGGCTCAGCCGATTTGCGAACGAATGAGACGGTCCGCAGGACGGAGCCCAACGAAAGAGCTGGCCGAATATCCTAAACAGAGTGCTCTTTCATCTAGTCTGTACATGGGCCTTCCAGAAAGGAATCCGTGTCGATGAGCCGCCGTTATCCTGGGGCAACGTGCCAAGTCAAAAATCCAGTCTTTGAGCAAAGACGAAACCTCAGGCCTCAGCGCGTAAACCTTTCGGTGTATAGCTGGACCGCCTTAATGAGCGTCCGATCCTTGTAAATCTGACACGATGTCTAGCCTTCGGCTTGCTCTACGGAGGGTTGGTTTTTTGGAGGATGAATGGTTCCATTCCCACAACCTGTTTGGACGGCCCCAGGAAGGCATGTAGAGATCCATCGAACGCCAGGATGGCCAA
The DNA here is from genome assembly GCA_013376435.1 of Cyclocybe cylindracea. Taxonomy (NCBI): domain Eukaryota; kingdom Fungi; phylum Basidiomycota; class Agaricomycetes; order Agaricales; family Hemipholiotaceae; genus Cyclocybe; species Cyclocybe cylindracea. The sequence continues at coordinate 316,728 of MPNV01002784.1, read as the reverse complement.
GGCAGCTGCCGTAACGCCGCCCCTCGCGTTTCATGTGTATCGTACACAATAGAACTTGGGAAAATGAAAGGACAACACCGTTGCTCCCTTCTCGAGACTAATTAGTATATCAAGGCAGTGTTCCCACCGGAATCGGAGGAACTCGTGACCAACGAGCGCCCACAACACTCTCATATCAATAAGAAACTAGTCACAATGGTCAAGATCGCTTCTTTGACGGTTTACATAGATACGTCAGGCGATCACCGTCTAGTCATTGTCCTACGATCGTGGCCCGGAAGTAGACGACAGTGCTAGCGCAAAGTGTATATCATTCAGCACGCGCGAAACAGGGTTCGATTATTATATGAAGCCAACCCCGATATATCCTACCTTTGATTCTGCGCTGGCGGTTTGGCACCTGGCCGCATTGTATTGTACTTTACCTCAGACTTCTGGTAATTCGGTAGAATCGTCCATTTGGGGCTGGGGAGAATTCGATACAACTTGTGCATCGCCTTCCTCTTCCTCAGTGAAAATTTGAGAAGATCCACTAAGGATTCAAAGAAATGAAAGGCTTTGGTCGTGATGGTAGTAGGAAGATCGGGCTTGGTAGCACAGGACGCCTAGAAAGGGGGTGAGATGGAGCATTGAAGAAATCAGTATGTCAGTCCCACCTTCGATCTGAAGTAAACGACTCCTGTTTTGGGAGCGATTAGTTCCGGTGTAGGCACCGACAGAATGTGGCGCTCACCATCAGACTCGACGATGTTGTAGTTATTCAAAACTGTACGGCACGTTCGGAAAACTTCGTCTAACGTTGGATATTTCTGCCCTCGCACTGTCAATCAAGGGTGAGAGGGAGAGTCAACTAAAGCTTACACCCGAAACAGATGCGGACCAGACTTTGTCCTCGAAGACCGCGATCTCGGAAGACGGAACCTGAATTTCCATGAGCAAAGGAATGCGCAGAGAAACAGAGATAACTCACCGCCGCGAGCATCATGGGGATAGTGACCATTGCCGGGTAAAAGATAAGCTAAGACAGACCGTCAGGATTGAGGACCACGTGTAACAGAAAAGTATACGGGCTGACCTGCTTGCTGGGCGGAGATTTATCGTCGTACCTATCTCGAAGCTTCTCCATTATCGTGAGCTCACGTGTAATGGGACGTGTTGGCAAACGAAAATGCGGCCGATTTTCTAAAGGGTACGGTGGCATAATCCTCTTCCAGGATGCCGGACCCAAAGCGACTCGAATGCCACGAAGGAAAAGGGCAGACGGCGATCCGGTTAGGCGCTCTTCCGTGGAGTGCAGGCCGTCAACTGTATTCTCCTCAAGCCATATTGGGCAAACCTCAGCACTCTCATCGTACGTGAACGTCAAATCTTCTCGAAGGGCATTGAACGTGGTGGGTGGAAGCCATGCATGTGCCCACACTGCCGCTCTGTCACACCCAGTGACAACGAGAAGGGAAGCATTAACAACAGGTTCTGAGTGTGCAAAGTCTGCGTAGCCATTGAGGAATTGATACCAGTCTGGAGCGTGTTCCTTGATGTAAGGGAATAACGACGAAGTGTCGACAAGATCTTCTCTGGAGGCCCCCTCGGGTAGGACGAGAACGGCACCTTGTCGAGCACAAGTAGAAAACTCGATTTTTCTAGAAATGTGCATCATTCAGTACGCATAGGGTCTCGGAAGAAGAATAAATGTTACAGGGGGGACGGAGTCGAATCCGTGACCTTGATTCCGTCGGTGGTTACAACGCTGCCAGGAGGGAAGTGATTAGGAGAGACCTCAACTTCCCAGTCCGACAGTGGGGGTTGAATGGGTGCAAATTCTCGGGGTGTGCATCCAGCTTCCGAGGGTTGGATAGGGTGATCCGCTGGGTAGAAGATGTTGAAGCAATAGATGAATAAACCATAATTATCGATGTATCCAACATCCCCTATGGTTGGGCCTTTCTCTTTGCGAAGCGGGGGTTGTCGTACATCTGCATGGTGGAGGGAAGGAAATCCGTTTCCCGACGACGATAACCCTTGACAGTGGAGTAGACACTCGCCGCGCAATTTCTTCGCGCCGCAATGGTAGGGGAAAAGGCTTTTTGAAGACAGTGGTGTTTCAGCGTCGGGGTCAATGGAAGAGTGGCATAGGCTGTTCATGGAGAAGTATGGCGATGTTGGGCTGGTAGTGAGTGCAGACAGAAGCGCGTCGCATAGTGCTGTTCTCGTGTGATGCCGCGTTCTGAGCGCCCACACAGTGACAGGTGACTGCGGTTGCGCACTCAAGCCTGTCACTTGCACCCACAGAGCCTTATTCAAGATTCTGGCGGCCCACCGCAAGGTCCTCTTCGGATCGAGGGTGTCGGGAGTACCTTTTCGGGTGATTACGCTTTCCCACGGATGATGTGGCGCATGACAAAGTCCTATATTTGTCATATTTCGCATTTGTCACGCTTCCAAAAATACTTTATGACATGACAGTAGAACTTTCAAATAGAATCGCCCTCTGGGCAGGCCTGGCCACGGGTGGGAGGATTTAAGGAAGCAAAAACACCGCAGAAGATGTGGTCGTCTACTGGAAAGAGAACGGAAGGATAATGTCCATATATTACAAGATAGTTACGAGTGTCAAGTAAAATAAATAAAACTTGTTGAAAGCGAGCCATCGCAAGGCGTGGCAAAACAAATCCTTTTTTGTTAAGGCCCCCGGCGTGCATTTGTTCGTCGACTCGACGACCCAATGATCGCACATACGCTTTTGCCTTAGACATTACACTCATCATTTGACTGCGACTCGTTCAACTCAGAACCGTCAAATGTCTGTTGTCCTTAGTAAGTCTCCTCCTCTTTTATGATGTGCTGTGCTCACTTAAGTAAGATCCCTCCCACTTTTCTTGCACAATATATTTCTATTTGCGTCCGCCACGTTACACCAGGCTCTCCTCGACGACGACGAGGCATGTGACCTCGTCACCTCCCTCACCTCCCTCTCTCCACATGAACGTCCCTTCTTGCATCATGCTGCAAACCACTCGTTCCTTAAAATGAATGTCTATTCCTGATCATCCTTCCCTTCTTGTACATCCATCTTCCAAACCTTACCACAAATGCCTTCCCTTGTTCCATCCACACACCCATGACCGGACAGACTGTCGCTTCTTGTATGCTGCCCACTACTTCCTGGCATCTCTTATCAAGCATATGACACTATATTTATATTTTATTTCCAATTCCAATAGTTACCGACAACGTCAAACTACCTAATCTTTCAGATTCAGACGTACTGCCTCAAGACCTCCGTCCAGCCCCCTTAACTACCTCACTACTCCTTCCCTCGGGGGCCCAAAAAGAAAGGACTCATCGCAACAGAAATGCTCGAAGTCCCTTTTGCTTTATCAACCCCTCCGCTTTTAGTACCTCATTCCCGCTCTCCTCCTCCTGCGCTTTTAGAATCTGACTCCCACAGTACCATATTTAGAATCCGACTCCCACAGTACCATATATGGTATTTCAGATGAAGGTAGTACAAAACCCTTGGACACTTTTATAGTGTCCAGGCATAAATACGAGTAGAAGGATATGACTAGCACTATAACTGACCGGAGAAGAAAATGGTGGTTCATAAGAGGCCGTCGAGAAAGAAATAACAAATCCTATTTAAAATCTTGAACTAAGGAAATCTTGGAGTGAGCAACAATCACTCACATTTTCTGTGGTGCCTCTCTTGCTTGGTCGAACCTTGCTGGGCGTAAGCCCAACCGTCTCCGGGAAACATCGGCGGCATCCCCGGAATCCCAAATGGCATCCCATACAGGAATGGCGGTATTCCATGCAAGGAATCAACAGTGGTTGCGTTGTTAAATGACCCTTGGTTGCGCTTGTTGTTCGAGTGTGTCGGGCCGCTACTTTTCCACTTTGACCTCGACTCGGACGATGAGCCAGTGCGATTGAAGGAATGGACGTTGTCCGTGTTGCCCGAGAAGCTTCCGTTCGCGCACCCGCCAGCCTTCTTTTTGGCAGAGGTGCGCTTGCTGGACTTCTTGCGTGGCTCCTCAGGCTCGCTCTCGCTCTCCTCTATGGAGAGGAACGTCAGTCGGAGATTAAGGGAAGGATCGAGATCGGTCAACTTACCAGGGACACAAGTATCTTCGGTGTCAGAGTCGGCAGACGTGTTTTGTGAATTGAGTAGATTCATGAACAAGCTCTGGAACTCTTCCGCGGTGAACGTGTATGTCTTCTGAGGCTCATCTAGGTCCGCCTTCTGTTGACGAACTGCAGGGAATTGGGACTTGAGGACCAGGGCCTTAGCCTCCGCTACGTCTGGGCTATCCAGAGAGAACTCGGGCGACGTAGTACTGGAGGGAGGGGTAAGAACGGCAACTGGGGACTTGGACATTGGGGCGAAAGCGAGGAAGCTATGCTAGGTAGGAAAAGGCTTTGAGGATGTCAATTGTTGGCGGGTTGTCGTACGCACATCTCGTATTTATCCCTCCAGCGTAGTACCGCCTTCAAGTTCATCGAAGTTGTGCGCGAACCCGGGGCGCTCTCGTTCTTTTGTCCTCCGTGTGGGTCCACCATTGTTGTGCATACCCCCCTCGATGTTCGTTGCCATATTGTGGGGGCTGTCAAGTCGCATCCTTGTTCTTCATGGGTAAGGCCTGTGTCGATACAAAGTACCTTGCCGGCGCATTGACAGTATGAAGAGAAGCTCGGTGGTGTGATTATGTTTGTCGCGAAGTCGTTGGCACCTGGACAAAAGACATTATGTACGTAATTTCCACATGGGATGCCGGAAAACTGCCAGCGTTTGGCCTGCAGCTGTATGCTCAACGTTGTCTTGTCTGGCCTGACCGTTGTGATAGAAGTGAGCTATTTGTTTTGTGCGCCGATAATTCGGTGCAAAGTGAGACTCTTTTGAGGACTATTAATTTGCTACAACCAACTGTGGAGGCAGTGCTTGGAGACATGGCTGATGGAGGCGCACACAAAGCCTACCTCATGGATGTTATGTGCTAGGCGTCTGGGTAGTTCTAGTCACTGAGAATGGGGCTGCTCAACGATTAGATTCCGTTCTCCAATCAGGGAATCGGTCAACGGTTTTTTCCCGCTCACGCTCGCTGAGATTTTCAGAGTATTGTGTCATTTTGGCGACAGGTATAGGGAAAGCCGAGTTAGTGTAGCGTTTAATGTATCGATAAATGCAACAGGATTTATGGCAAATGCCTCCACCGCAACGCACTGATTGATGAGCGTCGCTTTCGGCCCATCCATCTCGATCGCTGAAGGTCCAGCATCGACTGAGACATCGTCGTCGTGTTGCTCCCAATCGAAGATATCCTCGTCCTGGCCAGGCCTGGAAAGATTTGCAAACAGTCGCTTGTCCAGGGTTGTGACACCCTTCATACCAACAGCGTACGCCCATGTGGTTGACTTGTACGTGGCATTGATGATTTTCAGCGATCCAGAAGGGAGCATCGGTGTGGACCTATAATGCTTGTACCAGTCGTCCGCATGCACATTCAGGTAATTCTCGATGAGTGTCTTCATTGCCAAGGAGAACTTAAATTTCCAGCAACCCATCGGGAGAACCAGGGCAGATCCTTTTAGGCGCAATCTTGTACAGGGTGTCTCGCAGGAGAAAACATACTCTTTACTAATACAAGAACTTTAGTCAAGAACTAAGAGCGAAAGATAGCAGCAATGCTTACAGTTGACGATCGCGAAAATCTCCTTGCACATATTGCCTCCCTTTCATATAGGTCTTTCGGATATTATCATTCATGACTGTCGCGCAAGGAACGAAATTTGGCGGAGGGTGGTATCCGTATTGCTTGTTGATCTCTTCTGTCATGAAGATGTTGAAGAATACCTCAAAGCCGCCTTCAAGCGTGAAGACTCCGACGTCTCCAACGGCGATGTTCTTCCGTGTACGTCTCGGGTTGTGATTGACCCCGGGCGATGGCATATACAGAGCGATAGACCAGTTATTGACAAAGAAATCACTCCGCATGTATGTGCGGACTTTTGGAGGTAGGGTTTTCGAATTATCAAAGTTCTGGCCAAATATTAATAAAGGGATTGGGATTAAGTTTCTGGTTTCACCTTCACTGTTACTGGGGTAAGGGTCCAATTTGAAGAGCCTGCTAAGTAGTTAGGTCGTGATCAACAAGAACGTCATGGATCTTTCCACGAAGACTTACTGGTTGGCGTTGTTCCTACCGTTTCGACCGAACTTTTTCGACTGTCGCAATCAAACGGCCTGAAGTCCGACTAGAAAAAGTATACCATCTGCTTAATTTTCTAGTGACCTGAGTACAGGACGTAGAGCCACGTACTGCATGGGTTCTATCAGGGGCATCCATGTCGTATTCGTAGGCTGCTATATAGGTCTTAGGCCGCTCTTCCTTCCAAAGCAAGAAGATCAGTTCCTTGAGTGACGGAGTGGTAGATGCGAACTGCACCAACCTGCTTACGGGAATGCACATCCTGCGAAAATCTCACACCCTGCCGCGGTTTAACCAAGGCACTAGCATCTGCCAGTGAGGTCTCCTGGTCGCCAATATCGACCGATCTCGCAGCATCTGTTCCCATTGGCTCGTCTTCTGAAACCTAGAAAGGCTATTGGGTGACTGATTCCACAACTGAAAGTAGGTCGATACAGACATCTGTTATCGAGGCGAGGCTGCTCCTCGAAGGAGGAAAGAAGTCCTGATGACGGTCTGCATGGCTCGTAGAAGGCCGGCCTGCTACAGTCGGTCATTACGAAAAGCTGGAGCGATAGAGCGCTTACCTGGAGAGCTGCCAAAATAGTTGTTAACGGTTTGAACGATCTTCGTTGTGTTGAGACTGTTTCGAACGTCGCTGTTATTATTGTAGCTTCCTGGAGGTAGGCTGTCGGACGAAGATTCTGGGCTAGAGGTCTGTGTGGGCGGCATCCTATAACCAAGTACAAGGAAGAAGAAGGGGTACGATCATGACCGAGTCGTCAAGTTAAGTATGAGTGAGTCGAGTCGTCAGTAGCGCCGGAAGACCCTGCCTCGAGGACTGGTTGGTTGGTAACCAATAAATCGAGCGGTGTGGACAATAAGAAAGAGAACAAGGAAACTTCAAAAGTCGAACTACCGCCTTCGTGGACGCTGTCATTAATTTCATACTTTGCGAGGAGTTGATGATCGAGATATGCGCAAGTTTAACCACATCCTGGACTAATTTAATCGAAACTCCGCGAAATTGTGTCGATTTAGTCCCAGCCATCTTTGTTGTGGCCATCAAGGGACCCCAAACTGATTGTTGCTCCTTACGTATGTGTTCACACGTTCGAGCACACAACGGCGAAGCGGAACCAAACAGCACTTCCTTCCGTACCGCCCTCTCCTAGCTCAATTCTTCCTCCAGTATCAACGGGAGACGGCCTCCAAGCATGGCCTCCCCTCAATCTGGGGCTGATTCTCCCCATAACGATGCTTCAGATGCAGAAAGTGTCTCTTCAAGCTCAGGTGAGTCTTTCGTTCGATGTCTGGTTATGTGGTCAGGATAAGACCTTCGTTATTCGCAGGACCTGCAACACCGTACCGCCGGATGAATCAAAATACCTTCGCACTATGTAACTTCATTCCATCGGGTGCCGCTGTGGCTGGAATATACTCTCGTGCTCTCTTGGGACTGGGCCATGGCTATCCCATCTGGGAGTCTGTTGCGGACCTCAATGTTCCAGAACCACGGAGAATGCGGGGCGTGGGCATAGGCGATGTCGGTATCCTCGATGCTGATGGAAGTTTTCTTTATGAATTTAACATATATCGCTCTTCCGAAGACCCAATAAACTCGGGACGCACCCCACCCAACTTCATACCACTAGACTTACCTGAGCCTTCACAATTAGCACGAGACGAGAGTCGGTTTCCCCCCAAGACTATTCTTGCCAGTAAAACGGTGGAAGTTGTGCATGTCAAGGAGTCTCCCTTGTGAGAAGTTCTTGTCCTTCCTCTTTTTCGATTGTTTATATGGGTCTCTTCAGCCAGATCTCAATTTCCGCAACTGCCCAAGAAGGAGCCGCCCTCATTCTTCCTCATGGCGGTTTCAGCGAAGACCTCGTATCCACCGAGCATCTGCGAAAGTATCTTGCCGATCATGCCTTGGATTGGTACCAACATTTGGTGCAAGCGTCGCTGACACAGGTTCATAATGCGAGCCTCTACCTCGTGACAGGATGCGACAAAACTCAGTCCTGGCACAATGCAGCCCTGAGAAGTTCCTCCGCAGAATTTAAGGAAACGACCATCAACAAGGGGGAGACTGAGTATGTCTGGGTTCGTGGTGCGCACAGTCATTGCCGGTCCATGTCCTTGAAGGACGGAGAAGGCCAACTCTTCGCCGTTTTTGTGCGTGGCATCAAAGTCGCTCTTCCGAATCGCCTCTGGTTGCACAAGATCCAGGAGACTAGGCCTGACGACATCCCATACTATGATGTATTGGCGCCGTTTGTCGACGTTTACCATGCGAAGGCGTTGCGCTGGTTGGATTACGTAGCGAAGCGACGAAACACTTGGCAATCCAGACTTGAGGCAAGCGTTATCGTTCTCCTTGCGCCGTTGTCTGATTGAGGGTTGATTAAAAGATTCCATTTCATCCCTTCCATGTCCTTGCACGGATTCTTCATGAAGAGGTATGTATTTCGGCTGATGTTGAACGAGTCGCGCTGAGAATTTAGCAGTCTCCTCAAGCTATTCTTTCACTCATGGAAGACTCTATCTGGACAAGTCACAGTGGGACGGTATGGCTCCACCCGTTCGAATAGAAGAGCACCAAACTCACAACCCATAGATGGCAGATGGGTCTCTGAGAGAGATCATCCGACTCCTCGCTAAGATCCTTGCTTCCCATGATATCAAAACTGTCGACAGTGAGTCTTTCAAGACGTGTAATACCCTCCATAGGACTGACTGACCACCGCCTGCCCAGAATGCGTCATGTTAGTACCGAAACCCGAACCTGACCCGACGCTGGCGAAGGAGCCCGGCCTCGTCCAGAGGATTATCGGGAGGATTAAATGGGAGTCGACTCCCGAGGAGAAGGCTGCGAAACGGGTTGCGGCGATCCTCCGGTGCCAGAGTTGAGTTGCGTACGGGCTTTAGTGTGTATTTCGGCGCTGTTCTGTACGTCTTGGAATACATGTGCTGACTGTTGCACAAACCAGAATGAGTGATTATGACTTGTAGCTCGTGACGAATCACCCCGCAGAATTACCTTCAACGGTCCGCTTGCGCCAACCCTCTCGGATTCAGGTGTCGATACAACGTATCAACATCGCCAGTCGAGAAAGGGTTGCCTCGTGCTTACTCTGGACTTTCTATACCCGTGATGCTGCCCTCGCTTGCGTGTCACTCGTAACGACTTCTGATGAGCCACGGAGGCGACAGCGCTGAGATCATGCTTCACGGGACTACTCGAGTTGAAGATAGCCACGAGGTCATTCTTACTCTATATCACACTCCTCACGGTTAACTGATTTTGTCTAACACACCCTTCTCTATAATGCAATCTATTTACCTTCATACTCTTATCGTATCTGGAAAATGCAGCTCGATCAGGGGCGGACGTGAACAATTCCGTTCTTTTTCATATTATTTGAATCCTCTGTAGTTCCGACAACTAGTGGCACAATTCGAAAGAAAGTGGAGTCCAGCCCATTTGGAGTTGTCCGCAGCGACGTTTATTGGTGGCTCCCTTCATTCTATTTCCGGAAACCATTTCCCCTTTCATTCTCGATCGCCAAGGCCTTATATAATCCCGCAAGTTAGGCGCCCGTCAGAGTGCCACATCTGCGAGCAATTAAGGGAGAAAAATATGCATTGGAAGAACAGGCAAAGTCAAGTAACGAACGCCCGAGTGTGTTCATCATGGTTTACGGCATTGGGCTTGGCAAGACTTACCTGACTGGTCTTGGCAGGCCGGGAAAATGTTCGGTCATCCCATCCTGGGTAATCACCTGTGGTCACAGAATAAAGCCAGAGATTTTGTCGGAGTCACATTTCAGAACATTCTGATAAAGTCGAGCAATTTGACCAGCGACTGGCTTAAGCAAGTTGAGAGCGACCAGGAAATTGGTACACTTCTATTCTGCCCGATGCCGTAAGCCAATAACTACAAATTCATGTTACCCTGATAGTAGTTGGGTGGGTTGTGTGCTTAATGTCATTTGCGCCTCCACCACCGGCCCTTCCGAGTCTTCACGACTCCCACCGCCTCAAAAGCGATAGGGGAATCATTTATCGTGTTGTATGCGTTGACGTTCCCATTCTGGGAATGGCTGGTTATCGTGATTGCCTTGCTGCCTTTAAATACCGCGCCTTTGAATGATTCGTCAACGAGACGTGCACCAGAATTCTCGTAGTAGCTTGGGGCGTTGTTTGAATGGGTCGTCAGCCGGATTTCGTCGACGTCAAGCATCTGAATGTTTTGGAAAGAACGATCGCTTATAGTCCCCTCTGCTCTGCTGACTCCAGCCGCGGCTAGGGCAATTTGGTTGGCCGTTCCTGGGGGGGAAGACTGAACAAGCAAGTTCCCCGCATCAGCGTTAGGCATTAAGTCAACTGAGCGCTTGTTGTACGCCTCAACCAACTCGTCTACGCGCCTTCTGATCGTGATGGAATTGACTAGCTGTAGCATCCCAGTTGTGTTTGGGCTAGTAATGTGATGCGAGGCAGTGATGGACTCACGTTGAAGCGTCTAAAAATCTGCTCCACCCTCCGACGCCGTTCCTCGATGTCCTCCTTATGTAAATTGTGGAAAAGAAGCTTGTCGAGCATGTTTTTGTCATCGTATTCCAAGCAGAGCTTCTCGAGGGCGGTGAGTTGTCTGAATGAGTTTGTTAAGAAAAGAAAATTTATAATCTGCCGGAGCTCACTCGAGAACTTCTTCGACGCTCGCCTTAAACTCGTCGGTGATGGTCTTCGCAGCATCGCACTCGCTCTGAAGGACCATGATCAAATCGCAGATTTCGTGAAGAAGAGAGCGAAATGCTCCTTCATTTAAATTCTTGTCCTGAGCGCCAGAATACACCGATGAGTGGAACAGAAAAAAACCGCAAGGAACATGCGAAGCGTACTATTATAATCTGCAACAAATTTCCAGCTACGCCGGCCGCCTCTTTGAGGAACGGGACTGGTGCGATGCTTCCAACTTTCTCCAGAGCGGTGCACATTGCGGTTGAAGCGCCTAGTATATAATCGCCCTTACTGCGTCCAGGCACTGGCGAACGGCTGGAATCTAGGCCTCCACGCTGCTCTGTGTTATCCTCGACAATGGACAAGGGAGGCGGCACAACGGCTTCTTGGATAGCCATTATAGATAGGGTCGGGGGTGTTGTTAGTTGTTGCAAAATCGATAGGCCTGCTTGGGGAGGAGGTTCTGAAAATCTGACACGATGCCTAGCCTTTATAGGATGGCGTTCCCCGCTTGCTCTACGGAGGGTCGGTTTTTGGAGGACAAATGGTTCCCACAATCTGTTCGGACAGCCCCAGGAAGGCACGTAGAGACCCATCGAACGCCAGGATGGGCAAGGCAGCTGCCGTTACGCCGCTCCTCATGCACATGTTTCATGTGTATCACACAATAGAACTTGAGAAGCTGAAAAGACAAAACCGTTGCTTACTTCTCGAGACTAATTAGTATATCAGGGCAGTGTTCCCACCGGAATCGGAGGAACTCGTGAACTACGAGCGCCCACAACGCTCTTGTATCAATAAGAAACTAGTCACAATGGTCAAGATCGCTTCTTGGAGGGTTTACATAGATACGTCAAGCGATGGCCGTCTAGTCATTGTCCTACGATCGTGGCCCGGAAGTCGACGACAGTGATAGCGCAAAGTGTATATCATTCAGCACGCGCGAAACAAAGTTCGATTATTATATGAAGCTAACCCTGATATATTCTACCTCTGATTCTGCGCTGGCGTTTTGGCACCTGGCCGCCTTGTATTGTACTTTACCTCAGACTTCTGGTAATTCGGTAGAATCGTCCATTTTGGGCTGGGGAGAATTCGATACAACTTGTGCATTGCCTTCCTCTTCCTCAGTGAAAATTTAAGAAGATCCACTAAGGATTCAAAGAAAAGATTGGCTTTGGTCGTGATGGTAGTAGGAAGATCAGGCTTGGTAGCACAGGATGCCTAGAAAGGGGGTGAGATGGAGCATGGAAGAAATCGGTATGTCAGTCCCACCTTCGATCTGAAGTAAACGACTCCTGTTTTGGGAGCGATTAGTTCTGGTGCAGGCATCGAGAGAATGGTGGCGCTCACCATCAGACTCGACGATGTTGTAGTTATTCAAAACTGTACGGCACGTTTGGAAAACTTCGTCTAACGTTGGATATTTCTGCCCTCGCACTGTCAATCAAGGGTGAGAGGGAGAGTCAACTAAAGCTTACACCCGAAACAGATGCGGACCAGACTTTGTCCTCAAATACCGCGATCTCGGCAGACGGGACCTGTACTTCGATGAGCAAGGAGATGGGTTGAGCAGCAAAGATGACTCACCGCTGCAAGCATCATAGGAAGAGTGACCATCGCCGGATAAAATATAAGCTATGGCAGCGAGGAATGAAAATCAATCAATATAGATAGATCTATTGACTGACCTGCCGGCTGCGCGGAAATCCATCGTCATACCTATCTCGAAATTTCTCCATTATAGTAAGTTCACGTGCAACTGGCCGAGTAGGTAAACGAAAATGCGGGCGAGTTTCCAACGAGCATGGCGGCATCGTCCTCGCCCAGGACGCTGGACCTAAGGCGACGCGAATGCCACGAAGAAAGAGAGCTGACGGAACTCCGGTTAGGTATTCGCCCGTCGAGTGTACGCCCTCTACCGCATTCTCCTCGAGCCATGTAGGGCTGCCTTCAGCACTCTCATCATATGTGAACGTCAACCCCGCTCGAAGGGTATCTGATGTGGTGGGTAGAAGCTCCGCATGTGCCCAGACTGTAGCTTTGTCGCACCCAGTGACAACGAGAAGCGAGGCATTCACAACTGGTTCTGAGAGTGCAAAGTCGACGTAGCCATTGAGGAATTGGTACCAATCTGGAGCATGCTTCTTGATGTAAGGAAATAATGGCAACGTGTTCACAATATCCTCTCTGGAGGCCCCCTCCGGCAGGACGAGGACGGCACCTTGTCGAGCACAGGTAGAAAACTCGATTTTTCTGCCAATGAGATGTCAGCATGAATATAGCACTGGAGGAAGAACGAAACGTTACAAGGGAGATGGAATCGAGCTTGTGACCGTAATTCCTTCAGTGGCTATAACACTGCCAGAGGAAAAGTGGCTGGGAGAGACTTCCACCTCCCACTCTGACAGGGGGGGTTGAATGGGGGTGAATTCTTGAGGTATAGATTCAGATTCCGTGGGTTGAATGGGGTGGTCCGCAGGGTAAAATATGTTGAAGCAATAGACGAATATACCATGATCATCGATGTATCCGACGTCTCCAATGATTGGGCCGTTCTCTCTGCGAAGAGAAGGCTGACGTGCGCCAGAATATTGAAGGGGAGAAAATCCATTGCCTGCCGATGACAATCCTTGGCAGTGGAGTAGAGACCCGCCGAGCGATTTCTTCGAGGCTTGATGATAAGGGAAAAGGTTTTTGGACGATAGAGGGGTCTCGGAATCGGGGTCGTCTACAGAGCGACATAGAAAGTTCATGAATAAGTATTGGGGCGGTTGGTAGTGAGCGCAAAGACAGAAGGGAGGTTGACGTCGACTCGTCCTCGTGTCACTTCTAAGTTCTGAGCGCCCACAGTGACAGTGACAGCTCACGTGGTTGTTCATGGCGCCCACAATGCTTATACTATTCTGATTGCCAACCACAATGTCCTCCTCATTGGATTCCGGTGACTAGGTTTCACGTCACAATTGGGTTCTGCCTAGAAACAGAAGGCTGTACTGGTATATATTTGTGCCAGTTTTGTGCTCTTTCGCCCCAAAACCTCTCAACCCGGTGTAGTACACACTGTTGGCATCCCTTGACCCCTCCCCAACTCCTTCCCCTACCAGAATCCACCGATTGGGATAATTAATGAAAAACAGGAGATTTATCTGGAGTATGTCTCGTATAGCATCTCCGTACTTATTGCCGGTGGTTTTGTTGATTGTTTGTGCAGATCCTCTAAAGAAACGACCAGACTCGAAGTAAGAGGATTTTAGTAGCTTCCTCCCGGGCGCTGACTCCACTCTCGAAATAATTAGTGCCCCAAATCAGACGGAGGAGTGCGGAACATCTCGAATCATTCTCACCTCAAAGGGTATTGACTCTTCCTAAAGGCAAAAACCGCCTCAAGAAAGTTCGGATGTCCTGCACGGAGGACCATTAGACAGGTTAGTCCATTTTGACCAATATCTCCTTACTCTCTTTCCGTCTGTTTATTCAAGCCCAGTCTTGCAGTAAAATCGGCTCCAACGATGAGACTTTCGCCAAGACCTCTTCGAGAACGGAACCAGGCAGCAATGAAACCTCCGTTCAGCACACGAACCACAGCCAAAATGACAATGTGCAAAGCTTCAACAACACAACCACCACCAATCCCAGATATTTTGGCCTTTACCAAAATGTCAACAATTATTGTGAGCAGTGAATGTTTCCTCGTTGTCGCTCGTACTGAAGCTCGTGATCAGACCGCACTTCAATTGACAGCGTGAGCGAGAAAAAAGCCCTACATTCTCCGTGACATCTGGACTGACGAAGTAGCAGCAGGCTTCGCAAAGCGTGGACTCTTGTATTTCAGTACCCCACTCTCCACGAGGTACGTCAAAATACCATGCCATGTATCAAGGGAACGAACATATCCCTCCTCTAGGGCGGCGGAATTCCAATCAAGCCCGGGATCTCCAGAGACCTTCTACACCAGTATACAGTGAGTAGATTGCCATACATCGTCACCTACATATCTGGAACCGATAATAACGAATATGTCAAGGGCCCATCCCATGCAAGTTCAAGAATATCCAGGTGACGGTAAGGCCTCCGTCTACTATGTTTAGGTGTTGAAACATTCTGACCCTTGCTCTTGCACAGGATCTCTGCGACATACCCGATATGATGGAATACGTCAAGGTTTATCGTGAAACACTCTCCTCTGGTCTCTTCGATCGCCGGGGCATTATTTTCCTGTATAATCCCTCCTCCAGAATCAACTCGCACACCACGAAACGATACCCACCGATATCTGTTGGCGATGTTGGTTTTTTCGACAGCAATGGCGGTTTTGACACTCACTTCAACGTATTGGACAAGAAGATAAACAAAGACAGCGACTATGATCAACCTCCCGGATTACTGGACTTCAAGGAGTATCTCGTTTCTCAGGGCCGAAAGGATACGGATATCCTGGACTATCAAGCTGATGGTTTAATTAGGGGAAGGAGAAACAAGAGGAGCATTTCTGAAAACATGATGGTCAAGGAGTACGTGAGGTAAAGGCACTCTAGGCTGTTCGAAATTGGCGATACGCTGATCCTTTTTTTAAAAAAAAACTCTAAGCGAGCGCATGGCGGAGTTCGTCGTCGAAAATATGGACTTACCGTGTGCCAGTGTGTACATGCCTCAGACCGTGGACCGCATCAGCATCCGAAAGCCCAACCCATTTTCCTTTTTCGAAGATTTTATCAAAATTTACGGCGCTATGTGGATAGAATTCGCTAAACCTCGGGGTGTGGGACGGACCAAGACTCAGCCAGTCTGCGTGATCGGGGAAGTCAATCGCACACCGGTATGGGCATCGGCCTCTTCCTTGGTCCCAGAATCTCTAGCTTCAGCGAAGGTCTCGCAACCTGACCCTGCCAGCGACGTTCTGGTTTGGTCTGATATCTCAGACGACTCCCTCTTTACCCAAGCAGGGCCTCCGATAGATTGCCTGGTTGAAGGAAAGGCAGCACCTCCTAGGGAATGCATCGCAGTGTCAGCATGGATGCTCCAACCCCCTAGCCAGTTTGCGAGAAGTATGTCTGAGTTGACTGGGCCATTACGCTCTTCGCTGAGTCGTGGGCGCAGTCGGGCTGCGTCATTGAAATAATTCGATGCTTTTCGAATATATTTGGTACTTTAATCTAGCTTTAGAGCCACAAGTGACCAACCTCGTGTCTCTCGTCCGATGAGGAGCGTGCAAGTGACGACAGGGCGTGGGGCATTGTCACTACACATCAGCAGAAGAGTTGGAGCAAGTGAGCATTGCACAGGTAGTGGGTTCGAAGGCGCGCACCATTCTGCCTGAGTATGCCGTCTCATCCTCATGTTGGCTCAGATACAACGAGATTTGAGGGCAGCTATGGCATACAACCACTGTAGGGCCTCATGGAAACTATGCAGTCTGGCGATCATCTTAGGGGCCGCAAGCAGGAGAAGAGAATGAGGCTTAAATTAAGGCGGACCGAAGTCCAGAGATCGTTATCCAGAAGTACATAGCTATCCATGTCACAGAGAGCGTAATTATCAGGCAGCCGACAGAAAGAGAATGCAAGTCCGAGCCATCCTCTGCTAATCGAACTACGAGTTGTAGATATTCCATGACTGGAGGCAATGACATCAGTAAGTCGTTAAGCGCAGAAGTCATCAATACCCACCTCGCGCCATCCCAAACCTTTGTGCTCGTTGATCGGTCCCATGATGCCAAACGCGACTCCCTTGAACCACCAGAAGCAAAAGACGAGAGCGAAAGCCAGGACGCCAAAGACGATGGCTTTTGTTTGTCGTGTAAACCTCCGCGAAGAGAAAATGTAGTGGTCGAGGACGTGGGAGAGCATGAGGACCGCGAAGTACAGGGTCGGAAGCTGCAAGAGGTTGAGCATGAAGGAATTGACAGAACAGAAAAGAACATACGTAGTGGTGCAGGTATGTTACACGACCCATGATAAGGAAAGGTACTGCAAGAAAGGGTAGCACGAGCATTGAAAACCTCAATAGCCAAAAAAATTCAACGCACCAAAGTGGAATATCCACCCAAACAGCGCAACCTTGCCTACATACAAGAAGTGCTCCCATTCCCTCTCGTTCATATCCTGATACTTCCGCTGCTTCCTCAAGACATACCAGCCCAGCGTGACGAGTGCAACGCCCAAGCTGACCGTACTGCCCCACCAGATGATCGGCGTGCCCATGAGGTAGTACTTGAGCTGCGTGTCGTTCCAGCCGCACATCCTCAGTCCGAGGTGGAGGAGGGGCCAGTCGAAGGGCTTAGAGGCGAGAATGTCCTCTTTGTCGGGGTCGGGGATGAGAGCGTTGTTGGAGGTCATCATTGCGACGTTGAGGTGCCAGAAGTCACGGAGGAAGGGCGAGCGGTAGAACTTGGTGTCGCCGGCGGGTACTGTCAACATAATCCGATAATAGTTAGTTAGATTACACGAAGAAACGGAGTCAGAGACGCACGTCGATCATTCCAGTGACTCTCCACATTCCAATACGTATGAATATCCTTGGGGTTGTTCTCCTTATCGCAGCTAACCTCGACTTGTTTGAAACCCCACTGCGGCAGAATTGCGTTTGCTGCCCTGAGATAGCACCCAAGGTGATTATGCTTGAACCTCAAACGCGTCGTCAGCGAGTGTATCTTGTCCACCTTAGCGCCGCGCTTGATATCATCAATGACCTCGACCTTCCAATAGTCATGGCTGTCCCCAATCGTCTCATTGCCGTAGCATGACACCTCGTAGTTGAGCTTTGTTACGGGCGCATGAACAGTGTGCGAGTGCAGGTTTCGCGTGGTCGGCGCATGATTCAGGCGGATGACATCGCCATGCTTGAGGAAGCGCATCTCCCCGTTCGGGTTGTACGGTGGCTCGTCCCATCGTGGTAAGACGGTCCACTCGTTGTTGTTATCTTTGTAGTGATAGCATGTTACTTGCTGCTGATTCGAGCCAACGGGGTAGGTCTGGACATGCGAATGAAGGAGACCGCCGCCCCATCCCATATTTTTCAGTGTGAGTTTGGAGCCATACGCGATTTCTATGGCAGGTATGAGATAAAGAAAAGGTGGCCGGAAAGAGAATCGTACCGAGCGGATTTTTGGAAAAATCATTGCCAACAAGATTAGCTTGGAATAGCGAGCTCATCTGTGCATCGCCTGGACCAGAATGGTTTAGAACCATGAAGTGGATCTTGAACGAAGCCATGAAGACGAGGATGGGAACGATGATGAGGCAAACGATTCGAGCACCCCAATGCCTAGCTTGATCTCGCTGTTGTGGAGAATAAGTGATGAGTATTTCGCGAGCGGAGATGTTTACTGACCCAAGACATTTTCGTATCACCGAACTTCTCCCAAAGATCCTCAATAGTGTAAATCCCAACAAGCGCCGTGACGAAGAGACCAATCATCTTGACGCTGCGGAAGGAATAAAAAGTTAACTTTATAATTAGAGGGATCACGATAGTATGATGCCATACCTAGTGACCGCGCCAATGGACACCCCAGTGAAGAACAGCCATAGCCACCAATCAATCGAAAATGATCTAGCAAGAGCGGTCAGAAACGAAGCCACGTTGACGCTATTTGAAGATAGGACATACTGGTATTGTTGGTTGTGGAATTTTGTGAGACAGAAAACGGTAAGGAACGTGAAGAACAGAAGCATCGAGTCGAGGAGAATGAAACGGGATATGCATAACCAGCCCACGTCTGTAATTCAATGTCATTTGATATTCTCCCAATCTCATGAGCGAGACGTAAGACTCACCAAGCAGGACCATCATAGCCGTAAGGTGGCACGCCCACTGGCTCATACCCAACTCCACCGCCGTATACCACGCTAGAGGAACCATGCCCACTCCAAACGTAGCCAGCATCACCCGCATCGCAACATATGGCACACTCTCCGGGTAAGCCTCTCCGCTCTTGAATTCAAACGAGCCGTCATAACCTGCCAGCAGGCCCGCCAAACCAACGAGCATCTTGCCGAGCGGCGGGTGCACATCGAAGTAGAACTCGCGCTTGAGGTAGTGCGAGCCAAATTTGCCGAAGTGGGCCTCATCCCAGACGACGATGTTCGATGCCCCAATCTTGTGGAAGCGCGTCCAACAGGAAAGGAGGGTGTAGATGATGGGTGGGAGATGTTCGAGGTTTTGAAGGAAGAATTCGCGCTGTTGGGGGTGGGTCAGTAGTATGACGCGAAAGCTGAGAGGAGACGCACAAGGGAGGTGGGCGGCGGCTGAGGCAGTTGTGGGAGACGACCACTGGCAATGCGCGCTGTCGGCTGGCGAGCCTTATTGTACACGTCCTTGCCCTCGTCGTCGTAGTACTCCCCATAGCGCTCCTTCGTCTCCGAATATGGCTCGTAGTCTGAAATGCCAGCAGGGGCTGCCGGCACCTTGACTCTCCTGCGCGCCTTCTCTTCAGACATATAGTGCAGTGGCAGTTCTTCTTCGCGGCTGTAGTGGTGGTGGTGGTTGGAGGGGTAGTTGGAAGGGTAGGAAACTTGCTCGAAATCAGAGTCTGGATCTGTGGATCCAAAGTCGACCGCAACTGCAGATGGTTTCATCAGCAGGCGTTCGAGGGTTGGGGCCTACGATGGCGGGACCCTGGTCGACGGCCTGAACGACGACGAAGAGAGCTGGAAGAACCCGTCAGCGCGGGGGAAGTTGGTATAAAAAGGTTGAAGGAGAAAGGCTGGAAATACTTGACGGCTGCGGTCACATGATCTCCGCTGCCACGTCAATTTTGCGGTCCACTCACACCGCTATTCAACATTTGTCGCGATCAAGGACTACATAGAGAGCAAGAAAAGATAAAACTAAAACATGAGGGTAACTACGATGTACACGATAATATTTTGTAGGATGCGAGATCATAGCACTCTCCCGACCCAAGGGAATAACGATCCGAACTACACTGGCTTTGTGTGTCGGTAGTAGGTCGCTGCGCAGAAGATCAATGAACGCCGATAAATATGTGAAGAGAAAAAGCACACCTGTGACCATCGCATGGTCTCGCTCGTAGGGCTCCAGCGTCACCTGCTCGAGGGGCTTAAAGCTACCTTCCTTCAGTTCCTGCACTTGCTGTGCGAAGACTGTCTCCGGCGGGATTGTTGAGTCGATACAGCTGGCTTTGATCGAGATGATGACATGCCCTCCGTCTTTGAGGAAGTGCTCCGAGTTCAGTATCACTATGCGGGCTTGATCTGGTTGAGCGACGTCAGCGAAGACGACATCGACCAGTGAGAGCAGCATCCGATATTTGTTCGGTAGACGGGCATCCTCGACGATAGCTGATATAGGAAAGTCAGTAAGAGTAGGATTCTTGAAGAATAAAAACGTACGAATGACATTCGTCCTCTTCTTCGCCATGTTAATCAAATCACGCCCTGAACGAGGCGAAAACTCTACCGCATATACGATGCCTTCCTGCATCCAATTGTCAGCAAAACATCAGAAGAGGGGAAACAACCAACTCACCGGTCCAACAATATCAGCAACATGGCTCACACTCGTTCCGCTCGCCGCACCCAAGTACAGAACCTTCGCACCAGGCTTGATGAAGATATCGTCCAGACCGCCCAAGACACCAGCAGCCAACTTCGACCGGAAGGGGTTCCACACCCGGTACTCAACCTTCGTACCTTCCACACCCCCTTCGATCGATATCCGCTTCTCGCCGTACACCGACTCGCCTGGGACGAGGTTTTTCGTGACCAGCATGTGGTCTTTTCCTTTCGCAATGAAGACGCCGGGGTGCCTGTGAGGCTCAAGAACAGTATTCGACCCGCCTCTGCCTCCTCCGCGTCCGCCTCGGGCGCCACCCCGTCCGCGGGGAGCACCGCGACCGCCTAGATGAGAGAGACAATGAAGAAAACGTCGGTTATTTGGAAAACGCGCATTTGATAAAGACGCACCAGGACCTCCTCGACTGCCACCACGACCGCCTCTTCCGGGTGGTCCACCTCGTCCTCCGCCTCGCCCTCCGCCTCGTCCACCTCGATCACCGCCACCTCGTCCTCCAAAGCCTCCGCCCCGATCACCGCCACCTCGTCCTCCAAAACCTCCGCCCCGACCACCAAAACCACCACGGCCGCCTGAAGCACCTAGAAAAAGCATAAAAGATAATATGAGTTTTTTCTTGATGATAGAATCTGCGAGGCATAGAGATGTCAGAACGTACCGAATGCCATTATGCTTTTCGTCTAAAGTGGTATTGGTTCGTTGGTTGCAGCGGATGTTCATCCATCAATTTTTTTGGTCGCCTGATTCGGAAGCGGACCAAATAGCACCAACCACCAAGGTTGAGTTATCTTATCTTATCTTCTTTGGCATGACGGGCGCTTGAAAGTCGGATTTACGACAGCTTGTGTAACTAGGATTTTGCGGCTCGCATGCTATAGAACATTAAAGCTTATTATAAGCCTAAATAGCCTGTTCAGACACAAATCCGATGTTGCCTCCTGGCCTCCAGCACATGGGCGCCTAAATGGCGAACGATCGCGATCGCCCCATAACAAGTGTCAGAGCACAGTAGTAGGATCCGGGAGAGCAATATGTGCTAAAGCATGTACATATTATGCCTTCTTTCTTACACCTCGGAAAGGATGGTGCCTGAGGGATACAATCAAGTTGTTACGTCAATCTGAATTCCCAAGCGGCTGTATGATACAGCGATTTGAACAAATCACAAGCCTTTCCCAATCGGGCGCTCAAGCTGGGAATGATGTGCTTGAAAACGAAAGCTCAAATTTAAGCTACTCTCAACACAACTGAAGCACCGTCGAAAAAGAAACAGGAACCTTCATTTGTAGTATCACCCCAAGATCACCTCGACCTGCTTAGAAGCCGGTGAAATAATACCAACTGAAGGCGACTAACCGTCGCCGATGTGCGCCAATTGGTTGAAAGGGAGACCTGGCGACGTGTAGGGCAACGGTTGGGACGGTATAAATAGAGTTCCGAGACATAAGGGACACGAAGAAAAAAGCTAAGAACAACACATGCCATGCAAAAAAAACTGCTGTTTATTCCTTCAATCGCGAGTAGGTGGGCAATAAATAACGAAATTGATCAAACAATGATGCGAGATGCAGGAGTTCCCGGAATCTTATCCTTACTGGTTTGACTGCTATATCCCTCCTTCAATTCCAACCACCACGAGCAACAGTCCGGACTCTCACTTGCAAAGTTGACGTTACTGAAGACTTACAGAAACAATATCCGGGAATTTAGGCAGATCTGGAGCATTCTTTTCCTAATCAAGTACTTAAGCCTTGAAAGCTTAACTGGCTTTCCAAGTTCTCCCCTAATGCTCCCCCGAGCCGATACTCGTCTGGACTCTTCGACCAAGTATGCTCCTATCGACGTTCTTTACCCTAATTCACCTCTATATTTACAATTTCAATGGTTTCTGTGGCACACTGTTCTTGCGCACAAAATAACTCAAGATTTTCAAAGTGGGCGGTAATCCTTGCCCTAACACCTAGTGGTCATCTAGTACAAGACTCTTTGCCCAAGCATTCCAACAGCTCAACCTCGTATGCCGTCCCGAATCGCTTTGTCTTCCTCTCGTCAGCCTGTTGTCTATTGCTCGTTCATTGCGAGCATGGAAGGCTTCCGGACGCCGTTATGGGTGGAGTGCGTAGCGCTGATATTGATAAACAACGCCTTTTCACTGGCAGCACCCGATGGAAGGAAGTCCGGCCAAATTTATACTACCATCTCGGGACAGGCTGACAAGTCTTCCTCGTCAAGACATAGCTTGTACGAAATGACTGCTACCCTCGACATCGCCTTCAATTCCTTGCTTGACTGATGCCTGATGAAATAATTGTTCTTGGAGGAATATAAAGCTTCCCCCACCCTATACTTTTCTCTTCGTTGTGGCTAACCAAGATGCCACCCTTGGATTGCGCTCGCTGCCTGATAGAGTAGACCCAGTGAAGAAAAATCATCCTCATTCGTCGAGCAAGCTGTCGACTTGCGGCATGAACCGTATTGCAATCGAGCAAGAAAAGCGTGACCTTCGATCTTCTGTCGAAGTCTGCGTACACGGTATCACCTCGGCAGAGGAGGACTTTCTGGACGGTGAACTACGAGGATGGCTGGTACCTCTCGGGTGGTACGCTCAGCGCCTTCACAACTTACAACTGGTTCTCTTCCATTCCCCCTCTTTCTTCATGATCATGATCAACTCGATATCTGGCCTTGCAGGTTCGGTTATGACACCTCTTGGGGCGCAAATGGATCCACGATCTATTTTCGTCTTTGAAGACGTCTGCACCTTCGAGGATGCTCGTATTCCAGAGCTATTATCAGGAAACACGTCTCAAGGAATACGAGGCTTCGCCTTCGAGAATATACGTGACCTGCTTTCTCTCGGGGGTGTCAATCCGGATTAAGTGGTCTAACTTCAAAGCCTGGATCATAAACCGCGAGCCCGACAGTGGTGCCCTGCGATTCTTCGCCATCCTCATCTTGATAACATAAGCCTAGGTTTACCTCCGGAGCCTACATCTACCTCCTCGCCGATCCGATAATGCTCAGGGGAAAAACAGGCGACGTTGGGCGTAGAATTGGGATGTGAACGGCTGTAATTGCTACCGGAGCTCTGGAAGGCCCTCCTATTTCTGGGGTGGTCAGCTCGTCCTTCGGGTGTTGGAAGCGGCGGTGGGACATTACACTGGTACGTACATTTTCATTGCCTGTCTCTGGCTGTAGAGCTGACGCTTCCTTTCTAGGGACGTACATTCTAGTACGGGTCAACGAAGGATAGCCAGGAAATATGAGTCTTTTGATGTAAATTTATTACGAGCGACTTGTGAGGAAGGGCCTTCTCGAAGCTTGGAGACCTGATGTTGCGTTCCGGAGATGTCGAGTCATGGAGTCCTTTCAAATGTATCGACTCAACGGAAAGTAAGATAATTAGGCTTGAGCTTGAGCTTTTCAACCTGAAGGGCCTTCTGGGCGTCCAAAATGCGGTGATTTCCGCTCCGATCTTATCTTATCGCCCAGCGAAATTTACAGAAGAAAACTTCCTTTGTCCCGAACGACGACCTCGTACGACGGCGCATCTTCGTGTTTAACGTTCAGCGCTCAAATTCAAAGCTCTTCGTTATATGACTACAAACAGAACGGCGCAAAGAACGCTTTGGCCTGTATTGACTCCCATTCCGCACTCTTACTTTGGCCGCTTTACGTTGTAAAGACGCCTGTTTACGCTTCCAGAAAACGGCGGCTCGTGAGTTGCATTGCTCAATTGGACACTTCGAACAGTCTTCTGGTAATAAGACCACCATGAGACCCTTCATCATGTCTGCGTCATCTATCCGAATGTTCGGGAGCGTCGCTTTCTGACACTGCCAGTGTTCCGGCGGAAACACGTATGTCTCTCCATCACTCTCACCAATGAGCTCATGACTCAAGAACAGGCAAGGTGGAAAATCCTACGAGCTCAATCTCTTTGGCCGGCAGAATTGTGGAACGAGACCTAGTCAAGTCGTTCCTGGAGCAGCCTTTCCTTCCTTGAGCATATAAATATTGCCCAGGGAGGCTCGTGTCGTCTACCCTCAGAAACTTCATTACCCTATAGAAGTGAATTGGGTTGTGGGGTGTATGAAGAGGCTCTGGCACATCCGACCTTCTATGACGACGTCAATTCTATTCTGAGGCTCATGCAACTTCGCACATCTAGAAGGCAGGGGTCATCTCTTTCGAGGAACGTTAATTCCACTTACCTTAATTCCGACTCTCCTTAACGGTCCTCGCGCCTTCCTCTTCGTTTTCGCACTTTCTATATTTCCCTGCGCTTTGTCGGGCCGTTCTGAACCGGGACATCTTTGCCTCAGCATATCAAATCTCCGAATCTCCGAAAACCTTAGCACCGGAAACTAAACCCAAAACACTTGACGACTCTCCTAACTTTCAAAGTTTCGTATTCATCGACCATGGGCAGTGGATTCCAGAATACGCTCGTTTCTAGCATTTCGCTAGAGCTTATCGGACCGGAATGATTCCCCCTCGCTCCCTCGAAATTTCCCGCTTGTACCGCCAGCTTCCGCGTGGTGGGCCACAAGTGACCGGACGGCACATGCTTCCGCCGCTCGACGCGCACTGATTCTATGATATCAATTTGTAATGATTCCAGGGATGGTAAATTGCTATGTAATCCGTTTATAAAGTCGCGAGTTGTCTCTCGTTCTCGTGGTCGGAGTCAGTTCCTGTTCCCCTCCGTCGTCCCTTGTGTCCAGTCCCTCCTGTCTCTTTCGGGGCCTCTTCTCTGATTCGCTTGGCTCTCCCCTTCGGTTTTGCTTAAATCATGGTTCACGAACAACGGCACTCTGTCGATGCTACTTCAGAGTCTCGTCTATCTCACGACATCACTGTGGAAGAACATGGCGCTCCCTCATTGCATCCCAGCGACATCGTTGAACGACTCTTCGTCGACAAGGAGAAGTACGACGTCGTCGAAGTGGCGGTCAGCCCAGTGCAAGGAGACGGCGAGTTTCCAGACGGAGGCCTCAAGGCCTGGCTAATTGTCTGCGGCGCAATGTGCAACACTTTTGCAACGTGAGTGACCTGCTTTCTTTCATGATCCCTGGGTTTATTCGGTGTATTTTTCTTCCCATACTCTGAATTATTTCTGTGTAATCTAATCATCTGACGATATTTCTGTCTATTTTTATCTTGCCAGGTTCGGCTACGTCAATTCCTGGGGGGTGAGCGGATTTAAAATGGCGTCCAAATGTGTTCTAATCCCGAAGGACAGATTTTCCAAAATTACTACCAAGAAACGCTGCTAAGCTCATCACCACCATCTAGCATGTACGTTCAAGACGCTCCCCTCTCGAAGGGTTCACTGATCTCTTTCATGAAGAGCATGGATAGGTTCGATTCAGGTGTGGGATATTTGCGCTTCTTTCATCTCATGGTGTTCTTTAATGTCACCCTGCAGTATGCGCTTGTTTTCCTTCCAGGTCTCGTCGTCGGCCGATTCTTCGACCTCGGCTACTTCCGATCTATCTTCCTCACATCAAGCACTATTCTCGTCGTCGCGACGTTCCTCGTTGCCGAATGCAAAGAGTACTGGCACTTCGTCCTCTGCCAGGGTATCATGGTTGGGGTACGTTCCTTTACTCACCTTCGAGTAAGCCGATCCAATGATTTTTATGGCAATAGCTAGGATGTGGGGGCATATTTGGACCTACAGCCGCGGTTGTGGCGCATTGGTTCAAGAAGCGGCGAGGACTTGCGATGGGGTTTGTGGCTGTTGGCTCCTCGATAGGGGGGACCGTACTCCCGATCGCGGCCAAAGGCCTAATACCGACCGTGGGGTATGTGCTTCTCGTTCTCCATCTCGCATAGATCGCGCCGCTCACTTTATACACAGGTTCAAGTGGACGATGCGGATATTCGGGTTTATCCTGATGGCGGTCCTGGGGGCATCTAACTTGGTGAGCCTCTCTTTCGATGCTTTTGCCTATTTACAGGATTTACAAGTCCCTGCAGCTTCTGGAGAGGAGGCTGCCCCCTCGCCACGTCGAAGGTGGCCTCCTCAATCTCCGAGCGTTCAGGTCTGCAGCGTACTCGGTCTATTGCGTCTCTGCGTTTGTCACCTTCTTGGGCGTCTATACAGGTGAGAGAAATTATCGAATTCCCTCTCGATGTATACTCATTTCTCGCTGACCACAGTGCTCACCTACGTTGGCGTCAGTGCGACATCCATTGGGATTTCAACAGACTTTGCCTTCTACTTCGTGGCGATTGCGAATGCTGCGTCATTGGTTGGGCGGTACTGTGCTGGCGTTGTCTGCGATCGCGTGGGTTAGTTTATAGAATTTAATCCATAATAAATTCAGCTAATTTCTATACAGGAGCGATGAATGTCATGATCCCTTTCACAGCAGGCGCCGGAATATTAACTTACGCCTGGCCATTCGCACAGACGAAATCCTCGTTGATCGCAGTCACCTTGATCTACGGGCAAGTTCAAACCCCTCTCCCTCCCCTTTTCTTGACTAAGCCTCCTTTCACAGCTTCTGCTCAGGTGCCTACGTCTCCCTGCTCTCCAATCCCATTATGGATATGGGCGAAACCGGCGATGTTGGAAGAAGAATAGGGATGTTTATGAGCATCCTCGCGATGGGCGCTCTCGCCGGACCGCCCATCTCCGGAGCGATCAGCTCTGCGACGGGCGATTTCAAGGCTGTTGGGTACTATGCTGGTACGTCTACGCGATTTTGGCCTTGAACGCTTCTAAAGTGCGGTACTTTTCAGGTACTTCTGTGTTGGTCGGCGTAGGCCTGATGTCCGTCACCCGACATCTTATCCTAAGGAGGATGTTCGGAAGAATATAACCATCGCATCGTGTCGACTAACTTTTAGATACAACTCGGACATTTGGACGGAGCACGCTTGTGACATCATTGGAACAAATTAGACAGCCATGACTTACGACTTAGACCACGACTAACATTCCTATTATTCATCTTGCCAAAAACCCTGGACCGGAAACACATTTGTACAATAAAAATCCATTTTCGCTGCCCTTCGACGGACGCAACGAGTTTGAATCGATTTAGAGCATACTCTACCCGCAAAATTGACATCAGACAATTATGTTCCTTAATTCTCTAGGACTGGGTTGCTTCGGTTGGTCGGTCGCCCGAGAGGGCCAACATTCTTGGATGCTACGGGTAAGAAACATGTAGTCAATTTTGCTGTTTCTCGAGCAAGCGGAAAGAGATACATGGTAAAGGTATCGATGGCGGCCGCAAGGTCAGAAGTAGGGAACTGTAGAGGTGGCGATGATGGAGGACGAGAGGTCATCTTCCAATTATTCTGACGCCGACAAGGCCTTCGAAACTTGAGGAATTCAGAGGTCCGACGAAGTCTTTATAGTCGAGTCACCTATGAGAAACCCGAGAACGTAACATTGAGCAGTTTGAACTCGGATCGATTTCCCGGTTCATTGACGTGGAGCGTAGCGAGTCAAGGGACCCAGTTGGCCAATCTCGTCTCGCCTACGGACCAAGGAGTCATATTCCGTTTGATGGGTTCAAGAGAACAAGGCAATATCCTGGTTCTATGTCATTTGTCAGAAATATACTGACGCTTTGTGAGAAAGAGAGGAACCAAGTTCTGAGGTGTAACGTGTAAGTTTCGGCCCGAGACTGAGTATAACGGCCACCGAATAGGACCTGACCCAGACCACTTTGAGGCGCAATATGAGGGAGTGACAGCAGCTCAACCGAATTCCGAGACGATAGATCATGGGCGTCGGAATTGCAATTGGCTCCCCGCGGGACATGAAAAGAACGTGTGGCAGCCAATTGGACCGAGAAATTTGCTGGGAAGACTATCATCAGCCGTCATTCTGATTTGAACAGACTCAGTGAATGTTGTTAGACAATTGACTTACATAAACACAGATGCTAACCATCCAATAGGTGTTGGTGCCTAATTCTTGGAATTCTCAAATCGCCTCGATTCCACCTATTTTCAGAAAAATGAAGTGCACTCACGTACGTCCGACGTCATGGATAGAAATTGTGGCTCTCCTTCTGAATGTGGTGCCAGACTGCCAGTGGCCAGTAGCGAGCTCGAGAGGGTTACTTTTGGCAACTAACCACAGCCCCTCGGTCGCCATGAACTCTCGCATCCTAATCCGTATCCCAACGTTCGTGGTTGTCGGCGTCCTGGTCGCTATCATTGCGATAGCCGCCATGAGGGCATCCAGGCAAGAGAGCCCATCTCTCGTCCCGAAGCTCAAAAATCCTCGTTGTCGAAGCGGCTCTCTTGTTTGCTGCAAGCACATCGCGAGCGTTCGTATTCCGAAACACACATTCCTGTCGACTGAGGCTGATTCTTACCTCCACTTGTCAGGACGAGGCCGACCTCAAGATTGTCACCGATCTCCTTAAGCTGCTCAACTCCACGGTCGACTTGGACGGCTCTGCCCTCGTCGGTACGCAGTGCAAGTCGATGGCCAACCGTGACCGGTGTGTTGGAAAGACAGTTTGCTGCGCCACGATGCATCAGGTGGGTGGTCAACGGCATCGGTCGTTCGTCGGACTTGGTCCTTTACCGTCATGACTGACGTTTCGCGAAGGATGGACAAATCGCCACAGGATGCCAGGAGCCAGTCGAGAATGTGGTTTAATGAAAGTCTGTAGGATCAATGGAGGGTCGGAGGAACGCAGACGTTCAAGCCCCGGAGAATGTGTATCCTGCATTTCACAAAAGCGTGTCAAATTGACTGGGTGTCGAAGAGTGAATGATGTGGGGCATGTTGGTGGGACCCAATCACAACGCAGCGCAGATCCTTTGACGTTGTGACGCCTCGACAGTGCATCCGACGTCGAACATAGTGAATGGCGACGGAGAGTGTAAGATGATAGCCTGGCTTTTAAGCCGCCGGTGGGGTGTCAACTTGGCTCCACGTTGGGAATTGTCCAGGATTTTGGTTTTCGGACGACGGGCCCTGATTCCGAATTTCGTTTGAGGAGAGACGTTCGAGAGCATTGAGCTCGAAGAATGGGTGTGGTCCAAAGTAGTGATTGGGATCATGGGTACTGTTACAGGAATAGGGAGTGAATATCATAGGAAGCAAATGGAGAATAAAGTAAGAAAGTAGAAAATAAAGATAAAATCGTCAGTAGATTGAGCAAGGAAATGCAACCAGGAGCTGGCTCTACTTCTTTCGGCCTTTCCGCGTTGTCGTTGTCGTTGTCGTTGGTGCTGGTGCTGGTGCGGCCGATGGAACACTATGATCCTTGATACAGACGGAGCAGAACCATTTCTCTGCAGGAGGCTGCTTGAGGCCCACGCAGGACAGATGGAACCATTCGTACGGACAACCTCCTTCGTTGTCGCATGCGATCATCTGTGGAGAACTTCAGTAAGTTTGCAGGCTGATCTGGATGAAGTCTTACGTCGCCGTAACTCTGTTTCTGACAGAAACAGTACAACCTTTCATCTTCGACCTCGTCTTCCATGTCGGCCTCCTCGTCGTCGCCGTCCGCATCTGCATCCATGTCCATGTCGTCTGGTGGAGGGTGGATCTGCCGAGAAAGCCGCGACCTCTGCTGCGTGTGTGTTGGTGCGGCCACGGCGGCTGGAGACGAAGAGCGACGCCTCGACGGAGATGGGGCAGGGGAGATCTTGATAGACGTTGAGGTCGCAGTGCGACGTCCTAACGAAGGAAACAAAAGAGGTTTAGTTAGCAGAGAGAGGGCGGCAGAATAACATTAGGCGCACTCTTGTTGGAGTATCCTGTGGAAGGTGTTGGGGAGGGAGCAGACGACACACCACCTCCCACTGAGCCCCTGCCACCGACTTCTGCAGTTGGCGTCATTGCCAATGCATTCCGCAAACTCTCACTTATCGCGAGAGCCGGGTTGCTTCCAGGTGCTCCCAAGCCGCTCAAGGCAACATGTGGACCTATAGGGCCAGCACCTATTATCCCAAGAGGTTTCGAGGCTAAGCTCGACGTCATTGAGGAAGCTGCGACGACTTCTGGAGCCTCTCCCTGGAGGAGTCTGACTTTCGCAATGTCGACGTCGAGTTTCTCGCGCGTCCGAGCGATGATTTCAATGAGCCGTTCTGCGAGTACACACTTCTCCGTTGCTAGTTCCTGAATTTCGGCATACGACGCGGTAATCTTGTCGGGGATGGATATTGGGGTACCAGCGGCTTTAGGGGATCCAGAACGCGGGGATGGTGACTCGGCGGATGGTGTCGAGGTGGACGGTGTGGATCCTCGCGCATTAATAGTCGTCATGGGCATAGGTGTCGATGAGGAGGCGGCACGACGCGAATGTCGAATGTACTTCGCTGCATCCTTGTCAATTTCCTGTTGCAACTCTGTGGCATGAGTTCAGCCCCCTTTCCCGAGAACAAGACGATAAGAGACGGCGCACCTTGCGTCCTACTATCCCTGTGCTTGATTTCTTGCAGAAGATGCGACACTTCATTCGGAAGATTGTCAATGCCTGCATGACGAAAGTAAGCTTCTATGGCATGACTGAACCCGAAATATGGCGCACTGTATATGAATTCCGACGCTACATTTGCTGCTTCCTCAAGATTTGGAAGAATCACGTTCATTTCGTCACTCTAAGCCCTCTCGAGGCCGGTGAGATAGACAGAGTGAGGAGAGAAGCGGTGAGGGATGGCGGAGAGGCCATCGCCGTGCTGTGCAGGGGCTGCTGAGTCAGCATGCCCAGAACCAAACCAGACCCTAAGAGCTAGACAACTTCTTCAACTGATACTTCCATTACACATCTTTCTGAGAATAACTATCGCCAACGGAAGAGGGATCTCTAGTTTCTCTATACTCGATGGCTACCTGCTGCTGTCTATGCTTCAGATCTCGGGGCCTCATCTGGGTTCTGATTCACTCCGAATGCAACTTTTCTGCGCTTGCATATTTTCGAACCGGATTCCGCGACAGCTAGGACCTCAGGGCGACCGAACTCCCCGCAAGATCTTGTACGATTGGGTAGTTTCAACCACAACTCTGTCCGCTTCAATGTTCTTCACGAGCATCTGAGAAGACTTGCAGGCAGTTCGCGGCCTTCAGCGTGAAAGTTCTTCGCGGCAATCCAAAACCTACGAACTACGAAGGAAACAACGTTCTCAATCAGCTCATCGAAGGCCGTTACGCTTATTTGGTCTATATATACCTTGACGCATTAGATGTGGACCGCGACGTTCCGCGATAAGACGGCTTTTTCCTGTGAGGTCCGACTGTGGCAACTCCAATGGAACATCATCTCAGCGAGTCGGTAGAGTCATTGCTTCCTCAGAAGAAAATCCACCCAGGATACTCTGTCTATTATTTTCGAATATTCGCAATGGAGCTGGATTACGATATTTTGGGATTTTCTTCGTTCACAAAGAAGACAAGCGCGTTGGTATCCTCGAATTCAGCTATCACGTTCACTGTGTCTCGCAATTTGGCTGTCACCCTGAGCTGTCGACGCGAAACTCAGACATTATTTCCTCGAGGATGACCGCAGAGGCGTGTCATCCTCGATTCTTCTACATGCAATTTTAGCAGACCTAGTGACCTTGGAGGTTTGATCTCTGCGTAATGCCCTAGGTGGTGACCTCAGAAATGCGCTCATTCGTTGTGGAGAAACGATCAAAGAGGAACTGATCGAAAACGAGTCACCTCAAACTCCTGAATGGATCAAACGCCCCGACTCTGATAGCGCTCAAAATTTGCATTCCTAGGCTATACAGGTCGTTGCAGTTGGCGGCAGTGTCGAATGGATGACACGGTCTATGCCTTCGAAAAGGACATAGCGACTTCGTTGCGGAAGTTGAGCGGCCAGGCAGTACTCTCTTCCATAAACTCACTTCCTATGAGACATCTTTCATTCATCCTTCCTTCACCCCCGGTATGGCCATGCGACCTGAACACGCAGTCGGTCGTTGACAATTTCTGCCTGAAATCCCAGACTTGGTCGAACGCTGTTTGAAACTACTAGAACAGGTACGTCCTTCTTTAACACCGTCTATTGTTTAGCCTTTTATGAGTCGATATATACCACAAGTATGCTGGATCCCGGGGAGACTCAACCTTTTTGTGTTTGCATTTCCGAGACGGATTTTGGGCGACAGCTGGTACCTTGGGGCTACCGAAGAGCATTCCTCCGAGTCACCTGAACGTTTTTTGTGGGCGTCTTCGGAAGCCTCAGACAATTGGTGGCTTTCATCGACAAAATTTCTGCTTCAGGGCTTGTCTTCTGAGTGTTCTTCACGGCGGTCCAAAACCTTCGAGCAACTCAAGTAATACCATTCTCACGAGCGCCTTGAAAGCCGTTATGTTGATATGTCTACGCCTTACAGCATCAGGTTTGTACCATGGCATTTCGTGTGAGGACGTCTCTTCATGCGGGCCGACCACGGCAATTGCCAATCACCATCCAGTTAACACTCTCCCTGAAGAGAGTATCTGATCAACTAGGCAAAGTCACGACTTCCTCAGAAGAATACCCATCTAGCATATTCTGTCTATCATCTTCGAAAGCTCGCTACCGGAATGTGCTTCCTCACTTCCTTTCCTCAGTATCCTCAGGCTGGAGGACCAACATGCTTCTCTGGAATTTCGTTCGCAAAGAAGACAATATGCACAAGTCCACTCGAATTCAGCCACCATGTTCACTTTGATTGGCAGGTTCACTGCCTCCCTGCGGCGTCGGCGCCCAAGATCAGCTAAATCTCAGAGATTATTGGCTCGAGGATAACGTTGGTGGCACGTCGGTCTTTTTTCCTTTCCATTCCTTGTATTTTTCTTCGACACTTTGACAAACGATCTGCGCTTTCTCACGTCAATTTTAGGAGACGTGTATGTGACCCTCATGGCGACTTGCTCCCAGAGTAATGTCCCTGATGCATGTTTATTCATTGTGGAGAAATGATCGAGTGGAACTGATCGAACAGAACCCACCTCAAACTCCTAAAATGAAGAAAGCGTTCCAGTAAATCCAATAGCGCGCAAGGTGTGCATCCCTGATTTTGAAATAAAAGCAAATAGTTTATGGAATTGGCAGGTGTCTCGAAGGGATGACACGGTCAGCAAATTCTGAAAATAGCATAGCGAATTCGCTGCAGAAGTCGAGCGGCCAGGGCAATGACCTGCTCCAGAAACCCACTTCCTAGAGGCCTTTCATTGTTCTTTCCTTGACATACCCGCGGTATTAACCAGTTAACGCGGGAGTCAATCGTTGACAATGTCTGCCATGCATCGTGGTAATGAGGAAAGGAAGAGAACGATACAAACACTCAAGCGCTGTGCTCCTGCGGATCTACAGACATTCCGTTGGGATAGAGCTTTCGGACAGCTTTATTTGCCAACGAAGACTTTAGTAGAGGCTATGTAGTAACGACGCCTTTCGTGTCAGTCAGACTCTGACACAATTACTTAATACGTACTTTCGGACAACGATACTACCCATCTGTGCACACGCCAAATTATGCTCTCGTTCCGTAACATCCAACGTTTGTCACTCCGGAGGACTGACCTGGTTGGGATGCATTTATTGGGTGGCTGCGATACTGAAATCGGCCGGTACGAGATATTTGAAAAAGGTAGCTCAGGGACCGACGCACAGACCAGGTCTTCGTGTATAAAAGCACCCCCCAGGACTGCCCACATTCTCCAATCGAAAGCCCACAAGCACCCGACTTACTCAACGAACTCGACTCACAATGCAATTCCGCACTACTCTCGTTCCTCTCGCTCTTACCGCCCTTGCTGCCGCCACAACGACCGTCACGGTCACCACTCCTTCTGTAGGTGTCGCTCTCGTCATCGTCGTGGTCGTGACTGCTTATCATCACTGTTCAAGCCCCCGCTTCCGAACCCGATAAGCCCCAGTCAATGCAACACTGGTCCCATTCTGTGTTGCAATTCAGTTCAGCCCGTAAACTCTTAAGCCTCATCCGAGAGAGGCTTTGCACCTCTGACATACCCTCCGCAGGCGAACTCAAATCCTCTCATTAGTACGATCCTTGGTCTCCTCGACTTGGTTATTCAACCGATCGATGCCCTCGTTGGCATCACCTGCAACCCCATCGGTGTGGGTGGAATTGGTGGCAACTCTTGCAGCGCTCAGCCCGTCTGCTGCCAGAACAACAGCTTCGTAAGGTTTCACTGTTCGTTTACATTGCGCAATATCCTGATAGTGGTTTCATGCAGAACGGCCTCATTGCTATTGGCTGCAC
The DNA here is from genome assembly GCA_013376435.1 of Cyclocybe cylindracea. Lineage (NCBI taxonomy): Eukaryota > Fungi > Basidiomycota > Agaricomycetes > Agaricales > Hemipholiotaceae > Cyclocybe > Cyclocybe cylindracea. Next base: position 282,052 of record MPNV01002784.1, on the reverse strand, counting down.
CCCCGTCAACCTCAACCTCTAATTGCTCATTGAAATCTTTCTCATCGCTCTCAACTCAAGACGTTCTTCAGTCTCCAGTGGTGCGCTATGCCTTATGGGTTGCTTGGAGTTCGGGGAGATTATAATTTGGTCGTATAAATCTGGATGTCTTCACGCAGAAAACAATATAAAAAGGCGGAGATGATTCGGCATTGCGTATATTTGAGGGCATGGACCTCGAGTGAGCTCCAACGATCAGAGTTAATTTTGGCAGTGTGGCGCACACTTCCAATTTAGGCCAGTTCAACTTCGATAAAGCCCTCGATTTGGGAAACCCAGGGGGCGTGCAGCGGAGAATGCCGCGAAATCGACCTGTCCCATGAGGTCGTGGGATGATCGCGGCAGGCCTCACGCGGCATGCCTAGCCGACGCTTCTGAGCGCATAGATATCGCCGATAGATAATGAAGTATCGAGGAGCGTTCGCAATGTAGATACATTTGTACAAAATATATCGATGATCAATCTGTCCTACCGTGCTTATCATACCTCCCCGACGTGCTGACAGTCTCCGATCTTGCTCTTTTCAAGCTCTCCAACCCGTCACTGTCTGGCAGGTCCATACTTTCCCTGAAGAAGGCCGTCTCCTGGGGAAGGATGCGCATCGCGACCTCTTCCTTTCTCGAAATAAGCATGGCCTCCAAAAGCCCGAGGCTTATCTCGGGAAGGCTCAATCTCTGGGTGACTGGATCTTGAACAGGGTGCTCTCGCAATAAGTGAGTCACCATGTTGTACTTCCAAACTGTGCGAGGATCACCAGCCTTCGATAACGGACATAAAGGGCAATGAATAGATGGGAGTGGTAACTGGTTTTTGAGCTCGAGTCATTGTACAAGGGGTCCTCGAGTTGTTCTGAATAAAGAGGGCATTTTCTTTTGAGCTTACAGCTGTTTGCAAAAATGTTGTCAGTCGGCGATCTAAAAAAAGATTCGATCAAATTTGCGACTTAGCTTCCTCGGGAGTCAACCTGGAACGGTTTTTTGCGGGGCTCTTCGGGAAGCCTCAGACAATGTGGCTGCTCATCGACAAAATTTCTGCTTCAAGGCTGTCTTCTAGTGTTCTTCACGGCGGTCCAATAATCTTCGAGCAAACTCAAGTAATACCATTCTCCGACCCTTTGAAACCGTTATGTTGATTGTCTAACGCTTACAGCATCAGGTTTGATACCATGCATTTCGTGTGAGACGTCCTTCACATGCGGGCCGACCAGCGATTGCCAATCACCATCCAGTTAACACTCCCCCGAAGAAGTATCTGACAACTAGGCAAAGTCACGGCTTCCCTCAGAAGAAACCCATCTAGCATATCTGTCTATCACTTCGAAAGCTCGCTAACCG